>CAUZLF010000603.1:204831-341404 GCA_963580285.1 Lucinisca nassula
AATCACCAATGTGGTAATCAGGCCGGCTGGGTATGATTGATTGTGTTTTTGGTTTAACGACATGTCAGCCTTTGTGGGTCATTTTGTGTCTTTTCCCAGAGAAAGGAAGAAAAGAGATAGAAGAAATTACTAGTAGAGGAGATGAAACTGAGGGACAGGGGAGAAAGAAGAAATGAATGGAAGTGTAGAAACAGAAGAAATAACATTCTTGCACACCAGACAAGGAAATCCGCGATTTTACCCTGGGATAGAAATTTATGTTCTGACCCTGGTGTTCCGACCCCAAATCGAATATAATCGCGTGTTTGATAAATGCACTGGTTGATTTCGACCTTGTGTGTGCTATCGTTAAAGTTGACGTCATGCACGATCCGTGACGACACTTACCATTCCTGCAGTGTCAACACAATATGGCGGACGTTGGTAACCGAAATGACTGCAGCATTGAAATTCCGCGCTAAGAAATGGAAGGTATGCAAGAAAAAGAATCCAATATGGATGTGAGGGGTGGATAGAAAAATCCGTCCCTCGGGATCACTGTCCGGCATCACTCGGCAAGCCTCGTGATGCCGGACAGTGACTCTTGGGACGGATTTTTCTATCCACCCCTCGCACCCATATAAGATTCTTATAATATTCCCCCTCTACTCTTACCTGCTGCAAGGACAACAGGTCAGTATTGCGCAACTGTAAGCCAGTATTTATTACTTGGACGACCCTGTCACGCAAGATTGCTTCACATAACCATCCACCCCGGCTGGGTATGACCTAAATAGTGTTGGCTTGGCCGTTAAACTCCGAACAAACAAATCAAGAAGACAAGGAAGACTGTATTCTGAGTGAGAAGGTGCAGACAGGTTGATCTGAGCATGCGACAAAGACACTTTTTGCTCGGCAAGGCTCCATTGTCTGTGTTGATTCAAAAGCAAATTGCAATGCAGTTAGGTGATAAAGTCGACTCTCGTTGTCTCAAACTCCAAGGGACTAGAATATTTTGTTTGAGATAACAGTAGTTTGAGATAAAAGGAGTTGAAATCTAATGAACATAGCAAAACTAACATAACAGTGCACTTTAGTTTAACTTAAGCCATTGCTTGGGACATCAGAGTTTGAGATAACGAGAGTATACTGTATATATACAATGCAATTAATTCTGTGCTATCACACCCAATCCTCGTTATAGCGACAGTTTTCAATAGAATGGCGCACATGAGCTCAGAATGAGACGAACTAACGGAGATATTCGAGAATATTTAATTTGATGCTCCAATGCGATTCTAACAAAATGCTTACATCATTTTTCCTCAGTTAAGTAGCCTTTTTTACCTATTATACTATTCATTGCGATCCTTTTTTTATAGACTATTAGCGGCAAACTATAAAACGCCAAAATACTGTCGTTATATACGTGGGTCCTTGTTTTGTATTTTGTATAATAAAATTACGAAACCCGGAAAGGGACATGCATTTTTTTTAATATGTTGTGCGAACAAGATATAAAGTTCTGCGAACAAGATATAATATTGTGCACACAAGATATGTTGTGCGGACAATATATTATCTTGTGCGGACAACATAATTTATGTTGTGCGGACAAGATATCTTGTTTGCACAACTTAATATCTTGTGTGCACAAGATATTATCTTGTTTGCACAATATATTATCTTGTTTGCACAACATAGATCTTGAGAAGTTGTGCGCACAAGAAATTATCTTGTCTGCACAATATCTATGTTGTGCGGACAATATAATATCTTGTTCGCACAATATATTGTTCGCACAACTTAATATCTTGTGCGCACAAGATAATATGTTGTGCGAACAGGATATGTTGTCAGCACAAGATAATACGTTGTGCGAACAAGATATTGTTGTCAGCAGAAGATAATACATTGTGGGAACAAGATAATATCTTGTTTGCTCAAGATAATATCTTGTCCGCACAAGATAATATGTTGTCCGAATAAGATAATTTCTTGTCCCTCAAGATATTATCTTGTTCGCACAACATAATAAAAAAATCATGTCCCTTCCCGGGTTCCGTACAAAATAGATGGTTTTTAATTAAATTGTAAAGTATTATAACCTTGTGCTATAATAGCAAAATAGATAGGTTTTATAATTATTAAATTATATGTTTACAATGTATTTTGGTGCAGAGGACCCATTTGTTAATCAGGGACATTAATATTGATTTTGGGGCCATACATCTTAAAAACAACTCTTCCTGTCCTGCAAGTACATGAGTTAAGCACTCTTACGTGTTATAATGCTTTATCATTTCATTTGAGCTCCGCCAAGCGAATTTGTGTCTTCGAGCATTCCGTCATGACAAATTTTAACTGCGCATGCCCAGCCATTCAGAGGGGCCAGGGATATGGCTTTCTGTCTGAAGGTTCCTCTTGAGTCACTGCTTGTATGAGCGAGCAGCGAAGGTTCTGGCGAGACTTCGCGGATGCGCATGCTCGCCTGAACCTTCGCTGCTCGCATAGGTGATACGTACCAAAATCGCTTGACGGGGCCCATTTGAGGTTTATCGTCCCCGTCAACATTATCAACACTATGTAGGTCATTTTGGAGACATTACTTCCAATTTTGTGGGACTTTTACCCGACGTCTGAGCTGAAATGACATCTCAAGCCCTGTCGCCAAATGACACCAATAGGGTTTTTCAGAATGGATGGTCCGACTCGCACCGCTTTGCCTGGGAAGGCTTGTTTACCAGTACTCGTGCATGTGTGGTCGGTTTCAGCTCTGCGTGGAAGCATCATGCAGCCCATCTATTTCTTCAAGCCCTGATGGGCGGGGGCCGAAAAATCACCGCTATTATCCGGCGGAAACTGACCGTCCATAAGTACTGGTAAACCGCTTCGAGAGTCTAAGTCTGCCCAGGCAACGTGGTGCGAGTCGGACCGTCCCTACGTATAAACCCTTTTGGTTTCTTTTGCTGACAGAGCTTGAGATGTCATTACATCTCAGTGTGAGGTAAAAGTCTCACAAAACTGGAACGAACGTCTCCAAAATGACCTAAGTAGTGTTGAAGGGGATGTGAAAATTCAATACAAAAACATTCGTGAAAAATCCTTTATTTCTCTCAGGCATGTGAAAACGGCATTTTTATATGAAAATGCGTGATGTCTTTCTTCTTTCTGCCTCAATCTAATTGAAGGGACTGTTTAGACTATTTTAGCTAAAATGTTATGATGGTAGTGCTTTAAGGGGACACCTTCAGGGGAGGCAACTCCTGCTAAGGTATTTTTTGTCTCCCGTGTCAATAGGGGTCAACTCTTAAAGGAAAGAATTGGCTCCAGAGGAGCAAATTCTTTCTTTTAAGAGTAGACCCCTTTTTCCATGAGACACAGTTTATAGAAAAGCGAACAGGAAGTCTCGAAAGTTGTCTGCCTTTGAAATATGGCAGAAAAACCTGCCACCTTAAGTATTCTCAATGTTCTGATGTGTAAAGTACTGACAGGACAGGTCGACCGATTGTCTCTGAGTGTTTTGTTTTGTTTTTGTTTGTTTGATTTTAGGTTTAACGTCCCCGTCAACACTGTAAAGGTCATTTTGGAGACGTTGCTTCCAATTTTGTGGGACTTTTACCCGACACTGAGATGAATTGACATCTCAAGCCCTGTCGCCCAATGAAACCAATAGGGTTTATTAGCATGGACGGTCCGCCTCGCACCGCGGTTCCTGGACAGGCTTAGATCCTCTTAGCGGTTTACCATTACTAGTGTGCGGGCCAGATTCAGCTCTGCGTGGAAGCATCATGCATCCCATATAATTCTTCAAGCCCCTATGGGCGGGGGCTTGTCTCTGAGTGTATACGCAGGGTAAATTGGTCCTGAACTGCTACTAAGAATGTTTCATTTAACCTTTAAATGCCCGTATTTTACAGCAAAAGTGTAGACCCTGGTCAGATGCAGCGTCGGCTTGGGCCTACGTTGTTTGCCAGTGTCCAAGCTTTAGAGTTTTACAGATAACCATGCGTCCATAGCAACAGATAAGGTGCGTATTGTGTGATAATTGAAACATAGTTTTCCTTATTTCTACATATAAACCTATGTTGTAGGTATTCATTAGAACCGCCTCACTGAGGCGGTTCTAATGAATACCCACAATATAGGTTTTTATGGAGAATTGTCAAAAGCTCATTATCTTTTGCTGTGACCCCTTTACAATGCTCTCTCAAGAATAGCGGGTTATAAATAACTGCTACCTGGATTTTGTATTTGGTCAGCGATAGTCTCGTGAACACCATCTGCAGTAACTTTGGGTCGATTTATTATTTAATCGACCCAAAAAGTCATTAAACTCTACACTTTGAGATATTCAGTTGTTGAACCAGTAAATGGCAGTGATCAAAAATGGCAGTGATGTGAACCCTTTCACCTCTGAGTTTCTGAACTGGACTCTTCTAGCTTTACTCTTCCACATGGCTTTTCTTGTCAATAAAAGGTTAAGACAAAATCTTTACCAGGATGGCAAACAGTGTTGATCATGATGAGACGGTCCATTATGAGGCGTCTTATCTGGATCTACCCCTTTAGCATAGCTACTTGTATCTGGACAATAGGGGTCACGATGAGAAGGTTAAACTTTTTTTTTCATCATTTTTCTAGCTTCCTTTTAATCTCGGAAATTTTGAATACGGTATTTACTACGCTAGTTATTTCTTAGGGTTTTTTAGACCGCCTACCTCACTGTATTATGGCTAGTAAGTGTTTTTAAGTGTTTTTTTTTTTTTTTTTGTGTGTGTGTGTGTGTGTGTGTGTGTGTGTGTGTGTGTTTCATTTCGACCCGAAACGGATTGTATTTCTAAGGGACTATGACCATGATTTTCGATGAATGGTTATATCTTTACCTCCAAGAAAGCATAGTTTGACATGGGAGGTTTCGTGACCTTTCTATGTGAACATGTACTCATCACAAATGCGAACAGTGGATGTAGAGGCGAGTCTGCGCATAGGCGCAGGCTCGCCTGAACTTCCTATGTTCGCACAAACATGAATAAGGACGATCGGCAGAGGAAGTCTTCAGTCAAAAAAAAAACATAAACAGTTATTTACAGCGCCATCTAGCACCAGATAATGGAGGTACTAGCCTGGAATTTTGTCGTTAACAGCTTGCCAACTTCTGATTAAAATGACACCAAAATTTTCTCAAAAATATGCATTGAAAGACTTCTAGCGCTTAGAATCAGCGCTAGAAGTGGTTCAATGAATTTATCTGAGAACAATTTGGTGTTCTGCAATAGAATATGATTGTTTATTAGTTTTCACCGCTTTTTTTTAGATTTCTTATTTAAATATGATTAAATCATAACGATGGCAACCGAAGTATGTACCTCCGAATAAAAACAAAAACAAAATGAAGTCTTTTGACATCAGCTCGATCGTCCTTACATATAAAACGTGGATCAAGACGAAGCTCACCAAGTACTTTTTTTTTCAAGTTGGTCAACTCATTTTGCAAAATGTAAAGCACGTCGCAGAATCACAAAATAGCGTTTTGAATTACAGTTTGCCACTTTATGGAAGTAATAAAACCTGTAACAAATAAAACGTCTTATATTTTCTTGTCCTTTGGGATCATTGATTCCATTGTTGCATTTTGAAAATATCTGAGGGTCACTGATGAGGTCTAATTGGCCGAAACTATAGCTAGCCTGGCCCAGAAAACATGTAAACTCCATATTTTCCAGTTCTGTGGTGTATTGCTTGCTTCCAAAGGATAACCCTTTATAGAACATATTTGTAATGTATATAGCCAGTTGCCCTGGAATTAAAGTGAAAAAAGGGGCTTACATATTTAAACATATGTATAGTCGAACTTCCATGGCTCGAACACTTTGGGACCATGGAACTGTTTTCGAGGTATTGGTAGTCCGAACTACTGAGTTTTAATCATGAGGCATAATGGGGAGCACTTAAGGGTATTTTACTATCTGTTATAAAATAAAGGTATGTTGTGTTTACTCATTAGAATCGCCTCATTGAGGCGATTCTAATGAGTACACACAACATACATTTTAAAGATAAAAATCAGTAGAATATTTCTAAAGCGTCCAAATACATGGACACGTGTACTGGTAAACCGCTTAGAGGATCTAAGCCTGCCCAGGCAAAGCGATGCGAGTCGGACCGTCCATGCTTATAAACCCTATTGGTTTCATTGGGTGGCAGGACTTGAGATGTCATTTCATCTCAATGTCGGGTAAAAGTCAAAACGTCTCCAAAATGAAATGACCTTTGAAGTGTTGACGGGAACGTTAAACCTAAAATCAAACAAACAAACAAAACCAAATACATGGATATCTGGAGCTTTTGAAATATGATTTTTGATTTGATTTGAGGTTTAACGTCCCCGTCAACACTATTTAGTAGAAAAAATATTCTAAGAATCAGTGGTATATCTGAATCAGGGTTTGAGACAGCAGAGCAGAGCATAGAGATAGTAATCGAGACACTAAATAGGAAAATCAAAAATTTGAACCTGCAAAAGGAGCATATAGACATTGCCCACAGAATGGGGAAAAAGAAAAAAGATGAGACAAGACAGATAATCGTGAAACTGAACTCCAGACTGAAACGAGATGAAATTCTGAGAATGAGACGAGAACTGAAAGGCACAAAAATCTTCGTCAGCGAAGACCTCACACCTACAAATAGCCATGTACTAGCGTGTTTAAGAAAGAAAATGACAGATGAAGTGGACCATGCATGGTCAAAGGGTGGTAGACTTTTTTACAAACTTAAAAGTAATGTTAACAAAGTAGTTGAAGTTTTGTACAACGACTACCAGTCATGGATAGATTTACCGTGGCCGGAGAATTCTTGAAATAGACAATTAAAAAAAAAAAAAAAGAAAAAGAAAAACAGAAAGCGCCCGAAGACGAGAACATATAGATCTCGCAGACACATGACGTTGATTCAACGTTACTGTTTCAGCATTGGTCCAGCGTTTTACGACATGGATGCAGTGCTGTTACTTTAACGTAGATTCAGCGCTTTTAGCATCAGAGTAACACCTTCCTGCTGATATGGTGCCAGCAGTTGCAGTTATAAATATTTTGTTATAAGTTGCCTAAAATCGTACTTCACGGTGTCTAACCGTGCATGTTTCTCGGATTACGACCGACTTAGTTGCATAAGAGGATTTGTTTGTTTGATTTGAGGTATTTTTTTTTGGAGGGGTGGGGGGGGGGGGTTGGTTTACGGCCCTTTCAAGATTATTTCCTCATATCGAGCCGATCGTTAATCATAGGTGGGCGAAACCCGGAATACCCGGAGAAAGACCACCTGACCCTCCGTTGCAGAACTTGGCGTTTCGCATGTGACCCGAGCCAGGCCCGAACCACAGCGGTGAGAGACCTAATGATTAAGAGTTGGCGTTCTTACCCACTAGGCCGCGGAGGCCCGTGTTTGATTTGATGTTAAACGTTCCCGTCAACACTGTAAAGGGCGTTTTTGAGACGTTGTTTCAAATTTTGTTGGACTTTTACTCGACATTGAGATGAAATGACATCTCAAGCCCTGCCGCCGATGAAACCAATAAGGGTTTATAAGCATGGGCGGGTCCGACTCGCACCGCTTTGCCTGGGCAGGCTCAGATCCTCTAAGCGGTTTACCAGTACTCGTGTGCGGGTCGGTTTCAACTCTGCGTGGAAGCATCATACAGCCCATCTATTTCTTCAAGCCCCGATGGGCGGGGTCGTTTATCAAGAGGAGGTAAAACTATTAACAAACGTGTCATAACAGAAACAGTCTTTATTACATTCAGTAATCCGTACATGACTAGACCAATTTATTTACTTGAAAGTCCTTTCCGGACCAAGTCTTTTCAATGTTAAATACTGGCCCCAGTTACATTTTAAATTTGCATTCTGGCCTGCAACTGGGGCCTTTTGCTGATAATTGCTATTAAATATAACTGAGTATGTCTTCTTTGTTTGTTTGTTTGTTTGATTGTGGTTTAACGCCCCCGTCAACATTATTTCGTACATTTTGGAGATGTTGCTTCCAATTTGGTGAGACTTTTACCTGACATTGAGATGAAATGACATCTCAAGCCGTGCTGCCCAATGAAACCAATAGGGCTTATCCAAACGGTCTGACTCTCATTACTTTGCCTGGGCAGGCTTAATCAGTCTAAGCGGTTAACCAGTACTCATATGCGGTTAATTTCAGCTCTGCGCGGAAGCACCATGCAACTTAATCTATTTCTCCAAGCCCCGATGGGCGGGGGCTCTTGGTTTGTCTCCTGTGCAACGAAGCATCAAAGCCAAGTTACACAAGTTAAGTCTGAGAAAATAATTGTTCAAGTGATACTTAATTTGTACTAACACGCCAGTTTCTGCAACGGAAGGTCAGGTGTGTTTTTCTATGGGTACTGCGGTTTTGGCCCACATCTTATTCACGATTGTCTCGAAATAATTGACATGGACGTATATCTAAAAAAATTACAGCAAAAAACATGCTACATTTGGATTTTGTACAATGCTCAACAGTCTTAACCCGCCAGTGACCAATAGAACCACCAGAGAACAATCCATCTTATAGCTTTGGACAAGTACATACACAATTTAAGGAATGTTAAGATATTTTTGTTTGTTGTAAGTTTTACACCAGTTTTCCTACCGTTTAAGCAAACAGTAAAGGGCCTGATCATACGCGGAGTTTGATCAGGATCTTCACTGTCAATGTCCCATTTTGAGACGCTAGCCATAAATGGGATAATTTAACTTCTTTCTTTCTTCTTTCTTTCTTCTTTCTTTCTTTTGTGTACCTGGCTCGGATCCGTCATGTATGAACTATAGGTGCCGGACTCGGTAGCTCAATCGGATGCGCGTCTGATTGGTGACCAGGAGGACGCGGGTTCGATGCCTGCCGGGGTCGGCAACATTCTTTCGTGGAGATTGATCATGAAATTTTTTATGCGGTCATTCCGTCCCTTCCGTTGATTCAAAAGGGCAGTTGTCAGTCTCTGGCGAAAGAATGTGTACTGTACTGGTTAACCGCTTACGTATACACGCCTACGGAACGATAGAATGCGTAACCATTGGTTAAGAACGTGAAGCAATTAGAGCGACATCCGGTTAGGAATTTGATCTCTAAAAAAGGTAAAGAAACTGTGCAGTTTCTGTGTTTCATAAGTTATATAATTTTTACGAGGAAGTTATTTAAAAAACGGGGAATTACATTCAGGAGCCCATTGATATCGGCATCTTTGGAGTAAATACCAAATCCCGTACTTCACACATATTGGCTAAATTTAGTTTCTCCTGCTGAAGGTGAACTCAAGCCTTAGAAAACGAGTGGTTTTTCGAGGTGTTTGTTGCCTTTTATTTATTAATGCGCTTTGCTACAAGTTCAGCGTATTCACATGCACACACAATAAACATATATGGTTATATGTGTTGTGGATATTTTGCTTGTCAATGCAGCACTAGCGAGAAATCACCACGGAAAAGGTCGAAAATGGTTGGTTACGCATTAGATCTATAGAAATGATAACAAAACTTGCAACTATAAAGCGGATCTGTTTTCATCTCCACGGCCCCAGAATCACCCGCACCTTGTTCTACGGAACCATTTTTAGCCAACCTGATAAGCAGTGCGCTATTGATTCGATAATGACATAGTATTTTATGGAAACATTTTCAGTCTCCAGAATCATAGTACCGAATGATTTTCACGGGCTTTTACGCTGTTTTTGTTTTATCAATGGTCCGGTAATTGCCTGAAATGAAATTAAACAGGTTTTGGAGTTTTAATCTCTGCGAAGAACTCCTCATCTGCCAAAATTTGCTGGTTAAGCATTAGATCGTCTGGTTAAGCATTCGATAGCCAGAGAGGAGAAAATCTCACCAGTTGCTGCCTAAGTAAATGCCAGCAGCTTATTACAATAAAAGGTGGTCTACATATGATTTCTAAATTATGTTAAAATCACCAGAGAAAGAAAGCTGTGATGAAAACTACTTTTCTGGACAAGACCATTAAATGTCTGGGTATCATGCTTATCTGACCGAATGACGCACAGATTCATAAATAAGAGGTCATTACTTGCTTTTGTAGAAAACAAAATGGCCAGCTTAAGCTTTTTAATGGCGATTAAATCTATATCGTGTTTCTATGGTCAAGCATTAGAGAGCCAGGTTGAGCATAAGACACTCATGATTATAAACTTGGTGCTTATAAAAAGTAGAAGTAAAGCAATGATCAGGAATCAACCAGCTGGCTATCCAAAATGCGATACATACAATCAGTGACAAACAATAACATAAATAAACCACCAAAGAAGAACCGCCTGGTAACAGTCATTGAAAAGAATTCCACTGGGAATTTTTTGTCAATCGACCCAAAGGTGCTCAGAAGAAAAGCTGTTCTATGCTTAAGTGCACGTGAATATCACTGACTTGTCGGGAAAACTATTAGAATGAAAATAGTCGCAGTGAGGTCAGAGTGTTGTGAAAAACTAAAGAGGGTTATCTTGGAAACATAGGATGGGCTTGACAAAGAGTGTAGACCCTGATCAGACGCTGATCAGACGCTGCAGAATCCGGCGTCTGGTGAAGATCTACACTATTTGATTGGACACTGGAATTTAAGAGATTAATGAAACAGTTTAAGACTATTTCTCCTACCTACACTCGGAGGTAATAGACCCACCAGTCCTTTGTTGTTGTTTTTTAAATCACATTATATTTTGTGCAGAAATGAGAAAAATATCACAATTTTTCATCTTAAAATTTTCGTTTTGTTGGCGATAAAGGTTACATTGTATTTGTATAGGCGTGTTTCGTAATGATTATTCAAAGAAACAAAATGATGTGGAGAAAACAAATGTCTACAACCTTTTTAGTACTAAATACAATATTATCAACAGTCGGTCGATAGTGAACAAAAAACTGGACTTTTGGCTTAATGTAAACTGCCTAATCACTGCCTAGATACATCCGTGAGAAAATATTGCTCTATATTCAAAACGGTTTCAAAAAATCCTCATATCTAAACATGATACTGCAGATGGAAGAAAATATTATAACTTGTATGTTCTATCAATTTATTACATCTATATTTTTTCCTCAAATCTAAAAATGACACTGCCGATGAAACAAAATATTATAGCGTGTATGTTTTATTAAGAAGGAAGATTAGATCATGGAAGATTAGCTGAGGGCCTCGTGGAAGATTAGCTATTACATGTATTTTTGTATGTGCTAAATGTTGCTACCCTCACTAAATAAAGTCCTTACTTACTTACTGACTGACTGACTGACTGACTGGCTTACTTACTTACTTACTTCTCTCAATTTATTTAATGAACGCACCTGTCCTCCTGTTTACTTAAAATTTATAAATTTTACAAATGGATTCTAGTTCGTCTTGATTGACATGATTAAGAATACATGGTGTGTCATTCTTGCGCTGTTTGTATTAATAAGAAGTTGGTTTTAGACAATAGCTTAATCTTATCGTTTTGACAGTTAGCATAGAACTCACGGGATCTCCGATCTGGGTTATCGATCATGATACAGACATATATTTTGGGGGCATGCGCAGTCCCAGGAGTAGGATATTCCGGCTTCCTATTTGCTTTGCAGAGGCGAGCTAAAACAAATACGCCTTTCTTTTGCGTTACTATGCCTTTTTTCGCATTACTACGCCTTTTGATTCGCGTAAAAACGCCTTTGATTCGCATCACTGCGCCTTTCTTTTGCGCTACTACGTCTTTCTTTTGCATTAGTATGCACTTTTTCGCGTTACCACGCCTTGTTTTTGCGTTACTACGCCTTTTTGTGTAGCTTCGTCTTCTGATTGGCGTTACTGCGTCTTTTGTTTTGCGTTTCTACGCCTTTTTTGCGTTATTACGTCTTTTGTGTCGCGTTACTACGCCTTTACGGTATTTTATTTTCTCCTACATAAGCCAAATAGGCTTTCGTATCTGCAGTGTTAACGATCTTACCCTTAGCCTTTCACGCCTGTGTTTCTTAAACGGGTTCTCTCCATTTTTTTTATTTTGGGCAATTCTTGTTAATAGGAGATTTAGTCGAATTCATTTACAGGATGGCGAACAGCTTTCATTCTCGGATGAGACGGTTCATTAATGGCCGTCCCATCCGGATATAGATTTTATCGCTATTACAAAGCGTAAGCTGGCCATTTTGTTTTCTACAAAAGCAAGTAATGACCTCTTATTTATGAATCGGCGCGTCATTCGGTCAGATAAGCATGATACCCAGACATTTAATGGTCTTGTCCAGAAAAGTATCTTTCATCACAGCTTTCTTTCTCTGGTGATTTTAACACAATTTAGAAATCATATGTAGACCACCTTTTATTGTAATAAGCTGCTGGCATTTACTTAGGCAGCAACTGGTTTGATTTTCTCCTCTGGTTATCGAATGCTCAACCAGACGATCTAATGCTTAACCAGCAAATTTTGGCAGATGAGGAGTTCTTCGCAGAAATTAAAACTCCAAAACCTGTTTTATTTCATTTCAGTCAATTACCGGACCATTGGTAAAACAAACACAGCGTAAAAGTCCGTGAAAATCATTCGGTACTATGATTCTGGAGACTGAAAATGTTTCCATAAAATACTATGTCATTATCGAATCAATAGCGCACTGCTTATCAGGTTGGCTAAAAATGGTTCCGTAGAACAAGGTGCGGGTGATTCTGGGGCCGTGGAGATGAAAATAGATCCGCTTTATAGTTGCAAGTTTTGTTATCATTTCTATAGATCTAATGCGTAACCAACCATTTTCGACCTTTTCCGTGGTGATTTCTCGCTAGTGCTGCATTGACAAGCAAAATATTCACAACACATATAACCATATATGTTTATTGTGTGTGCATGTTAATACGCTGAACTTGTAGCAAAGCGCAGTAACAAATAAAAGGCAACAAAAACCTCGAAAAACCACTCGTTTTCTAAGGCTTGAGTTCACCTTCAGCAGGAGAAACTAAATTTAGCCAATATGTGTGAAGTACGGGATTTGGTATTTACTCCAAAGATGCCGATATCAATGGGCTCCTGAATGTAATTCCCCGTTTTTTAAATAACTTCCTCGTAAAAATTATATAACTTATGAAACACAGAAACTGCACAGTTTCTTTACCTTTTTTTAGAGATCTAATTCCTAACCGGATGTCGCTCTAATTGCTTCACGTTCTTAACCAATGGTTACGCATTCTATCGTTCCTTAGGCGTGGTATAGCCTGTCCAGGAAAAGTGTGAATAGGTAAACAAACCGGATAAAATGACCTTAATAGTGTTGACTGATGTGAATGAACGGTCCGACTTGCAGCACTTTGCCTGGGCAGGCTTACATGTTCACTCCATATTTTTCAGTTCTGTGGGGTATTCTTTGCTTCCAAAGGATAATCATGCATATATTTAATGTCACTACAGTTTGGAATGTGTGGGGCCGAAAAAAGTCTCCCTGCCCTACACCATAGTGTAGTTTATATTTTCTTGTCGCTTGGGATCATTAATTCCATTTCTGAAATTTGAAAATATTTGAGTGCCACTGATGAGGCCTAAGTGTCCGAAACTTGTCTGGCCAAGAAAACATGTATATACATATATACCTTTAGGTATGTTACTGGATAGGACCTGCTGAAATTGTCCCTGTAGATATGTAACCCCGGCGAACCTGCTGTTATGGTCCCTGTGTGTATGTAACGGGAAAAGATATTATGTTGTGACCCCTGTACTTATGTAACTGAATACAACCTGCTGTTATTCTCCCTACAGGTATGTAACCTATGGAGACCTGCTGTTACAGTCCCTCTAGTAATGTTGCCTTTGCAAACCTGCTGTTAATGTCCCTGTAGCATTTTAACTAGATTGGCCCTGCTGTTATGTTCCCTGTGTAAGTGAGTGAGTGAGTGTTTGAGTTTTACGTCCCACCAACAGCTAAGGTCATACGGAGACGGGACCTCGGTTTAAAGACTCATCCGAAAGTCTGGAGAAGCCCGGGATCGAACCTGCGACCCCTGGTTTACAAGGCGAGTAGCGTAACCACTCGACTACGGAGGCTTCTCCCTGTGTAAGACTTTTTATTGCCCCTGTAGGTATGTATCCTGGACAGACCTGCTGTCATGGTCCCTATAGGTAGATAGACACTGACTTTATGGTCCCTATAGGTATGTAACTGGATAGGACCAGGTGTTATGGTCCCTGTTGGTATAAAACTGGAACCGATCTGCTGTTATGGCCCCTGTAGGTAATTAAGTGGATAGGACCTACTTTTATGGTCCCTGTAAGTATGTAATCTGAGCGGACCTGCCTTTTTGTCCCTGTAGGTATGAAAAGGATAGAACTTGCTGTCATGTTGCCTGTGGGTATGTAGCCTGAGCGGTCTAGCTGTTATGGTACGTGTAGGTATGTAAGTGGATAGAACCTGTTGTTATAGTCCCGTAGGTACATGTATCAGACTGGATAAGACATTCTGATATGTTCCCTGCTATATATGCCTGGAAAATACCGGTTGTTATGCTCCCTGTAGGTATGTTACTGGATAGGGCTTGCTGTTGTTGTCCCGGTCGGTATGTAACTGGATAGGACCTGCTGGTATGGTCCCTGCAGGTATTTAACTGGATAGGACTTGCTGTTAATGTCCCTGTAGGTATGTAACCTGAAAGGACAGGCGGTTCTTGTTCCCGTAGGTATGTAACTGGATAGGACCTGCTGTTATGGTACCTGAAATTATTTAAGCTGAACGGACCCGCTTTTTCTGTCCCTGTAAGTATGTATCCTGAGTGGACATGCTGTTATGTCCCTGTAGGTATACAACCTGTGTGGACCAGCTGTAATGGTCTTGTTGAAATTTAACCAGAGCGGACCTGGTGTTATGGCCCCTGAAGGTATGTAACTGGATAGGACTTGTTGTTATGGTGCAGAAATGTAACTGGATAGGACTTAATGTTATGGCCCCGAAGGTTTGTAACAGAATAGGACTTGCTGTTATTGTTCTTTTAGGTATGTAAGTCACTAGGACCTGCTGTAATTGTCGCTGTAGGTATGTTACAGTATAGGACCAGCTGTTATGGTCCCCGTAGGTATGTAACCTGAGCGGACCTGCTGTTATGATCCTGGTAGATATTAAACTGGATTGGATCTGTTGATAATTATATAAGCTGGTCGAACTTATTGGTTTGGTCCCTGAAGATATGTAACCTGAGGGGACATGCTGTTATGGTACCTGTAGGTATGCAACATGAGCGGATCTAAAGTTTACAGGTCCCTGTGGGTATGTAACTGCATAGACATTGCTATTATGGTTCCTAACATTATGAAAGCTGGCCGGACATACTGTTATGCTCCCTGTAGGTATTAACATGTTTGGATTGCCTGTTACGGTCCCTTAAGGTATGTTACTGGATCGGACCTACGGTAATTGCCCATGTAGGTATGTATACTGCGCGGACCTGCTGTTATGATCCCTGTATGTATGTAACTGGATAGGACTTGCTGTAATGGTCGCTGTAGGTATGTAAATGGATAGGACCTGCAGTTATGATCCCTGTACGTATGTAACTGAATAGAACCTGCTGTTATTCTCCCTGTAGGTATGTTACCTTAGCGGACCTGCTGTTACAGACCCTCTAGTAATGTTACCTATGCACACCTGCTGTTATAGACCCTGTAGCAATGTAACTGGATTGGACCTTCTGTTATGTTCCCTCTTTTTTTGTAACCTGGATGGATCTGCTGTTATGGTCCTTGTAGGTAGATAAGACCTGCCGTTATGGTCCCTGTAGTTATTAACATGTTCGGACGGCCTGTTACTATCCCTTTAGGTGCGTTACTGGATAGGATCTGCTGTAATTGTCCCTGTAGGTATGTAACCCCGGCGAACCTGCTGTTATTGTTCTTGTATGTATGTAACGGGAAAGGACATTCTGTTGTAATCCCTTTATTTATGTAACTGAAAATAGAACCTGCTGTTATTCTCCCTGCAGGTATGTAACCTATGGAGACCTGCTGTTCAAGTCCCTCTAGTAATGTTACCTTTGTTAATGTCCCTGTAGCATTTTAACTGGATTGGCCCTGCGGTTATGTTCCCTGTGGGAATATATCTGAATAAGACTTTTTATTGTCCCTGTTTATTTATTTATTTATTAACAATTTTTGACAACATATATACATACATAGTACATACATATGCAATCAAGGAATTGGATGTAGGATAGGCCTATACGTATCCTCTCCTTGATATCCGGTACATACAATGAAAATACACATATATAAACATTCAATCACAATGCATTTAGACGAATATGAAATTATTAGAAAAATGTTGCTTTGCTCACGTTGTCGTGACTCACATAATTAAACTACAGTGAATGAAAATAAGTAAGGTAGTGTATGTGTGTGTGAGAGAGAGAGAGAGAGAGAGAGAGAGAGAGAGAGAGAGAGAGAGAGAGAGAGAGAGAGAGAGAGAGAGATGGTGAGCATTTTCATTGAGTTAGAATTATATAATATATTTACTAGATCATTCATAAATAGTAATAAATGTAGCTAGTGTTCCGTGTATTAGATGTGATCAGGTTCGGCAAAAGCATACCGGAAAAACCTCGTGGAAATTTTACAGGCAACGTGGTCAACGATCAAGCGAAAAATAACAGACACATTTTCAAAAAGGAACAGTTATCTACTATAAATAACGGTAAGTTGACACCGATACGGCTATATACAATAGTCATGCACCTGCCTATCATGTACCGTTCAAGCTTATGAAATTAGGCGTTTTATATCCAGGTATCCTGGAATATCTTGGTATCACCATCACTGATGATCTTGATTGGGGTCAACACATTTCAGAAATTACATCAAAAGCAACTAGGACTTTAGGATTTCTTAGACGAAACTTGGCTTTTGCACCTAGGCAGACAAAGGATGTTGCATATAAAACATTGGTTCGCCCTCAGCTAGAATATGCATCACCCATTTGGCATCCCTATGTTAAAACTCAGATTCAGCAGGTGGAGAAGGTGCAGAGGACAGCTGCTCGATGGACCTGCCGACGATGGCGCAATAGAAGCAGCGTCGGTGACATGCTTAACGAGCTAGAATGGCCGTCCCTAGAGGCCCGTCGTGAGCAGTCCTCTTTAACCTTCTTCTATAAGATACATTCAGGTACAGTGGCCGTTAATAAAGATAAATACTTGACCCCTGTGACAGTTTCAACTCGAACAAGGGCATCAAAAGTAAACAACTCACAGTATCACAGGTACCAGTCCTACAGTGATGCCCTGAAAAATTCCTTCTTCCCTAGGACTATTCCCCAGTGGAATAGTCTTCCCTCTTCTGTGGTGAATGCTAAGACTGCAGAGGAGTTCAAAGCCCATACAGTGTAAGATTGAGACTCAGAGGTATGCGTTTTAGTATACCTCTGTTATTCAGATTGTAAATAGTTTTAAGGACTCATCCAGTGACTTCTTTTTTTTTTTTTTTTTTTTTTTTTTCAGCTAAATTCTAAATTTAGCTGCGCACCCAACTGAGGTAATGGCCAAATATGACCGACTCAGTATAAGAAGATAGATAGATAGATATCCCACGATACCAAGGTATGATAGTTGCCTCAGGTCAGACTGACACTGATTAGTCCCTGTATTATTATTATTATTATTTTCTTTCTTTTTTGTGTGTGATAAATTTCTGTATGGTTTATTCATACAACAAGGTAGGAGAAATGAACTACCTTGACAGAATTATTACTTTGTTATTGTACTATAATTTCCCATGGTATCAAGGCAATTCAAAGATGGTGAATGTCTCATAGTACCGAGGTAAATCATAAATTGTGACCTAGAAGTATATATTTAACATATTACTGTAATGAGTTATTTCCAGTGGGTAGAGGCATTTCATACAGTAGATGCTGGTACCATGGTACTTGGTTCAACCATCCTGCTGTAGCCAACAAGCTCTATCTTTGCAAACAGTGTAGGTCCAGATCAGATGGCTTCTGATCAGGATCTACACTGTTTTACATTCATTTTATGTATATGTAGAAATAAACTGCATCAAGCAACCCGACCAGCTCAAAGCCAGAAATGGGTGTGGCTTAACCAAATACTCAGCAGGTCAAAGGTTAAATTAGTTGAAGTACAGCAATTTATTGTATCATATAGATCTATACTACTCTCTATCCCTATACCAGATAAACAAACTGTACTCACGTTTATTTATTTATTTATTTATTTATTTTTTTTTTTGTCTAAAAAGAATTGTGCAGGTGGAAATTTGAAAAGTTTCTCGCATTCGCACACAAAACACAGATTGTGTGCACCCCTTAGAATGGCCTCTATCTATCTATCTTCTTATACTGAGTCGGTCATATTTGGCCATTACCTCAGTTGGGTGCGTAGCTAAATTTAGAATTTAGCTGAAAAAAAAAAAAAAAAAAAAAAAAGAGAAGTCACTGGATGAGTCCCTAAAACTATTTACAATCTGAATAACAGAGGTATACTAAAACGCATACCTCTGAGTCTCAATCTTACACTGTATGGGCTTTGAACTCCTCTGCAGTCTTAGCATTCACCACAGAAGAGGGAAGACTATTCCACTGGGGAATATACCTAGGGAAGAAGGAATTTTTCAGGGCATCACTGTAGGACTGGTACCTGTGATACTGTGAGTTGTTTACTTTTGATGCCCTTGTTCGAGTTGAAACTGTCACAGGGGTCAAGTATTTATCTTTATTAACGGCCACTGTACCTGAATGTATCTTATAGAAGAAGGTTAAAGAGGACTGCTCACGACGGGCCTCTAGGGACGGCCATTCTAGCTCGTTAAGCATGTCACCGACGCTGCTTCTATTGCGCCATCGTCGGCAGGTCCATCGAGCAGCTGTCCTCTGCACCTTCTCCGCCTGCTGAATCTGAGTTTTAACATAGGGATGCCAAATGGGTGATGCATATTCTAGCTGAGGGCGAACCAATGTTTTATATGCAACATCCTTTGTCTGCCTAGGTGCAAAAGCCAAGTTTCGTCTAAGAAATCCTAAAGTCCTAGTTGCTTTTGATGTAATTTCTGAAATGTGTTGACCCCAATCAAGATCATCAGTGATGGTGATACCAAGATATTTGGCGGATTGAACCTGCTCCAAGATTTGCTGGTGTAGTTTATAGTCAAACTTAATTTGTTTGTCAGGAGGGTGTCGCGACACCCTCATTGAATGACATTTGGCCACATTGAACTTCATCTGCCAATCGGCCTCCCACTGTGCTAGTTGATTCAGGTCATCTTGTAGAATAAGACAGTCAGAAGAAGAATATATATTCCTATAAAGGACACACTCATCAGCAAACAAACGGACAGATGACCTGATGTTATCAGGGAGATCATTAATGAATACCAAGAAAAGGACCGGTCCAAGGACCGAACCTTGGGGGACACCAGATAAAACAGGGACTGGATCAGACGCTTGGCCATCAAGTACAACTTGTTGTGAGCGCCCTGAGAGCCATGAGCTAATCCACCTGTGTGTGGATCCTCTTATCCCATAGTAATCCAATTTATACAATAGCCTCCTGTGAGGTACCTTGTCAAAGGCCTTAGCGAAGTCCATGATAATCAAGTCAGTCTGTTTGTGGCCACGGTTTGTGGCCCCATCCAGATTGCTCACAATGTCATGGTAAAACTGAACTAATTGAGTTTCGCAAGACCTTTGACTTCGGAAACCATGTTGACAGTCAGCAAGAATGCTCTCTAAGGCTAGGTGCTTGTTGATGTTACTAACTATTATATGCTCCAGGGTTTTGCAACAGATGCATGTTAGCGACACTGGTCTATAATTTGCTGCATCGTATTTTTCTCCTTTTTTATAGACCGGGGTAACATTAGCTTGTCGCCAGTCATCTGGTACAGTGCCCTGGGCGAGTGATTCATTGAAGATAAAGGCCAGCACAGGTGAAATTTCAGCACCACATTCTTTAAGCACCCTGGCATTCAGGTCATCCGGCCCAGATGCCTTATGTATTTTGAGCTTACCTAACAGTTTGGCGACCCCGTTTGGGTCAACTGTTATGTCCCCCATTGAGGGGAACTGACTATTACCTTTAGTTGGTAGCTCACCATCAGTTTCACGCGTAAATGCAGATTGAAACTGTTTGTTACATATGTTGGCCTTATCGCGCGAATCTGTTTTGAGAATACCGTTATCTCTTAACGAAGTGATCCCAAAGGCTTCCTTTTTCAGGGACTTTACAAATGACCAAAACTTTTTTACTTTACCATTCTTCTGGGGACTGTCGGGATCTGTATTATCATCATCAAAGGTAAAGATGCTGGAAACATGCTTCCAATATGCATCTCTTATTACCTTTTGTACATGTGCTCTGAACCTTTTGTAATGGCTCTTAACGTCAGGGCTACTAGACTTACTAGCACGAAAATACATTCGATTGCGTCTTCTAATTAGATGCTTGATCGTGTTGTCGATCCAAGGCGCACTATGCTTTGTTTTGGTCATTTTCGTTGGAATAAACCTTTCCATAGCCGCAGTTAATTCGGTCTTAAAATTGACCCACATGTCGTTAACTGACATGTGCGAAAGGTCAGAGGAAAGGAACGAATCTCTAAATCGCGCCATATGGTCTCGCAGACCATCCATATCCGCACGTTTATATAGATATATTTTACGCGGGGCTTGTCTGATTCGTTTTGCTTTTATGTCGTATTCAATAAGGACTATGTCGTGATCGGCTTTGCCGATCGGGGGCATCCCCTTAACTCGATTAACTGGGGATGGTGAATTTGTAAATAATAGATCGAGGGTCTTCTCTTGACGGGTGGGTATATTAATTACTTGGGCTAGGCAGTGTTCTTTGATTATATCTAAAAGCTGTTGCTGTGTCTGCCTTTTAGATACCCCATGGGGCACCTGCATTTTGCTCCATTCAATGTCACCACAATTGAAGTCTCCGCCAACCAAAATATGGGCATTTGCATTTGACATTATCCTAGACAAAGATGAATTAAAAGCCTCAAGATATTCTGGGTCAATCTGATCTGGGGGGGCGATAAAAGGAACCAAGGTACAGAGTCCTACATCCAATAATGTTCAATTTACACCAAACTAATTCACATTTGGTGTCCAACTCCGGAGTTTCTGTACAGAGTAGGTCTCGCTTGAAAGCCACAAAGACACCTCCATGTGCATCCCCAACTCTGTCTTTCCGGATAGCCTCAAAAGATTCTGGAAAAATTTCTGAGTTTTTAATTTCTGGGGTTAGCCAGGACTCATTGCCCAAAATGATGTCCGGCTTAGCTGAGTCGATAATAGTATGAAGTTCAGCCCTTTTGTTCTTTATTGACTGACAATTCATAATCAATATTCTGAGGGGGTGGTTAAGGACCGCCTTTTTGGTCTTCATTTTAGCTTCTTTTGACTGCTGCACAATGGGCGAAGAAGCTGCCGTGGGCGGGCCAATATTGTCTGGTATCGGACTGTCAGGCTCGGACAGGGTTGACAACGGTTCAAATTGGTTATGGGTGTCAATAGAAGATAAAGTGTCAAACAGAGATGTGGAAAAGTTTGGCATTCCACATTTCATGCATTCCCATGCTACGTTCATATTCGATGATCTGTTATATAGACTATACATAGTTGATGGCATGCCTTGACAGTCTATGTGATACCAGATATTGCAAGTGTCACAACAAATTCCTCGGTCTTCCCAACCAACACTTCTTTGACAAAGTCCACAGGGAAAATGTGAGCTGTCATTTAGGGAAATTGGACCAGGATTTGATTCCACATCCCAAGCATTACCTATTATAACTGTAAATATATACAGGTAAAAAAGTTTGTTTGAACCAGGAAATCCCTTCATCCTTACCGATTTTTTTAAGATAGATACCGTGCAAATGTGGGGCAAATGATGTGCAAAGTTATACTCGTTTGCTGTTGTACCACATGTATCCATATACACTGGGAAAAAGTCAACGGGGATTTCCTGTTGATCCTGTCCGCTATAGATGGAAAAGGATGCTAGACGTGTTGCCAACAGCAGGCAACAAACTCCAAATAGGAGGTCAAACACAAAATGACTCATATTTCATAGGTTGTATGGTGACTTTATGGTAGTTGAAGGGCAATTTATACTAAGTGGTGTCTAGGAAAATTTTCTCTGCTGGGCAATATCTGCAAAAATCACACAAAAACTTAATGAAATTTAATGTTTACCGTTGTGGTTCAATCCGCCGCGAAACCGGAACCAGTTACGTTTCGGTGCAAAACTAAAAAATACCTATGCCAAATTATCCTCAGTGAGGCCGTTCTATATTCTATAGAGTACCAACAACCCATGCCCCTGCATAGAAATGTAAAATGAAGTGAGCTTCCAGTTTTACTATACAGTATACAAAGGCAGGGTTTGAGCCATGAGGGGATTGAAATTAAGTCGGCACATATTAGTAATAATTGAAGGGTTTTTTTAAATTGAAATTAAGTAGATTCACCGATTAGCCAGCCCTAGTATCTAAGCATTAATGGGTTACTATGTTTAAATATAAGAGTTACTTTATATCTGTACAATCTAGTTATTCTTATGTAGCAATTGCATAAAGAGAACTGTAATTGGATAGTGCAACCTGGCCTTATTAAGCAAAGAAGGCCACTTGCAACACCAATCATTTAAGCTGTTGGACCTGCACACGGTCCCGCGGCTCTGCCTTGTCGAAACGAAATACAAGGCAGAATACAAGGATAGTGTACAGGTATTAGATTTTCTCAAGGCGCTTAATATCTACCGATAATAATAACAATGATAGTGATGATAATAAAATAATAATAGTATTCGCCATGTTACAAAGACGGTTCATTTGCTAACGAATTTCTATGTAATATAATTTGCCAAATTTTTCAAATGTGTCATATTTTCATTGTTAAATAATTGAATCAATTTAACCCATATATGCCTAGCGGCCCTTTTTTGGGACATTTGCAGACAGAGTTGACCCAGATCAGACGCCGCAGATCGCAGCGTCCGATCTGAGTCTACACTGTTTGCTCAAAGAAAATACATTTTTGCGCAAGTCACATTACACACAACAAACCTGACACCCCTATAAATGAAAATAGACCAATCCAAATATGGTAAAGTGGAAGATTCCATTGTCATATATGGGTTAAACATATTTGGACGAGTACGTCACCATCACCGCCACCATCATTATCATCATCATCATCATGTCGTCGTCGTCCGTCTTCGTTGTTTTATTTGGTTCTGAATATAATGTATTAGGAGTGTTTCATACTGTATTCTTAGAAATAAGTATGAATAAGCGTTACAAATGTTTCATGTACACTGCACCGTGTATGGTATAAAATGTGGGGAGTCCCATTCATACCTCTCGCGTCACATGCTCACTCGACCGAAATACAGTCAGGTGGACTCACGAAGAGCACGGGATTAATCCAATAATTTCACAAACCGTGTAGTGTTCATTTAAGAGGATTATGTTTTACATTAATGGAATTATTAAAATCATCTTCAGACTTATGGAAATGGATGCCTATACAGTATACAAAGGCAGGGTTTGAGCCATGAGAGGATCGAAATTAAGTCGGCACATATTAGTAATAATTGAAGAGTTTTTTAAATTGAAATTTTAAAAGTAGATTCACAATGTTTATATGGCTTTGTAAAATTTCTTTCAAAATTGATCTGATACCACGTACCTCAATGGACTAATCAAATCTTCCAGATTGTCGAATAAATTCTATGATTATTTCTGTAAGACTCTCATTATCGTCACATGATATGTCTGTCACACCACTTAGTAAGTTTTTAGCATCAATTTTTGGTAGTTTGCTATATATAGCAGGAAAGAGAGTGAGTGAATTAATCATTGTAATTCTCTCAAGTTGATAACTTGCACATTCAAAAAAATAGTGCTGCCTTGTTTCACAAAGTCCAGAATTGCAATTTGTACAACAGGGGGATTCTGCAAGATGATCACAATACAAGTCATTATTAAGCTGGCTTTTAAAATTTCGTAATTGACACAGGATTATGTTATATTTTCTCGGTCCATATGAAAAATGTTTTGGTGCTTTAGGTATTGAATTATTAAGTACTCTTTTGAATGAGTAAAGTGAGGTAGCATTAGAAAGCTCAGGAGAGAGTTCATTCCAAAGATCAATAGCAGAAATAAAATAACTATCTTGGAAAGCTTTTGTTTTTGGTGTGGGATGTTTAAGTTTATTTGACCGCATATTATAAGCGGATTGATGCTGGTTGTAATTGACAAGTATTTCATCTATATATGATGGAACTTCATTATTTAAGATTTTGTAAAAGTATATAAGTTTATGATGTTTCCTTCTTTCAGATAGTGGACACAGGCCTAGTTCATTGTAGAGGATGACATGTGAGGTGCCCTTACGAAGACCAGTGATTATTCGACAAGCGTCTAGCTGAATGCTTTCCAGGAGTTGACAGTTTTGTTGACTAATATTGTTCCAGATAATATCTCCATATTCTAAGGTTGGTCTTATGTAAGTGATATAGAATCTAAATAGAGACTTTCTGTCTAGATCATGTTTAAGCATTCTTAGCATATTTAGGCGTGAAGCTGCTTTTCCATATATTGTTCTCACATGTTCATCCCAAGAGGCATCAGAGGAAAAAGTGAGTCCTAAATGAGTGTGGTATTTTTCGTCTTTAAGGATTGTGTTATCCATTATTATGTTAGGGACATTTGTAACTCTTTTGCGTGTGAAGGTCATAGTTGAGGTTTTTGTTGGATTTAAAATGATGCACCAATCCTGAGACCATTTTGCTATTTTGTATACATCGTCATTCAAAATTTTTATTGAGTTATTGTTCTCTATAACTGTAAAGAGAGATGTGTCGTCCGCAAATAATCTTATGTTGCTATTAATATTATCAACAATGTCATTGATGTACAGCAGGAAAAGATATGGTCCTAATACAGAACCTTGTGGGACTCCAGCAGAAGTGTCCATCCATGTTGAGAAGAAACCTTCATTTGATACTCGTTGTTTTCTGTCAAATAGATAGCTAGAAAACCAGTCAAAAATTGTGTCACACAATCCATATTTTTTCAGTTTGAACAAAAGGCCTCTGTGCCAGACTTTATCAAAAGCTTTACTAACATCACAAAAAATAAATTTAAGTTCTTTCCCTTTGTCCATATTTTCTAAAATAATGTGGTAAATTTCTAGTAACTGGTTAACAGTAGAATCTTTTGGCTTAAAGCCAGATTGAAACTTACTTAAGATATTATTTTCTTGAAGGTAATTATATAGATATTTAAATATAATTTTTTCTAATATTTTTCCCAGGCAGCTAGTGATGGAGATGGGCCTGTAGTTGGATGGATCTTGGTCATTTCCTTTTCCTTTAAAAATTGCTGAGATGTTTGCCATTTTCCACTGGTTGGGAACCTGTCCAAGCTCAAGAGATCTGTTAAAAAGAGAGGTAAGAGGATCAAGGATATAGTTTGAAATGAGCTTTATAAATTTGGGCAATATGTTATCTGGACCAGCTGGTTTAGATGTATTTAATTTATGGAGTTGGTCTTTTACATCTTGTGATGTTACACGTATGGTACTCAGGTTGAAGTCAGGGGAAACTGGTTCATCAGGTAGAGGAGGTTCATCTTCAATCTTTGAAATATCTGCAAAGTGTTTGTTTAGAGTTTCTGCCTTGTCAAAGGGATGTAAGTTAATTATGTTGTCTTTGATCAGAGGAGGGGGTGGATTTTGTTTATTTTTTAACTTAGTAATGTCATTTACTATACGATACCATGATTTCTGAGGCAGGTTGGGGTCAGAAAGAGAAGTTTGAAGTTTCTTTTTATAATCCTGCTTAGCTTGTCTAACTAAATTAACTATTTCATTCCTTTTATTTTTAAAATTTTGCCACTGAATTGGTGATTGAGATGACTTTGCCTTACGGTATAATCTATCTCTTTTTCTCATATGTTTTCTGATTGTTGATGTCATCCAAGGTTTGTCATTAGGGCGAACAGTAAAGGTTTTCTTTGGTATATTATTTTCAGCTGTTTTGTATAAGATTTCTTCAAATTGATCTGTTATTATATTGATGTTATTGTTATTTTTAATGAAAGACCAGTCAGTAGATTTCAGGTTTTGTTCGATAGAGCTGACATTGGCTTCTTCGAATCTCCAGACAGTTTTCTTGTAAGATTGGGCTTTATAAACTTTTGATGAAACTTCAGCTGTTACTGTACAGTGGTCACTTTGGAATGGAGTTAGAATTTCAGAGTTTATTATTGTTGATATATGATTGGTCATAATCAAATCAAGACATGTTTCTGTAGTTTCAGTTGTTCTTGTTGCATTCTGGATTATATGCTGGAGATTAAATTTCGGCATTATTCTACTCAGTTTTCCAGTACTACCATGGTTCAGGATGTCATGATTGAAATCTCCAAGAACCAGGAGATCAATATTTTGTTCAGATGCCTTTTCTAGGGTTTCTTCAAAATAGTCCCAAAATTCATTTGTACTATTTAGGGGTCTGTAAAACAGTCCTAATAAAAACTTGTTTTTAAGGGAGTGAACCTCTATCCATATATTTTCAATATCATCATTTTCTAAATCTAGCCGCCTAGAAAGAAAAATATTGTTTTTCGAATAAATTGCCAAGCCACCTCCATTATTTGTGACTCTGTCCTTACGTATTGGTTCCATGTAACCATCGATTAAGATTTTACTTGTTGGAACTGACTCGTTAAGTTTTGTTTCTGAAATGCAGACAATATCATAGTCAGAAAGTTCTGCGCTAATATGATCAATTTTGTTCCGTATACTGTTTATATTGGAGTGTGCAATTTTTATTGATGAGAGATTAGCATTTGTTCTAGAATTACTTTCAGTTTTGGGAGTTGTTGTTGTAGCTCTTGTCTTTCTTTTTAGGTGAACCTTGGTTCCATCAAAGTGTTGGAAACTAGTCATTGTTACCTATTAATTAGATGCTTTTGTAGCAACAGGACTGAGATATACATGTAGTATGTCATTTCCGATAATTCTAACTCAATGCTCATAGAGATAATGTAAGGAAAAGAGCAAAGAAGGAGTAAAGGACATGAAAGAAGGAAGTGTAAAAAAAATATAACAGGGATAATTTCAGTGATTTTTTTACAAATATGCCATTATGAGTCCTGGGACCCATTGGGTCCAGAATTAATGCATCCCAGACCCAAACCATGCATCCAACCCAGGACCCATTGTGAAACCTTCTTTTGCACCATAGAGTAAGTCTTGTAGTCTGGAATGCATAAATTCTGGATTGTAGCAATTCCTGATCATTGCCCGTTTTCAGTTTTATTTAAACCTGTGTATATACCGTATTCAGACGTGCAGTTTGTTTTTCCTCAAATTACAGGCCCAAGTTCAGGGTGCGGGTAACCCCTTAAATTATTTTTACTTTTGTCAGCTGAAAATACGATGCATCTCATGTTATGCTCTATCCTTTTACAATTCCCGACATAAATAACGTTTAATTGAATAATTGTTCACTCAATTTTACTTACACATGCGTAATGTAACAATCTCCATTACTAAGCAATCCCGATTTTTGTGAGTATTATTCCTAAAACTCTGATTTTAAACGAAATAAGCAAGCAAGTTCAATGCGAACATCGAATTCCGGCATCCAAACTGCTGCCCACAAACCACCGCTAGTTTTTTCCTGCACGCGATCGGTAAATGACGTCATCGGACCCCAGCAACCCCACACGTGTCTATTGTTTTATCTTCATGGGGCGTATCTCTTTCATAAAAAAATGTTTGGAAACGGTAAAGGTAAAAAATTCTCGATAGCAAAACGGTTGTGGAAAACACCGCTTTCCGTAAGCTCCGTGTCAATAACCAACACCATATAGATGTGTTAACACAAAGCGTTCAACTTTTTTCGCCGAGCGTCTGCTATTTGGCGCCAAAACATAACCATTCACGAGATAGTAGAATAGTCGTAGCAACTCGTCTAAGGAGCAATTAAATAATTTTCACATTGATTGCGGATTAAATTTTATGATTTGGGAATAAACGCAAACTAGAGACATAACTTGACCATATTTTCACACCTTATCGACACGCACCGCAGGGTGGCAATTATATGACAGGGATTAACAATAGTGTCATAAGTGAACCTTTATAAATTATCAATCAGTTTTAATCCATATCAGACGTCTGGGTTTTATCAAATATTGTACTTAAACACCGTTTTTGCATTCCGAAAACGAAAGTAAGAGTTCGTAAAGCAAGCGTACATTCATCCGAGAATTTTTATGCGTCCCAGGACCCGCCGACGATATTTCTATGCGTCCTCTGGCGAAATTATGCGTACAGGACGCAGGACGCACGCCTAAAAAAATCACTGTGATAATTGGCATGTTAGCCATAACTTCCAGTATTAAATGGCGCTATGTCATTTGCTATAACATTACTTACAGATATATATGTGTAAATGAAGATCAGCTTAATACTAGTAAAAGACAAAAAGAAAAAACGTACAAAACAAATAGAGTAAAGCAAAATGATTTTTCAAATTACTACAGTAATTAAATTGTTGGCTTGACTTGAGGTTTAATATCCCCATAAACACTGTAGGTCATTTTGGGGATGCTGCTTCCATTCTTGGTGAACCCTAACAGATCAAAGAGATGTACTGACATCACAAGCTTTGCTGCCCAATGAACACAACAGGGTCTATATACATGGACGGACTAGCCCGCGCCACTTATCCTAGACACGTATAGAACCTTTAGGTAATTCATCAGTACTTATGAGCACTTGGCTTCAGTTCCATGCGGAAGCACCATGAATGAATTAGTTTTCAATTGAACAGTGAGATTAGACAGCCCAGTTAACACTATTTAGGTCAATATAGAGCTCTTCAGTTGTCCTATCACTTAATTCATGGGCCGGCTAATATGTTACAGATTAACCAGTACAGTACACAGACTTTTGCCAGAAATTAACAAAATCCAACAAAATGTCCTATTTGATCAAAAGACGGGCATGTAAGCAAGTAATAAGTTTGTAACTTTAGTGATTTAGGCAAAAAATGGGTGAAATGAATCGAATACATCACAAATACAACTATAATGACACATCATTGAAATAAGGAGAAATCATGTCCTAAGGGAGTACGATATTCTTCTCATTTCTGCCCCAGGCTTAGGTTGTGGGTACTCGTTAATAATTACCTCGACGAGGCCATTAATAAAGAGCATCCAAAAACCCTTGTTCAGATTAGAAAACTGTTACAATTATTATTCAGGAAGTTTTCTAGATTTAAGCTTTGTCCTGCTGAATATTTAAATATGCCACTCCCACTACCAATCAACAACCAACCAGATTGCTCAACTTAAACATAAATTGAGGATACAATGCAGAAACCGATCAGATGGCCTCCTCAGAAGCAATCTGATCTTTATCTGCATTGTTTCAAAGATAAGGCATATCCCAGGTCAGCAGGACTAGGGTTTTAAGTAATAGGTCTATGAGACAAATACCCCTCTAAGTCCCAAATCAAACAAAAGAAAAAAAAAAATCTTGTTTGAGGGGGTATTCATTCCTTCTTCCCATTTCTCCCTAAAGACATGAAATCCGTGACAGCTCGCTGGAAAGGAAAGAGTTTGCTACATATGCATTTCAGGCATTTTGAGGCAATAAGTTAGAATTACCGTTTAGCTATACTTTACCAGCACAATGAAGAGTACATTGTTTATATACATTTTTCATTAACTGTCTTAATATATGTGTCACCTTTATTCAGCCCATTAAGTACCGGAGACGCCCAAATGGGTAGTTTGCAAACAGTGCAGGCTCAGATCAGATGCAAAAAAAAACAAAAAAAAAAAACAAGGCGTCAGCTTAGGGCCTTAACTGTTTGCAACTAGCCCATCAAGATATAGCATCAAAATGATTCCCAAATAAAACTAAAGGGGGAAAAAGGGGAATTGTCATCCCCTAAAATTTGGAGTAGAATCCTACATATAAAGAAGATTCCATCCGGTACAAAATGAATTAATTAGTGACTAATGTATAACAGTCGTTATTTCATATTTCAGATTTCACAAGGGAAATGACATCGATGAACGACAGCTACTATCACATGTACAAACATCCTTTCTCCACAATTACAATCTCTGTGTCAACCCTTAAGACGCCGAGAAAAACATCATCTGAAAATGTCGTCTGTTTAATCTTTTTACGAACTCCGTATAAAAAAAAAAAAAAAAAAAAAGAAAAATAGCATAAAGGCAAAGAGAGTGGTCCCCGATCAGACTGCTCCCAAAGGGAGCAGCCGGATCTGGGTCCACACTGTTTGCAAGAATGACTTTTAAAGTAACTGGGAGAGGACAAATGTAGTGATTGGCATCCTATGGGTTAATAATGATTGATGATTCCTGGATCTCTACTTATTTAGTGCTAAGTTGAGGATAGTAAGAGATATACTTTATACACAGTGAAAGATATATACATTATTACCAACAACATGGATAGTTCAGTGAGGATTTTTTCTAAGTTACAGTGATGTACGTTACTTGTAAAGTTAAGAGTTACCATGTATGAAGAGAGTATACATGATATATTTCTTATTAATTTAACATATATACATTATCAACATCGAGTGGAGAACTCATGGATACAACTTTAAGGATGCCAGATTTAGACGGACAGTAGAAGAGATACTTATTCAAAGACTCAATTCATATCTTTTTCATAGAGCAGAACAAACAGGCACCCAATGAGTGGCAGTGACTTTAGAAAAGTGGGTCCCACCTTTTCTCGGATATCTCAACATGGTCTTGTTTTGGGTATTCATTAGAGCCACCACATTGAGGCGGTCCCAATGAACACCCACAATACAGATCCATCCAAAAGAGTTTCTCAATCATCACTGGGTATCTGCTCCATCTGTTTCTATGCAGTGTTATTGTTTAACATGGGGGTAGTGTTTCGATTAAAGGATTCTCCAATGTGAATATAAAATCTTGGTGATTTTAACCCACGGGTGTGAGGGACTCAGATATAGGAGACACAGCGGCCTCAGGTTTGGACAGAACAACCCCATACCGCAGATCATACCGACACCTTTGCAAACAGAGTAGATCCCCATCAGTCAGCATCAAAGAATCAGTCTGATGGGGATCCGCACTTGTTGCAACCAGCGCGCAGATATAGAGTGCTCCTTGTAAAGTAATCACATTTGCCTATTCTCAGCAATGGACATACCAAAACCAGTTCATTCAGCAGTACAAGAGTTAAGAGCCCTCAAATGCAGTCTGCTAATAGGTCTCATATCCCAAACCCAGGGCAAGCTAGTGGCTCAAATTCAGAGTTGATTGTATTGCGTTAATACCTAGCTTGTTAAGAGTTGTACATTAACATTGAAAGAAAAAGATTAAAAGTATGGTAGTTATGGACATTTTTGTATATGAATGAGTCATTCAGCTTTAGTGTTCCAGATTTGGACTCCTTTAATTGGAGGTAGACTAGGATGTATAGATTACACAGAAGATGACAATTTAATGCCATGTTTCTGCGCAATGTATACACCATGTCTACAAGCTATAGGTTCCGTTAATCTTGAAGCAGAGTAACTTGAATAATTATTTCAAATCTTACATCTATTTTTATAACCATTTCAAGATTATTTCACTTGTTGAGAGATCTGTAGTGATTATATTTCTACAGCACCATAGAATCAATCCTATTCATGTACATTGCCAGAATGTAAACTTTTTCACACCCCAACCCCTCTATAACACTATTGTTGGGGTCCAAAACAGAAACCGCGTTAGTTAAACAACCATGTTAATGATGTTATAACCAACCAAAAATGTATAGATTATATAGAAAAATGACCATTCATGGTTATTCTTCTATATAATCAATACACTCACAAGTAACTTTTGGGATCCATCTTGAAACCGCGCTATATCCAGAACCGCATTATAACGAACTGTGTTATAATGAGGTTGTGGTGTAATAATGATGTACCATGGGTGAACCTCTAGAACCGAGTCTATGAGGCAGTTCCAATGAGCACTATGCTACCATATTGGGATAGTGGAGTCCACATTTTTATAGGTGCGTTTTCGTGATGAAACCTGTACATCTATCACACGACGTCGCTGGTATGCAGTGAATAATGCCATGTAATAAGTATCACATGACCACATGTGTATTAGCACCCAGGCGGAATAAAGCAACGCCACGTCGACTTCTCTGCCAGCTATGATTTTTCTGTTGAATAGTTGTCATTTTTAAAGCTAAATATAAGAAACATTCAAAAGAGGTCACATGATAAACAGATTTCCACACCGGTGGCCATTGAATATGAAATCTATGAAATTCGCCAAGGCCCGTTTCACAAATTTCATATGAAACGACCACCGGTGTAAGATCCTCTTTCTTCGAAGATGTCACAGAAACCAAAGCTTTCTGGCTCAAATACTCACATACTATATTAAGTATTCGTTTATACAGGGATGCGCATACAACATGCCTATGCAAAACATAATACTGTAAGTTCAGCCATAGAACTACCGAATACATGTACATACTTATACATATATAATATTATAATAGTTCAGACTGTTGTTTACATGTGAAAAGGCCTGATAAGCATTGATCACTGTTTCAAAACGAGAATCATTCCGCCTAGGATATGACACATGCCCTCATATGCAGGAATCTTATGAACCTCACACATTAAAGGTGGGTGCACTACTGCCTGTACATAATGAAATTGTCTGTATACACATGTAGACGTTCTCACAAAAGCTCTGAAGTCTTGTATTTACAAAAGCTTAAACAAGTATGTCTTACTTCTTAAATTTTGTGTTTAGCAATTGGTTGAAAGGCAGAGAGTGTGAGCCCAGATGAGATGCCAAGTTCTATAGGGTCTCATCCAGGACCGCGCTATTTGCTCCAGCCTTTCTGTCCGAAGACCTATGTCAATATAGTACATTATATTGGTATGATAAGTTGATAACAGAGGAAATTAAGTGTAAATCTTTACAATACACTTTATCGCAAATCAAAACAGATCAGGCATTATAGAAACGAGTTCCTTCTTTTCCCCCCTCTTTCTTCAATATACTGAGAGGAAGAGAGAGGGAAAAAAAAACAACAAACAAACAGAAAAAAAAATATAATATGCTTATATCAGAAAGTATAAGACTAAGCATTAAGGTTTTGGAACAGAGACTGAGAAGGGGAGCCCTGTGTATAGTGTAGTTGAGACATGGGCCCCATTCCTTCTGGATGCTGAGACAACTGGGTTGGAATGAACGTTGTAGCCTCAGGGTCAAGGGTTGTAACATCAGGAATCTCAGCTGACTTGCTTGCAGTCCCTGTGGGCCCAACAGTTTCTGTGTCCATTGCAGATTCTTTTTCGGGTTTTTTTCCACCTTCTGATTGAATTCTAGCTTGTGACTTTGATTTTGGATCAGCAAAAATTATGTCATGCTTATTACAGAAGTTTATGAAGTCATCCTCACTAGAAAGGTATACAAGTCTATCCGAGAAAAGCTTGATCACTATACGCCCATCTCTGGAGAAAGTATCTTTAATTTTCCTCTCCCTTTTCAGAACCCTTGTTTTGTACATAAGGGAGTTTCTGCTTCTGGTGAGATCTTCCCGGACATATACTCTTTCTTGATCCGGTTTTACTGCATTATCTGCTCTGAGCTTTTTCATCGGGTCCCTAGAAAGAACAGCTGCTTTAGACTTATAGCTACAGAATTTCACTATGATGTCTCTAGGCCTTTGTCTATCTCTGACAGAAGGACGAGTTATTCTTTCTATGTCTCTCGGTTCAATAGGAGTAGCTGTGTATTTATTCACTAAATTGCATGCCAGTTTCACTGTCGACTGTATTGTTTTCTGGAATACCAGAAATGATGATATTGTTGCGTCTTGAATATTGCTCTAATTCGTCACATTGACTTTTTGAGTGTTTCAGCTCTTCTGTAAGGGTCTTTACATTTGAACTTAACTCCTTAATAGTGTCATTTAGATCACTTGTGACAGACTTTACTGACTGGTTAACAACGTTCTCTGTTGGGGTTGCCTTGAGAAGCCTCAGAACATGGTTGACTATCTTATCCTGTATACTTGGGATTTGGAACAAATCCTGGATAAACCCCTCTAAGAGGCCCTCACTCTTTATTGTCCCTGTAGGTATGTATCCTGGACATATCTGCTGTCATGGACCCTATAGGTAGATAGACCCTGACGTTATGGTCCCTATAGGTATTGACTGGATAGGACCTGCTGTTATGGTCCCTGTTGGTATGTAACTGGTTAGGATCTGCTGTTATGGTCTTTGAAGGTAATTAAGTGGATATGACCTGCTATTGTGGTCCCTGTAAGTATGTAACCTGAGCGGACCTACTTTATTTGTCCCTCTAGGTATGCAAAAGGATAGAACTTGCTGTCATGTTGCCTGTGGGTATGTAGCCTGAGCAGTCTAGCTGTTATGGTACGTGTAGGTATGCAAGTGGATAGAACCTGTTGTTATAGTCCCGTAGGTACATTCATCTCACTGGATAAGACATTCTGATATGTTCCCTGCTATATATGTCTGGGAAAGACCGGTTGTTATGCTCCCTGTATGTATGTTACTGGATAGGGCTTGCTGTTGTTCTCCCCGTATGTATGTAACTGGTTAGGACCTGCTGGTATGGTCCCTGGAGGTATTTAACTGGATAGGATTTTCTGTTAATGTCCCTGTAGGTATGTTGCCTGAAAGGACCTGCTGAGCTTGTACCCGTAGGTATGTAACTGGATAGGACCTGCTGTTATGGTACCTGAAATTATGTAAGCTGAACGGACCCGCTTTTTCTGTCCCTGTAAGTATGTTTCCTGAGTGGACATGCTGTTATGTCCCTGTAGGTATATAACCTGAGCGGACCAGCTGTTATGGTCTTGTTGAAATTTAACCAGAGCGGACCTGGTGTTATGGCCCCTGAAGGTATGTAACTGGATAGGACTTGTTGTTATGGTGCAGAAATGTAACTGGATAGGACTTACTGTTATTGCCCGAAGGTATGTAACAGAATAGGACTTGCTGTTTTTGTTCTTTTAGGTATGTAAGTCAAAAGGACCTGCTGTAACTGTCGCTGTAGGTATGTTACAGTATAGGACCAGCTGTTATGGTCACTGTAAGTATGTAACCTGAGCGTACCTGCTGTTATGATCCCGGTAGATATTTAACTGGATACGACCTGTGGATAATTATATAAGCTGATCGAACTTGCTGGTTTGGTCCCTGAAGTTATGTAACCTAAGGCTACATGCTGTTATAGTACCTGTAGGTACTCGTATGCAACATGAGCGGATCTAAAGTTTTTAGGCCCCTGTGGGTATGTTACTGTATAGACCCTGCCCATGTGGGCCCTGTCATTATTTAAGCTGGCCGGACATGCTGTTATGGTCCCTGTAGATATTAACATGTTCGGACCGCCTGTTACGGTCTTAGGTGCGTTACTGGACAGGAGCTATGGTGATTGTCTCTGTAGGTATGTATCCTGGGCGGACCTGCTGTTATGATCCCTGTTGGTATATAAGTTTATAGGACTTGCTGTAATGGTTGCTGTAGGTATGTTGATGGTTAGGACATGCTGTTATGATCCCTGTACGTTTGGAATTGGATAGAACCTGCTGTTATTCTCCCTGTAGGTATGCTATCTTAGCGGACCTGCTGTTATAGACCCTCTAGTAATGTTACTTTTGAACACCTGCTGTTATGGTCCCTGTAGCAGTGTAACTGGACTGAACCTGCTGTTATGTTCCCTTAGGTATGTAACCTGGATGGATCTGCTGTAATGGTCCTTGTATGTAGATAGGACCTGCCGTTATGGTCCCTGTGGGTATTACCATGTTCGGACCGCCTGTTACGGTCCCTTTTAGCACGTTATTGGATAGGACCTGCTGTAATTGTCCCTGTAGGTATGTAACCCCGGCGAACCTGCTGTTATGGTCCCTGTAGGTATGTAGCTGGAAAGGACTTTTTGTAATGGTCGCTGTAGGCATGTAACGGAAAAGGACATGCTGTTATGATTCCTGTACTTATGTAACTGAATAGAACTTGCTGTTGTTCTCCCTGCAGGTATGTAACCTATGGGAACCTTCTGCTACAGTCCCTCTAGTAATGTTACCTTTGCAAACCTGCTGCTAATGTCCCTGTAGCATTTTAACAGGATTGAACCTGCTGTTGTGTTCCCTGTGGGAATGTGTCTGAATAGGACTTTTTATTGTTCTGGTACTTATATTTCTTGGACAAACCTGCTGTCACTGTCCCTATAGGTAGATAGGGCCTGACGTTATGGTCTCTATAGGTATGTAACTGGATAGGACCTGCTGTTATGGTCCATGTTGGTATGTAACTGGATTTGATTTGCTGTTGTGGTCCCTGTATGTAATAAAAGCGATAGGACCTGCTATTATGGTCCCTGTAGGTATCTTATCTGAGCGGACCTGCTTTAATGGTCCCTGTAGGTATGAAACTGGATAGAACTTTCTGTCATGTTGCCTGTGTTACTGGATAGGGCTTGTTGTTGTTGTCCCCGTAGGTTTGTAACTGAATAGGACATGCTGGTATGGTCCCTGTAGGTATATAACTGGACAGGACTTGCTGTTAATGTCCTTGTAGGTATCTTACCTGAGCGGACATGCTGTTCTGGTATCCGTAGGAATGTAACTGGATTGGACCTGCTGTTATGGTACCTATAATTATGTAAGCTGAACAGACCCGCTTTTTCTGTCCCTGTAAGTGTGTAACCTGAGCGGACATGCTGTTCTGGTCCCTGTAGGTATGTAGCTGGAAAGGACTTGCTGTATCGGTCGCTGTAGGCATGTAACGGAAAAGAACATGCTGTTATGATCCCTGTACTTATGTAACTGAATAGAACTTGCGGTTGTTCTCCCTGCAGGTATGTAACCTATGGGAATCTTCTGCTACAGTCCCTCTAGTAATGTTACCTTTGCAAACCTGCTGCTAATGTCCCTATAGCATTTTAACAGGATTGGACCTGCTGTTGTGTTCCTTGTGGGAATGTATCTGAATAGGGCTTTTTATTGTTTCTGTAGTTATGTATCCTGGACAGACCTGCTGTCATTACCCCTATAGGTAGGTAGGACCTGAAGTTATGTTCTCTATAGGTATGTTACTGGATATGATCTGCTGTTATGGTCCCTGTAGGTAATTAAGTGGATAGGAACTGCTATTATGGTCCCTGTACGTATGTAATCTGAGTGGATCTGCTTTATTGGTCCCTGTAGGTAAGAAACCGGGTGTAACTTGCTGTCATGTTGCCTATGTTACTGGATAGGGCTTGCTGTTGTTGTCCCCGTAGGTATGTAACTGGATAGGACATGCTGGTATGGTCCCTGTAGGTATTTATCTGGACAGGACTTGCTGTTAATGTCCTTGTAGGTATGTTACCTGCGCGGACCTGCTGTTCTGGTAATCGTAGGTATGTAACTGGATAGGACCTGCTGTTATGGTACCTGACTTTATGTAAGCTATACGTACCCGCTTTTTCTGTACCTGTAAGTGTGTAACCTGAGCGGACATGCTGTTATGGTCCCTAAGTGTGTAACCTGAGCGGACATGCTGTTATGGTCCCTTGGCCCCCGCTCATAGTGGCTTGAAGAAATATATGGGATGCATGATGCTTCCACGCAGAGCTGAATCCGGCCCGCACACCAGTACTGGTAAACCGCTTAGAGGATCTAAGCCTGTCCAGGAACCGCGGTGCGAGGCGGACCGTCCATGCTAATAAACCCTATTGGTTTCATTGGGCGACAGGGCTTGATATGTCATTTCATCTCAATGTCGGGTAAAAGTCCCACAAAATTGGAAGCAACGTCTCCAAAAGAACTTTATAGTGTTGACGGGGATGTTTAACCTCAAATCAATCAATCAATGTTATGGTCCCTGTAGGTATATAACCTGAGCGGACCAGCTGTTATGTCCTTGTTGGTATTTAACAAGAGTGGACTTGGTGTTATGATGCAGAAATGTTACTCGATAGGACTTGCTGTTATGGTCCTGATGGTATGTAATAGGATAGGACTTGTTGTTATTGTCCTTTACTGTATGTAAGTCAATAGGACCTGCTGAAATTGTCTCTGTAGATATGTTACAATATAGGACCAGATGTTATGGTCCCTTTAGGTATGTAACCTTAGCGTAGGTATATAACCTGAGCGGACCAGCGGACCAGCTGTTATTGTTGGTATTTAACCAGAGCGGACCTGGTATTATGGCCCCTGTAGTTATGTGCATGTAACTGAATAGGACTTGCTGTTATGGTGCAGAAATGTAACTGGATAGGACTTGCTGTTATGGTCCTGAAGGTATCTAATATGATAGGAATGCTGTTATTGTTCTTTTAGGTATGTAAGTCAATAGGACCTGCTGTAATTGTCGCTGTAGGTATGTTACAGTATAGGACCAGATGTTATGGTCCCTGTAGGTATGTAACCTGAGCGGACATGCAGCTATGATCCCGGTAGATATTTAACTGGATTGGACCTGTGGATAATAAAATAAGCTGATCGAACTTGCTGGTTTGGTCCCTGTATGTAGGTAACCTGAGGGGACATGCTGTTATGGTACATGTAGGTATGCAACCTGAGCGGATCTAAAGTTTTCAGGTCCCTGTGGGTATGTAACTGCATAGACCCTGCTATTATGGTCCCTGTCATTATGTAAGCTTTAGGTACTTTAGGTATGCAACCTGAGCGGATCTAAAGTTTTCGGGTCCCTGTGGGTAGGTAACTGCATAGACCCTGCTATTATGGTCCCTGTCATTATGTAAGCTGGCCGGACATGCTGTTATGGTCCCTGTTGGTATTATCTTGTTCGGACCACCTGTTACGATCCCTTAGGTGCGTTACTGGATAGGACCTACGGTAATTGTCTCTATAGGTGTGTATCCTGAGCGGACCTGCTGTTATGATCCCTGTAGGCATGATACTGTAATGGTCACTGTAGGTATGTAAATGGATAGGACATGCTGTTATGATCCCTGTACGTATGTAACTGAATAGAACCTGCTGTTATTCTCCCGGTAGGTATGATTCCTTAGCGGACCTGCTGTAACAGGCCATCTAGTAATGTTACCTTTGCACACCTGCTGTTATGGTCCCTGTAGCAATGTAACTGGATTGAACCTGCTGTTATGTTCCCTGTAGGTATGCAACCTTGATTTATCTGCTGTTAAGGTCCTTGTAGGTAGATAAGACCTGCCGTTATGGTCCCTGTATGTATGTTACTGGTAGGACCTGCTGTTATGGTCCCTTTGGTATGTAACAGGATAGGACCTGCAATTATGGTTTCTGTACGTATGTAACCTGAGTGGACCTGCTGCATTGGCCCCTGTAGGTATGTAAATGGATAGAACTTGCTATCATGTACTCTGGAGGTATTTAGTCTAGGCGGTTTTGCTTTTATGGTCCCTGTAGGTACATAACCTGAGCGGACCAGCTGTTATTGTTGGTATTTAACCAGAGCGGACCTAGTGTTATGGCCCCTTACATATATCTGAATAGGACTTACTGTTATGGTGCAGAACTGTAACTAGGTAGGACTTGTTGTTATGGTCCTGAAGGTTTGTAATATGATAGGAATGCTTTTATTTTATTTTTTTTTTTTTTTTTTTGGTTTGGGTTTTACGGCCCTTTCAAGATTATTTCACTCATATCGAGCCGATCGTTAATCATAGGTGGGCGAAAACCGGAGTACCCGGAGAAAAACCACCTGACCTTCCGTTGCAGAACTTGGCGTCTCACACGTGACCCGAGCGAGGCTCGAACCCACGGCGGTGAGAGACCTAATGACTAAGAGTCAGCGCTCTTATCCATTAGGCCACGGAGGCCCGTTAGGAATGCTTTTATAATCCTTTTAGGTATGTAAGTCAAAAGGACCTGCTGTAACTGTCGCTGTAGGTATGTTACAGTATAGGACCAGATGTTATGGTCCCTGTAGGCATGTAACCTGAACGGACATGCTGCTACGATCCCGGTAGATATTTAACTGGATAGGACCTGTGGATAATTAAATAAGCTGATCGAACTTGTTGGTTTGGTCCCTGTATGTATGTATGTAACCTGAGGGGACATGCTGTTATGGTACATGTAGGTATGCAACCTGAGCGGATCTAAAGTTTTCAGGTCCCTGTGGGTATGTAACTGCATAGACCCTGCTGTTATGGTCCCTGTCATTATGAAAGCTGGCCTGACATGCTGTTTTCGTCCTTGGTGGTATTAACATGTTCGGACGTTTGTAACTGGATAGAACCTGCTGTTATTCTCCCTGTAGGTATGTTATCTTAGCGGACCTGCTGTTATAGACCCTCTAGTAATGTTACTTTTGCACACCTGCTGTTATGGTCCCTGTAGCAAAGTAACTGGATTGGACCTGCTGTTATGTTCCCTGTAGGTATGTAACCTGGATGGATCTGCTGTTATGGTCCTTGTAGGTATGTTACCGGTAGGACCTGCTGTTATGGTCCCTGTTATTATGTTACTGGATAGGACCTGCAATTATGGTCTCTGTGCGTATGTAACCTGAGTGGACCGGCTGCATTGGCCCTTGTAGGTATGTATCAGGATAGAACTTGCTATCATGTTCAATGGAGGTATTTAGCCTAAGCGGTTTTGCTTTTATGGTACCTGTAGGTATGCAATTGGATAGGACCTGTTGTTATAGACCCATAGCTATCTTAATGGACATTAGACATTCTGATCCCTGCTATATATGGCTGAAAAACTGCTTTTATGCTCCCTGTACGTATGTAACTGGATAGGTTTTGCTATTGTTGTCCCCGTAGGTATGAACTGAGTAGGACCCACTGTTATGGTTCATATCTTTATGTTAGCTGAGCGGACCCATGTTATGCTCCCTGTAGGTATGTCACCTGTTCATACCACATGTTATGGTCCTTACGGTATGTTAATGGATAGGACCTGCTGTAATTGACCCTGTAGGTATGTAACCTGAGCGGATCTGCTATTATAGTCCCTGTGTGCAGTGTAAATGCAGAAAAATATATAACCGCAATGACGACAGCACCCAATTTCGTCATTCTTCGATATTTAAAGACTGGGTACAACATAAATGTTATACGATAGACTGCATGCATGGTAGTTAACCCAATCACGGTTGACAACTTTGCTTCCTTCTTTAATTGCACGCCGGTGGGTCAGGCCTCAGACTCTATGACGGTTCCAACGTAAAGGCTTATTGAGAATTAGAGAGATCCAATTCAAGGTAATGTTGGTTGGTGCCTGATGCTCTATCTTTGGTCGGGCCCATCAAAGTCTACGTGTTGGTTTTCTTTTGCTCAAGCATTTCAGTGGTTTCTTGCTGTCGAGTCCTCACTGTTGTTTCATCTCTATGGTTGTTTGATTATTTGTGTTCACGGAGATGTTGCACTGATGAGTTAGGAGGCCTTAATGCGGACTGAACAAATTATTTGTCTAAATCGCGACGGAAGTAAGGGCGAAGATTGTGGCCATGTAAAATCCCCCAGTGGAATTCGTTACCGCTGACGTTCCAATGCGGTTCTTCTATCGCGGTTTATTTTTGTTATTGTTTGTCTTTGTGTGTTTGTGTCGCTTATATTATTTTATTTTGGATAGCCTATTGGCCATTTTGTGGGAAAGTAACTGTCCTTTTGGCATTCCGCTATTGATGTTTTCATTAGGTCTGTTGTTTCATGTTTGTGTTTTTTTCCCTTTGATGTCTCTGATGGGAGCTGTGAGTTGATTGCATCGATTCCTGATCCACTTCTATTTCTCCTGTTATTGTTGCTGTAGGTATGTAACATGAGCGTACCTGCCGTATTTGTACTTGTAGGTATGTAATCTCAGCGGACATGCCGTTATAGACTCTGTAGGGACGTTGCATTAGCGTGCCTGCTTTTATGGTCCCTGTATGTTTGTTTGTTTGATTTGAGGTTTAAGGTTGCACTACAGTAAATAATTGGTCTTTATGAAAGCTGTACTTGCTTTGGGGAGAGCTTTCAGTACAGAATTGAATATTCTGCTGCTTCTGATTGGATTTGGTGCTAAGCCATTATTTTTCTGAGAAGTTTTATTGTTTATTAGAAGAAATATTAGTTGGTATTTGCTACTGTAAAATGCAGCTGATTTAAATTGAACCAGAAAATTGTGCTAACTGGCCACTGGAAATGCCTGGATTTATTCGCTGCGGTATGGGTTTGTTGACACTGGCTGCCAAAAAGGCCGAAATATGCCGCACAGCACCCATATTTTTTAGCTGCTTCTGGAAGGTAAATGGTCAGCCTGTCAAATTATATGCCTCATAATGGAAGCATTAGACTTGCTGAATTGTGGTAGAACATTGAATATGCCCCAATTTACATTGTGAGTAAGGGGATTTTTTTACTGCAGTGCCACCTAAACGTCCCCGTCAACATTGTAAGAGTCATTTTGCAGACATTGCTACCAATTTTGTGGGACTTTTACCCGACATTGAGATGAAATGACATATCAAGCCATGTCGCCCAATGAAACCAAAAGGGTTTATTAGCATGGAGGGTCCGCCTCCCACTGCGGTTCCTGGACAGGCTTAGATCCTCTAATAGGTTTACCAGTACTAGTGTGCGGGCCGGGTTCAGCTCTGCGTGGAAGCATCATGCAGCCAATATATTTCTTCAAGCCCCTATGTGCGGGAAGCGGATCCCTGTATGTTTGTGACTATATAGGACCTGCTGTTACGGTCCCTGTAATGATGTTTGGCTCAGCGGACCTGCTGTTGTGGTCCCTGTAGGTATGTAACATGAGCGGACATGCTTTTATTGTCCCTGTAGGTATGTGACCTGGCTAGGACTTGCTGTTTTGTTCCCTGCAGGTATGTTACTGGATAGGACCTGCCGTTATGTTCCTGCAGGTATGTAACCTGGGCGGACCCGCTATTAGGGTACCTGTAGGTATGTGATTGGATTGGACTTGCTATAATGGTCACTGTGGTTATGTAACTTGATATGACCAGGTTTTATATTCCCTGTTCGTATGTGACTGGATATGACCTACTATTATTATCCCTGCAGGTACGTAACCTTAGCGGACCTGCTGTTACAGTCCATCTAGTAATGGTACCTTAGCGGACCTGCTGTTATGGTCCCTGTAGCAGTGTAACTATGCAAAGCCTTTTCAAAATTTTATAGACGTCATTGAAAATTCAATGTTGGACTTAAATCTCGTCTGTAACAAGGGTTATTGGAATCCGAATTTTATGGTGTCTTAGTATATAAATTCAGAAAAATATATAAATGCAATGATTTCACCCAATTTCGTAAAATCATTCTTCGATATAAAAAGATAGGGTGCAACATAAAAGTTTTACGACAGACTGCATGCATGATAGTTAACCCGATCACAGTTTACAACTTTGCTTCCCTCTTTAATTGCACGCCGATGGGTCAGGCCTCAGATTCTCTTACGTTTCCAGCCTAAAGGCTTACTGAGAATTACAGAGTATCTAATTTTATGCAATGCTGGTTGGTGCCTGATGCACTGTCTCTGGTTTGGTCCATCGTAGTCTAACCGTTGGTCTTCGTTTGCTTCAGCATTTCGGTGTTTTTGTTTTGTTTTTTTGCTGTCGGGTCCTCACTGTTGTTTCATCTCTGTGGTTGTTTGATTTTTTTATTCACGGAGATTGCACGGGGATGAGTTAGGAGACCTTCATGCGGACAGAACAAATTATTGTATGAATCTTGACAGAAATAAGGGCGAGGATTGTGGCCATGTAAAATCGATTTAAGCCAACACCCCCCCCCCCCACCCCCTCAAGTGGAATTCGTTTCAATGGCCGTTCCAATGAGGTTCTTCTGTCGCGGTTTATTTATGTTATACATGTAGTTTGTCTTTGAGTGTGTGTATCGCTTGTATTATTTTGTTTTAGATAGCCAATTGACCATTTTGTGGGAAAGTAACTTGGCTTTCTGCTATTGATTTTGCCATTAGGGTCTAGTTGTTTCATGTTTGTGCGTCTTTCCCTTTGGTGTCTCTGATTGGAGCTGTGGGTTAATTGTATCAATTTCTGGTCATTGCCTCTGTTATGGTTCCTCGATAGAAATTGTTAACATATGTAACAGGATAGAACTTGCTGTTATGGTCCCTGTAGGTAGCTAACACGATAGGACTTGCTGTTATGGTCCTTGTAGCTAGATAACCTGAGTGAATCAGCTGTTACTGTTCCCTCAGGTGTGTAACTTGACCAAAAGTTATTGTCCTAGTAGGTAAGTTACATGTGTTAACCTGTTGTTATGGCCCCTGTATGTAACTGGTTAGGACTTGTCGTAATGGTCCCTGTAAGTATGTAACCGGAGCCGACCTGCTGTTATGGTCCCTGTTTGGATGATGCAGGAAAGTACCGGCAGTTATGGTCCCTGTAGGTATGTAAATGGATAGGTCCTGTGTTAACGGTTCCTGTAGATATGTTACATTTTCAGATCGCCTGTTGTGATCCCTTTAGGTATGCTACTGAATAGTACCTGCTGTAATTGCCCTGTAGATATGTATCCTGGGCGGACCTGCTGTTATGGTCCTTGTAGGTATTTAACTAAAAAGGACTTACTCTAATGGCCATTGAATGTATCTAACTGGATAGGACCTTGTCCCTATTATTTTATAACCTGAGAGGACCTGCTGTTATGGTATCTGTAGGTCTATTACTGTATAGGACTTGCTGTCATGGTCGCTGTAGGTATGTAGCCGGAGCTGTCCTGCTGATGTGGTCCCTTTATGTATGTTACTGGATAGGACCTGCTGTAATAGTACCCGTAGATTTGTATCCTGTGCGGATATGTTGTAATGGTCCGGATAGGTATGTGACCTGAACGGATCTGCTGTTATGGTGACTGTAGGTATGTACTTGATAGGACCAGCTGTTATGGTTCCTATCATTATGTAAGCTGAGCAGACCTGCTGTTATGCTCCTTGTAGGTATGTAAACTGTTCGGACCGCCTTTATGGTCCCTTTAGGGATGTTACTGATTAGGACCGGCTGTAGTTGTCCCTGTAGGTATGTTACCTGGACTGGCTGTCATTGCGGCCGTATGTAAGTAACAAAAGCGGACCTGCTATTTTGGTCCCTGTAGGTATGTAATCTGAACCGAAATGCTGTAATAGTCCCTGCAGGGAGTGAGTGAGTAAGTGTTTGAGTTTTACGTCCCACCAACAGCTAAGGTCATACGGAGACGGGACCTCGGTTTAAAGACTCATCCGAAAGTCTGGAGAAGCCCGGGATCGATCCTGCAATCCCCGGTTTACAAGGCGAGTAGCGTAACCGCTACACCACGGAGGCTTCTAGTCCCTGCACGGATGTAGCCTTAGCGTACCTGTTGTTATGTTCACTATTGCAATGTAACTGGATAGTTTCTTTGTTTGAGTAGGTTTAACATCCCCGTCAACACTGTAAAGGTCATTTTGGAGACGTTTCTTCCAATTTTACGGGACGTTTACCCGACATTGAGATGAAATGACATATCAAGCCCTGTCGCCAATGAAACCAATGTGATTTATAAGCATGAGCGGTCCGACTTGCGCTGCTTTGCCTAGGCGAGCTTAGATCCTCTAAGCGGTTTACCAGTACTCGTGTGCGGTCAGATTCAGGTGTAGCTGGACAGCATCTGCTGCTATGGTCCCGGTATTGATGTAAACTCAGCGGACGCTCTGCTGTTCACCCTGTAGGTATGTAACCTGAGCGGCCATGCTGTTATTGTCCCTGTACGTATGTAACTTTTGCGGACCCGCTGTTATGGTCCCTGTAGGTATTTAACCTGAGCGGACCTGGGGTATGGTCACTGTAGGCATCTGACTGGATAGGGATTGCTGTTATGTTCTCTGTATGTGTGTCCCTGCAGGTATGTAACTGGACAGAACTTGCTGTTATGTTCCCTTTAGGTTTGAAACAGGACAGAACTTGCTGTTATTGTCCCTATAGGTATTTTATTGAATAGGACCTGCAGTTAAGATCCCTGTAGATATCTAACTGAATAGGACAGGCTGTTATGGTCCCTGTAGGTATGCAATCTGAGCTGACATGCTGTTATTGTCCGTGTACATATGTAACTGGATAGCACCTGTTGTTATTCTCCGTGCAGGTATGTAACCTTAGCTGACCTCAAGGGGATAGGACTTGCTGTAATTGTCCTACAGTTAGGTTACCTGAGCGGAACTGTTGTTACGGTCCCTCTAGGTATGTAACCGAATACGACCTGCTGTTATTCTCACTGTAGGCATGTAACAGGAGTAGACCTGCTGTTTTGGGGCCATGTCGCTATGTAACCGGAGCGGACCTGCTGTGATGGTCCCTGTATGTATGTAGCTGAATAGGACAGGCTGTCAAGGTCCCTGTTGGTATGTAACTGGATAGGACTTGCATTTATGGTCCCTCTAGGCATGTAGTCTGCTCGGACCGCTAGTCATGGTCCCTTTAAGTGTGATACTGGATAGGACCTGCTGTTTGTTTGTTTGATTTCAGTTTTAACGTCCTCGACAAACTTTTATAGGGCATTTTGGAGACATTGCTTCCAATTTTTGTGGGACGTATACCCGACATTGAGATGAAATGACATTTCAAGCCCTGCTGCCTAATGAATCCAATAGAGTTTATAAGGATGTAAGTCCGACTTGCTCCACTTTGCTTTGGCCGGCTAACACCATCTAAGCGGTTTACCGGTTTACTTTTACTCATCCGCGGTGGATTCCAGCTCTGGGTGGAAGTAGTATGCAGTCTAATCGATTTCTTCAAGTCTCGATGGGCGGGGCGGTAGGAACTGCTGTAATTATCCATGTAGGTATGTAACATGGGCGGACCTGCTGTTATGGTTACTTTAGGTCTCTTACTGGATAGGACCAGCCGTTATGGTCCCTGTAGGTGCGTAAATGGACAAGACATGCTGTTGTGGTCCCTGTACTTATGTACCCTAAGCGGACCTGTCTAGCCTGATTGTCCTTGTTCGTACCGCCTGTTACAGTCCCTGTAAGTATGTTACTGGATTTGACCTGCTATAATTGTCCCTGTAGGTATGTTACCTGGACGGACCTGCGGTTATGGTCCCTGTATGTGGATAGGATCTGCCTTTATGGCCCCTGTATGTCTGTAGCTGGATAGGGACTGCTGTTACGGTCCCTGTTGGTATATAACTGGATAGGACTTGCTGTCATGGTCCCTGTAGGTATGTTACCTGAGCGGACCTGCTGTATTGGTCCCTGTAGGTATGTTACTGGATAGAACTTGCTGTCATATTCCCTGTAGGTACATAGCATGAACGGTCTTGCTGTTATGGTGCTTGTTGGTATGTAATTGGATAGGACATGTTGTTATAGTCCCGTAGGTATCTAACTGGATAAGACATTCTGATATGTTCCCAGCTATATGTGACTGGAAAAAACTGCTGTTATGCTCCCTGTACGTATGTTACTGGAAAGGACCCGCTGTTGTGGTCCCGGTAGATATGTAACTGGATAGGACCTGCTGTTATGCTCCCAGTAAGTATGTAACTGGATAGGACTTGCTGTTATAGTCCCGGTAGGTATGTACCCTGAGCGGACCTGCTGTTCTTGTACCTGTAGGTATGTAAGTGTATAGAACCTGCTGTTATGGTACCTGTAATTATGTAAGCCTAGCGGACCTGCTTTTTCTGTCTCTGTAGGCATTTAACCTGAGCGCACATGTTGTTATGGTCCCTGTAGGTAAATTACCTGAGCGGACCAGCCGTTATGGTTCATGTAGGTATTTAACCAGAGCGGACCTGGTGCTACGGTCTATGTAGGTATGTACCTGGATAGGACTTTCTGTTATTGTGCAGAAATATAAACGGATAGGACTTGCTGTTATTGGTCCGGTAGGTATTTAACAGGATAGGACTCGCTGTTATTGTCATTTTAGGTGTGTAACAGAATAGGACCAGTTTTTATGGTCCATGCAGATATGCAACCTGAGCGGATCTGCTGTTATGGTCCTGTAGGTAAAAACTGCAAAGACCCTTCTGTTACAATCCCTGTCATTGTGTGAGCTGGCCGGATCTGCTGTTATGTTACCTGTAGGTGTGTTACATGGTCAGTGTGTCTGTTACTGTCCCTTTAGGAACGTTACTGGGTAGCACCTCTGTAATTGTCCCTGTAGGAATATAACCTGGGCGGACCTGCTGTTATGGTCCCTGTTGGTATGTAACTGGACAGGACTTGCTGTAATAGTCGCGACAGGTATGTAACTGAATAGGATATGCTGTTATTCTCCTGCAGGTATGTAACCTTAGCGACACTTCTGTTACAGTCCCTCTAGTAATAAAACCTTAGCAACTCTGCTGGTTTGGTCCCTATAGCAGTGTATCTGAATTGGACCTGCTGTTATGCTCCCTTTAGGTATGTTCTCTTTAGGTGATGATCCATGGTGGTATGTTACTGGCTAGGACTTGCCGTTATGGTCCCTGTAGGTATGTAACCGCAGCGGACCTGCTGTGATACTACCGTGTGATAATAGCAGGACAGAACCGGCTGTTATTGTCCCTGTAGGTATGTAACTGGATAGGACCTGCTGAAATGATCCCTGTAGGTATTTAACCTGTTCGGGCCGCCTGTTATAGTCATTTAAGGTATGTTACTGTGTAGGACCTGCTGTCATTGTCCCTGTAGGTATGTCATCTAGGCGGACCTGCTGTTATGGTCCTTTTAGGTATTTAACTGGATAGAACTTGTTCAAATGGTAATTATATGTATGTAACTGGATATGAACTGTTGTAATGATCCCTGTGAATTTGTAACTGGATAGGAGCTGCTGGCATTGTCCTTGTTCGTTTCTAACCTAAGCGGACATACCGTTATGGTCCCTGTAGGTCTGTAACTGGATAGGACTTGCTGTCATCGTCCCTGTAAGTGTGTAGCTTGAGCTGCCCTGCTGTTGTGGTTCCTGTTAGTATGCAACTGGATAGGACCTGCTCTTATTGTCTGTATAATTAAGTAAGCTGAGCGGACCTGCTGGTTTGGTCCCTGGAGGTATGTTACCTGAACGGACCTGCTGTTATGGTCCGGGTAGGTATGTAACTGGATGGGGCCCGCTGTTATGGTTCATTTCTTTATGTAAGCTGATCGAAACTGCTGTTATTCTCCCTGTAGCTATGTAACCTCTTCGGACCACCTATTATGATCCCTATAGGTATGTTTCTGGATAGTACCTGCTGTAATTGTCTCTGTGGGTGTGTAACCTGAGCGGACCTGCTGTTATGGTCTCTGTATATAGACTTGCTGCCATTGTCGCTGCCATATGTATGACCTGCTGTTTTGTTCCCTGTAGTTTTGTAATCTGAGCGGACATACTATTATAGTCTTTGTAGGGACGTTACTTTAGCGTATCTGCTTTTATGGTCCCTGTAGGTATATGGCCGGATAGGACCTACTGTTACGGTCCCTGTAACGATGTAAGCGGACCTGTTGTTGTGGTCCTTGAAGGTACATAACATGAGCGGACATGCTTTTAACGGTCCCTGTAGGTATGTAACCTGAGCGGACCTGCTGTTATAGTCCCTGCAGGTAAGTAACTGGCTAGGACTGCTGTTTTGTTCCCTGTAGGTATGTTACTGGATAGGACTTGCTGTTATGTTCCTGTAGGTATGTAATTAGATAGGATTTGCTATAATGGTCACTGTGGGTATGTAACGGGATATGCCCTGCTGTTATGTTCCCTGTACGTATGTGACTGGATACGACCTGCTGTTGTTGTAACCTTAGCGGACCTGCTGTTACAGTTCCTCTGGTAATGGTACCTAAGCGGACCTGCTGTTATGGTCCCTGTAGCAGTGTAACTGGATCGGACCTGCTGTTATCGTCCCTGTAGGTATGTAACGGGATAGGAACTGCTGTCACATGTAACAGAATAGAACTTGCTGTTATGGTCCCTGTAGCTAGATAACATGATAAGACTTGCTGTTATGGTCCTTGTAGGTAGATAACCAGAGTGAACCAGCTGTTTCTGTCCCCTCAGGTATGTAATTGGACCTGCTGTTATGGCCCGTGTAGGTATGTTACTGGTTAGGACTTGCCGCTATGGTCCCTGTAAGTATGTAACCGGAGCCGACCTGCTGTTATTGTCCCTGTTTGAATGATACAGGAAAGTACCGGCTGTTACGGTACCTGCAGGTATGTAAATGGATAGGAACTGCTGCAGTGGTCCCTGTAGCTGTAACCTGTTCAGATCACATGTTATGGTCCATTTATGTATGTTACTGGATAGTACCTACTGTAATTGTCCCTGTAGGTATGTAGCCTGGGCGGACCTGTTGTTACAGTCCTTGTAGGTATGTTACTGGAAAGGACTTACTCTAATGGTAATTGTAGGTGTTTAACTATATAGGACCTGGTCCCTGTTCGTTTATATCCTGAGCGGACCTGCTGTTATGGTCCCTGTGGGTCTATTACTGTATAGGACTTGCTGTCATGGTTGCTGTAGGTATGTAGCCGAGGCTGTCCTGCTTTTGTGGTCTATGTAGGTATGTTACTGGATAGGAACTGTTGTTATTGTGCCCGCAGGTTTGTAACCTGAGCGGACATGCTGTTAACATCCGGCTGGGTATGTTATCTGAACGGACCTGCTGTTATTGTCCCTGTAGTTATGTAACTTGATAGGACCAGCTGTTATTGTTCCTTTCATTATGAAAGCTGAGCGGACCTGCTGTGATGCTCCCTGTAGGTATGTAACCTGTTCGGACCGCCTGGTTCCCTTTAGGAATGTTACGGGATATGACCTCTGTAATTGTCCCAGTAGGTATGTAACCCTGGCGAACCTGTTGTTACGGTCCCTGTAGGAAGACTGGCTGTCATTGCCGCTGTATGTATGTAACATAAGCGGACCTTCTGTTTTGGTCCCTGTAGGCATGTAATCTGAACCGAAAAGCTTTTATAGTCCTTGCAGAGACGTAACATTAGCGTACTTGCTGTTATGTTCCCTATACGTATGTGACTGGATGGAACCTGCTGTTATGGTCCCGGTAATTATGTCAGTTCAGTGGACCTGCTGTTGTTGCCCCAGTAGGTATGTAACCTGTGCGGTCATGCTGTTATGGTCACTGTAGGTATGTAACCTTCACGGACCTGCTATTAGGGCCCCTGAATGTATTTAACCTGAGCGGACCTGGGGTATGGTTCCTGAAAGCATGCATCTGGATAGGACTTGTTGTTATGTTCTTAGCCTATTGGCCATTTTGTGGGAAAGTAACTGTCATTTTGGCTTTCTGCTGTTGATGTTTCCTTTGGGATCTGTTGTTTCATGTTTGTGTTTCTTTCCCTTTGGTGTCTCTGATGGGAGCTGTGGGTTAAATGTATCGATTCCTGATCATTTCCCCCACTTCTATGTTGTATGTATGTTACTGGATATAACATGTTGTTATGTTCCTGTAGGTATATAACTGGATAGGATTTGCTGTTATTGTCCCTGCAAGTATAGAACTGGATAGAGCTTGCTGTTATGTTCCCTGTAGGTATGAAACAGCACAGGACTTGCTGTTATGTTCTGTGTGTGAATGTAACTGGAAACTGTTATGTTCCTGTAGGTATGTACTTGATAGGAGTTGCTGTTATTGTCCCGGAAGATATGTAAGTGAATAGGACCTGCTGTTAAGGTCCCTGTAGGTATGTAACTAAATAGGAACGGCTGTTATGGGCCCTGTAGGACCTGCTGTTATTCTCCCTGTAGGTATGTAACCTTATCAGACCGGCTGTAACAGTCCCCGTAGGAAGGTTACCTTAGTGGACCTGCTGTTATGGTCACTGTAGTAGTGTCACTGGATAGGACCTGCTGTTATCGTCCCTATAGATATGAAATTAGATTGGACTGCTCTTATGGTCGGCCTGTAGCTATTAAACTGGATAAGAGTTGCTGTTGTGGTATCTGAAGTATGTAACTGGATAGGAATTGCTGTTATGGTCCCTATAGAAAGTAAAACGGAGCGGATATGTTGTTATGGTTCCTGTAGGTATGTTACTGGATGAGACCGACTGTAATCCTCGCTGTAACTTACGCAAATCTGCTGTTACAGTCCCTGTAGGGATATTTCTTAGGGGACCTGCTGTTGCGGTCCCAGACCTGCTGTTGCGGTCCATGTAGCTATGTAACTGGATAAGACCTGCTGTTATGGCCCATGTAATAATGTAAGTTCAGCGGACCTGCTGTTGTTTTCTCTGTAGAAATGTAACCGGAGCGGACCTGCTGTTAAGGTCCCTGAAGGTATTTAACATGAGCGGACCTGGGGTATTCTGCCTGTAGACATGTAACTGGATAGGACTTGCTGTTATGTTCCCTGTAGGTAGGTAACTGGATAGGACTTGCTGTTATGTTCCTGTACGTATGCAATTGGATAGGACTTGCTGTTATTGTCCCTGCAGGTATGTAATTGGGTAGAACTTGATGTTATTGTCCCTGTAGGAATGTAAGTGAATAGGACCAGCTGTTAAGGTCCCTGTAGGTATGTAACTGAATAGGACTGGCTGTTATGGTCCCTGTAGGTATGCAATTTTTGCAGACCCGCTTTGGTCCCTAAACGCATGTAACTAGATGGGACTTGCTGTTATTCGCCCTGTATGTATGTAACCTAAGTGGACCGGCTGTTACAGTCCCTGTAGGAATGTAGCCTTAGCGGGCCTGCTGTTATGGTCCCTGTAGCAGTGTACCTGGAAAGGAACTGCTGTTATAGTCCCTGTAGGTATGAAATCGGATTGGACCTGCGCGTATGGTCCCGATCGCTATTTAACTGGATGGTAATTGCTGTTATGGCATCTGTAGTATGTAACTGGATAGGCTGCTAAGGTCCCTGTGGTTATGTAACAGGAAAGGATTTGCTATTATGTTCCCTGTAGGTAGGAAACCTGAGAGGACCTACTGTTACGCTTCCTGTAGGTATATGACTGGATAGGACCTACAGTTATCCTCGCTTTAGATATGTAACCTGAGCGAACCTGTTGTTACAGTCCTGGCAGGGATATTCCTTAGAGGACCTGCTGTTATGGTCCCTGTAGGAATGTTACTTGATAGGACTTGCTGTTCTAGTACCCGTGACAAGATAGGAATTGCTGCTATGGTCCCTGTAGGTATGTAACAGGATATGATTTGCTGTAATGGTCCCTGTAGGAAGGAAACCTGAGAGTACCTGTTGTTACTGTCTCTGTAGGTATTATCTTGATAGGACCTACTGTTATCCTCGCTGTAGATATGTAACCTGAGCCAACCTACTGTTAAGTCCCTGTAGGGATTTTCCTTAGAGGACCTGCTGTTATGGTCCCTGTAGGTATGTAACCTGAAACGACCTGCTGTTATTGTTCATGCATATATGTAACTGGATATGTAACTGGACGAGACCTACTGTTTTTCTCGCTGTAGATATGTAACTTGAGCGAACCTGCTGTTACAGGGCTATGTCTTAGAGGGTTTGCTGGTGTGGAACTTGTATGCATTTTCCTGGATAGGACTTGCTGTTATGGTCCCAGTAGGTATTTACCTGAGCGTACCTGCAGTTTTGGTCCCTGTAGGTATGTAACTTGAAATGACCTGCTGTTATGGTTTCTGTGATTATATAAGCTGAGCGGACCTGCACCTTTTATCCCTGTAGGTATGTAACCTGACGGGCATTCTGTTATTGTCGCTGAAGGTATGTAACCTGGCCTGACCTCCCGTTTTGGTCCCTGTAGGTGTGTAACTTGATTGGACCTGCTGTTATAGTCCCTGTAGGTATGCAAATGGATAGGACTTGCTGTTATTGTCCCCATGGATATGCAACTGGATAGGACCTGCTGGTTGGTTCCTGTATGTAAATACTTGATTGCACATGCAGGTATGGTCCCGGTAGGTATGTAACCTGAGGGGACATGCTGTCTTAGTCCCTGTAGTTATGTGACTGGATAGGAATTGCTGTTACGGTAACTGTAATTATGTACGCTGTTTTTGTCCCATTAGGTATGTAACCTGAGCGGATATGCTGTTATGATCCCTGTAATTATATAACCTGCGCGGACCTGCTTTTATGGTCCCTGTAGGTATTTAACCAGAGCGGACGTTGTGTTATGGCCCCTCTAGGTATGAAACTGGATAGGACTTGTTGTTGTGGTGCAGGTATTGAACTGAATAGGACTTGCTGTTGTGGTCCCTGAAGGTACGTAACAGGATAGGACTTGCTGTTATTGTCCCTGTAGGCAAGTTAGCTGAGCGGACCGTCTGTTTTGATCCCCGTATGTTGTAAACTGGATAGGACCTGGTGTTAAGTATATTCTGAGCGGACTTGCTGGTTAGGTCCCTAATGTATCCTAAGCGGACGTTGTGTTATGGCCTCTGTAGGTCTGAAACTGGATAAGACTTGCTGTTGTGGTGCAGGTATTGAACTGAATAGGATTTGCTGTTGTGGTCCCTGAAGGTACTTAAAACGATAGGACTTGCTGTTATTGTCACTTTAGGTATGTAGGTTAATAGGACCTGCAGATATGGCCCCTCTAGGTATGTTAATGAATAGGACAGGCTGTTATGGTCCCTGTAGGTATGTTACCTGAGCGGACCGTCTGTTTTGATCCCCGTAGGTTTTAAACTGGATAGGGCCTGCTGTTAAGTATATTCTGAACGGACTTGCTGGTTTGGTCCCTGGAGATATGTTTCCTAACCGGACATGCTGTTATGGTCCCTGTAGGTATGTAATCTTAGTGGATCTTCTGTTATTGTCCCTGTAGATATGTAACTGGATTGAACCTGCTATTATGGTTAATGTCATTATGTAAGAAGACGGACCTGCCCTGCTGTTATGGTCCTGTAGGTATGTAAAATATTCGGACCGTCTGTTACGGTTCCTTTAGGTATGTTACTGGATAAGACCTGCTATATGTATGTTACCTGGGCAGACCGGCTGTTATGGTTCCTGTATTATGAAACTAAATAGGACTTGCTGTAATGGTCCCTGTAGGTATGTTACTGGAGAGGACCTGCTGTTGTTGTCCCTGTGCGTATCTAACTGGATAGGAACTGCTGTCATGCTCCCTGCAGGTATTTAAGCCTACCGGTACTGCTATTACAGTTCTTCTAGTAATGTTACCTAAGCGGACCTTCTGCTATGGTCCCTGTAGCAGTATATCTGGATCGGATATGCTGCTATCGTCCCTGTTGTTATAAAAGTGGATTGGACCTGCTGTTATGTTCCCTGTAGGTTTGTATCTGGATAGGACTTGCTGTTATGGTCCCTGTAGGTATATAACGGGATAGGAATTGCTGTTATATGTTAGAGGATAGAACTTGATGTTATGGTCCCTGTAGGTTGATAATACGATAGGACTTGCTGTTATGGGCCAAGTAAGTAGATTACCTGAGCAAACCTGTTGTTACTGTCCCTGCAGGTATGTAACTGGGCCAAATGTTATGCGCCCTGTTAGTATGTAACCTGAGTGGACCTGGAGTATGGTCCCTGTATAATTGTAGAGGCATATATCTGGCTGGCATGGTGTCTATAGGTATTTTACTTGATAGGACATGCTGTTATTGTCCCTGCAGGTATGTCACCTATTCGTACCACCTGTTATGGTCCCTTTAGGTATTTTACTGGATAGGACCTTCTGTAATTGTTCCAGTAGGTATGTATCGTGAGTAGACCTGCTGTTATGGTTCTTATAGGTATGTAGCTGGATAGGACTTGCTGTAATTGTCATTGTAGTTATGAAACTGGATAGGAACTGCAGTTATGGTCCCTGTAGATATGTAACTGGATAGGACCTGCTGTTATAGTCCCTGTTTTTTTTAACCTGAGCGGACCGGTGTGTCTGTAACTAGTTTGCACTTGCTGTCATAGTCGCTGGAGGTATGTAGCCATGGCTGGCCAGCTGTTGTTGTCCCTGTAGGTATGTTACTGGATAGAACCTTTTGTTATGGTCTCTGTAATTATGTAAGCTGAGTGGACCTGCTGATTTGGTCCCAGCAGTAATGTAACCTGAGCGGACATGCTGTTATGGTTCCGGTAGGTATGTTTCCTGAGCGGAACTGTTCCCTGTAGGTATGTTACTTGATAGGACCCGATGTTATGGTTCCTTTCATTATGTAACCTGTTCGGACCGCCTGATATGGTCCCTTTTGGAATCTGACTGTACATGTTTGGTTTAGTTTGATTTGAGGTTTAACCTGTAGAACTAGCTCTCACGGCACCAGGAAAATGGAAACTTTAAACGTAAAGTACGTACGTTTAAACGAAACAATACTAGACTTAAGTGACTGTCTATTATATTATTAAATCATTGACGCCACTCTATGCTTTCATTTTTAAGTTCATTACCCGTTTCTGTTTTACGTCTTCTGGACACCGAGGCGAATAAATTCTACGATAGTTCTAATCTGTTATATACTGCGGCTCTTTTAACTAGAGGCTATACTCAGCATACTCTCCGTCCTTACATTGATTCTGAAATTAATCATAAACGCCATTTCTTCAAAATATCCTTCATTAATAAGGGTATGGATTTTATAGATTTGCCCAGTATCTTCCGTGAGAGCTCTGTGCTTTCTTCCATTCCTGCTTATTTTCAAAATACTGAAACACCTATAATTTGCTATAAATATAACAAACCTGTTAGATCTATCATTTTTAATTTTAATAAACTTGTTTCAGATCTTGATATTGATACTAATACTCCTGATTCATGTGATTGTAAAAACTCAGTGTATTGCTATCCTGCTGCTGGTCATGTAATTACTGGCAATTTGAAAATTATTCCTGATTCTAGGATAAGGAATATAATTTCTAAAGGACCGAAATATCGGTTTCCTTTTAAAATTGATTTCAGTAAATGTAGAGATGAAATCGCTGCTTCCTTGAATGAATTCGGTAATCGATGGTGTAAGCGAGAGTATGTTGAGCATAAAGCCCTTAAGGACTGGAAACTAAGCATTTTAAAACTAGTGAATAAACGCATTTCTTTCTATTCTCAAAATACTAACTTATTACCTCCTAAGCCTAAGACGTCTTTACGTCATCTTAAGCTAGGTATTCAAGAATTTCATAAGAAGTTTGTTTTGGCCCCTGCAGACAAGGCCGCTAACAACGTCGTCGTGGTGTGACGGCTCCACTATGTTAACACGCTTAAGCAGGAGCTTGGTGGTACTAAGGCCTATGAACTTCAGCCTTTAGCTGAAGAGAGAGTTATAGTGGATAAACATATTTGTCATTCAGCCACCAAGTTTGCTGTGTGTGTTACCGAAGGCCAAGCCAAGCTTCCTACGCTATACTGGTTACCAAAACTTCATAAAAGACCTTACAAAGCACGGTTTATTGCAAATTCTAGTTCTTGCACTACCACTGAACTTTCTAAATTATTAACTTCCTGTCTTACTGCTATTAAAACGCATGTGATTAAATACTGTGATAAAGTCTTTGAAAGATCAGGAAGAAATCTGTTTTGGTCCATAAAAAAATTCGACTGAGGTTTTAAATAAATTGAAATCCAGACATTTTCGTGCTTCAAGTCTGTCTACTTACGATTTTTCCACTCTTTACACTACACTTCCTCATAATCTTATAAAAGAAAAGCTTAATGATTTAATTGAATGGGCTTTTCACAGAGAAGATTCTCTCTATCTTGCATGTAATGTCAGAAATGCATTTTTCACTTCTAAAGAGCATAAGAATTATACACTTTGGTCATGTCAGAAAGTGTGTGATGCCCTCGCCGTTCTACTTGACAATATTTATATTAGATTTGGTACTAAGTTATTTAGACAAATTGTGGGTATTCCGATGGGTACGAATTGCGCACCTCTTGTGGTTGATCTGTTCTTGTATTGTTATGAAAGAGACTTCATGTTGTCGCTTTCCATTGATAACCAATCTGAAATTATTGAAGCTTTTAGCTCCACTTCTAGATATTTAGATGATTTATTAAATATTGATAATACCTATTTCGATGGTTTGATCAGTCAGATTTACCCCCCAGAACTTCAATTAAATAAAGCAAATTCTTCTGATACCGAGGCCCCGTTTTTGGATTTACATCTATCTATTGTAGATGGGTTTGTTTCGTGCAAAATTTATGATAAACGCGATGACTTTGATTTTGAGATTGTAAATTTTCCTTTTTTGGATGGTGATGTTCCTCGTGCGCCATCCTATGGCGTTTATATTTCGCAATTAATTCGATTTGCAAGAGTGTGTAGTCATGTAACTGACTTCAACACTCGTAATAAATTATTAACGGCTAAACTCCTTAATCAGGGTTATCGGTACCATAAACTACGCAAAGCATTTTCAAAATTTTATAGACGCCATTCTGATTTAATTTCAAAATTCAATATTGGACTTAAATCTCTTCTGCAACAAGGTCTATCGGAATCCGAATTTTATGGTGACTTAGTATATAAATTCAGAAAAATATATAACCGCAATGACTTCAGCACCAAATTTCGTAAAATCATTCTTCGATATAAAAAGATTGGGTACAACATGGATGTTATAAGACAGACTGCATGCATGGTAGTTAACCCAAACACGGTTGGCAACTTTGCTCTGTCTTTAATTGCACGCCGGTAGGTCAGGCCTCAGATTCTATGACGGCTCCAACGTAAAGGCTTATTGAGAATTAGAGAGATCTAATTCTTGGTAATGTTGGTTGGTGCCTGAAGCTCTGTCTCTGGTCGGGCCCATCGGCGTCTAACTGTTGGTTTTCTTTTGCTCCAGCATTTCAGTGGTTTCTTGCTGTCGAGTCCTCACCGTTGTTTCACCTCTGTGGTTCTTTGATTTTTTGTGTTCACGGAGATGTTGCACTGATGAGTTAGGAGGCCTTCATGCGGACTGAACAAATTATTTGTCTAAATCGCGACGGAAGTAAGGGCGAGGATTGTGGCCACGAAAAATCGATTCAAGCCCCCAAGTGGAAATCTTTCCACTGACCGTTCCAAGGCGGTTCTTCTGTGGCGATTTATTTATGTTGTTGTTTGTTACTTACTGTGTGTATCACTTGCGTCTTTTAATTTTGGATGGCCATATGGCCATTTTGTGGGAAAGTAACTGTCCTTATGGCCTTCCTTTGTTTAGGTTTCCATTATGGTCTGGTCGCTTAATGTTTGTATTTCTTTCCCTTTGGTGTCTTTGATGGGTAGAGTAAGTTAATTGTATCGATTCCTGATCTTTGTTTTACTTCTACTTAACAGCCCCGTCAACACTGTATAGGCCATTTTGGAGACGTTGCTTCGAATTTTGTGGGACTTTGACCCGACATTGAGAAGAAATGACATCTCAAGCCCTGTCGTCCAATGAAACCAATAGGGTTTATGAGCATGGGCGGTCCGACTCAAACCGCGTTTCCTGGGCAGGCTTAGATCCTCTTATCGGTTTACCAGTACTCGTGCTTGGTCGGTTTCAGCTTTGCGAGGAAGCACCATGCAGCCAATCTATTTCTTCAAGCCTCGATGGGCGGGCGGGGGCGCGTGATTGTACAGGACTTGCTCTAATTGAAACTGTAGGTATGTATCCTGGGCGGACCTGCTGTTATGGTTTCTGTAAGTAGACTTGCTGTCATTGTTGCTGCAGGTATATAACATGAGCGGACCTGCTGTTTTGGTCCCTGTAGGTATTGAATCTGAGCGGACATGCTGTTATTGTATCCGTAGGGACGTTACATTAATGCACCTGCTGTTATGGTGCCTTTAGGTATGAAACTGGATAGGACCTGCTGTTATGGTCCCTGTAATGATGTAAGCTCAGCGGATCTGCTGTTGTCCCTGTCGGTATGTAACCTGAGTGGAGATGCTGTCATGGTCCCTAAAGGTGTGTAACCTAAGCGGACCAGCTGTTATGGTCAATATAGGTATGTTACCTGAGCGGACATGGGTTATAGTCCCTGCAGGTATGTTTTAGATAGGACTTGCTGATATGTTTCCTGTATGTAACTGGATAGGACTTGATGCTATGTCCCTGCAGGTATATAACTGGATAGGACTTGCTGTTATGTTCCCTGTAGGTATGAAACAGGATAGAACTTTATGTTATTCTCTCTGTAGGTATGTTAGTGGAAAGGACCTGCTATGTTTATGTTATGGTTTCTTTAGGAATGTTACTGGATAGTCCTGCTATAATTGTCCCTGTATGACTCCTGAGCGGACCCTGTAGGTATTTAACATGAGCGGACTTGGGATATGGTCCCTGTAGGTATGCTATCAGACAGGACTTGCTGTTATGTTCCATATAGGTTATAACTGGATAGGACTTGATGTTATGTCCCTGCAGGTATGTAACTGGATAGGACTTGCTGTTATGTTCCCTGTAGGTATAAAACAGGTTAGAACTTGTCGAGCAGGTGTATCTTTTGCTGTTATTGCCTGAAATGAAATTGGATAGTACTGTTATTCTCTTTGTAGATATGTAATCTGAGCGGACCGCCTGTTATGGGCCCTTTACGAATTATACTGGATAGGACCTGCTGTAATTGTCCCCGAATTTATAACTCCTTAGCGGACCTTCTGTTATGGTCCCTATAGGTATTTAACCTGAGTGCTGGGATATGGTCCCTGTTATAAGAAAGGACTTGGTGTTATGTTCTTTGTAGTTATATAACTGGATATGAGTTGATGGTATATCCCTGCAGGTATGTAACGGGATAGGACCTGCTGTTGTGCTTCCTGTATGTATATAACTGGATAGGAACTGTTGATTTGGTCCCTGTACATATATAACCTGAGCGGCCCTACTGTTATGGTCCCTGTAGGTACGTAACTGGAAAGTACATGCTGTCATGGTCCCTGTAGGTATGTAGCCTGAACTTTCTAGCTGTTATGGACCCTGTAGGTATGTAACTGGATAGGACATGTTGTTATAGACCCTGCAGGTATTTTACTTGAATATGACTAACTGTTATGGTCCCTGAAGGTATGTATCCTGAGCGGACCCGCTGTTATGTTCACTCCAGTTATATAACTGGATAGGACCTGCTGATACGGTCCCTGTAGGTATGTTGCTGGATAGGACTTGCTGTTGTTGTCCCCGTAGGTATGTAACTGGATATGACCTGTTGTTATGGTCTTTTACTAAATAGGACTTGCTTTTATGGTCCCAGTAGGTGTGACCTGGGCGGGCCTGCTGTAATGGTACCCTTATGTATGTAACTAGATAAGACTTGCTGTTATGGTCCCTGTAATAATATAAGCTGAGCGGACCTGTCCCATTTTGTATGTTTGTAACCGGAGCGGACATGGTGTTAAGATCACTGTATGTATGTAACCTGAGTAGACCTGCCGTTAGGGTCCAGTTGTGTAACTGGATTGAACCTGCTTTTACAGTCCCTGTAGGTATGAAACTGGATAAGGCCTGCTTTTATTGTCCCTGAAGGTATGTTACTGGATAGGACTTGTTGTTATTGTTCCCTTTGCTGTTATCGTCCTGTAGGTATGTAACCCGAGGGGACCTGCTTTTCTGTTCCCTGTAGGTATTTAACTGGATAGGACCTGCTGTTAATTATATAAGCTGGGCGGACTTGCTAATTTGGTACCTGTAGGTATGTAACTATGTAACTATTCTACTATGTAACCTGAACGGCAATGCTGTTATGTCCCCTGTAGAATGTCACCTGGGCGTATCTGCTGTTATGGTCCCTGTAGGTATGTGACCTGTTAGGACCGCCTTTTAAGGTCCCTTGAGGAATGAAATTGGATAGGACTCACTGCTATTACCCACGTAAGTATTTAAATGAAAAGGACTGAGCAGACCTTCTGAAATGGTTACTGTAGGTATGTAACTGGATAGGACCGGCTGTTGTGGTAACTTAGCGGACTGTGTTATGGTCTCTGTACGGAGGTAACTGGATAGGACCGTCTGTGATTCTCCCTGTTTTTTATGTAACCTGAGCCGACAAGCTGTTAGAGACCTGTAGAAATGTTACCTTAGCAGGGTAACTGGATAGGACCTTTTGTTATTCTTTCTCTAGGTATGTTACTGGATTGGACCTGCTGTTATGGTCCCTATAAGTGTGTAACTGGATAGGAATTGCTGCCATTGTCCCTGTAGGTATGTAACAGGATAGGACTTGCTGTTATTGTTCCTGTAAGTATGTAACTGGATAGGAATTACTGTTATTTTCCCTGTAGATATCTAATTGGATAGGACCAACTGTTATTCTCCCTCCAGATATGTAACTTGAGCGGACCTGCTGTCAAAGTCCCAGTAGGAATGTTACCTCAGTGGATCTTCTGTTATTGTCCCTGTAGGAATGTAACCTGAGTGAACCTGCTGTTATGGTACAGGTTTGTATGTAACTTGAAAGGAATTGGCTGTTATGGTCCCTGTTATGGTCCCTGTGTGTAACCTGGGCGGTCATGCTGTTATAGCCCCTGTATGTATGTAGTTGGAGAGGACCGGCTGTTATATGTCCCTGTAGGTATACGTTAATGGATAGGACCTGTTGTAATTGTCCCTGTAGGTAATATAACCTTGGTGGACCTGTTGTTATGGTTCCTGTAGGTATGTAACGGGATAGGACTTGCTGTAATGGTCCCTGTTCGAATGTAACTGGGAAGAATCTGCTGTTATGGTTCCTGTAGGTATTTAACTGAAAAGGATTTGTTGTTATGGTCCCTATTGGTATGTTACTTGAGCAGGTCTGCTGTTTATGTCCCTTCAGCTATGTTACTGGACAGGGCCTGCTGTTATTGTAATTGTATAAGCTGAGGGACTTGATGCTTAGGTCCGTGTTGGTATGTAACCAAAGCGGATATGCTGTTATGGTCCCTGTAGGTTTATAACTTGAGCGGACCTGCTGTTAAGTTCGCTTTAGATATGTTACTGGATATGTCCTGCTGCTATGGTCCCTGTCATTGTGTTAGCTGAGCTGACCTTCTGTTATTGTCCCGGTAGGAAGATAAACTGTTTGGACCGCCTGTTCTGGTCCTTTAGGAATATTACAGGATAGGACCTGCTATAATTGTCCCTTTAGGTATGTAACCTGGACGGACGTGCTGTTATAGTCCTTGTATGTAGAATAGCTGTTATTGCCCCTGTATGTACATAAGCGGACCTGCTGTTAAAGTCCCTGTAGGGATGTTACCTTAATGTTCTTGTGGCGTTGTGTTCAGCGTCGGATGACTCAGCGCGTTTCACTGTCGAATCCTCATCCTTGTGTCAACTTGGCTTTAATTGTGATTTCTTTGTTTAAAGAGTTGATTCACTGATGAGATAGAAAACCTTAACGCGAACCAAACAAATACTTTGTTGAACCACAGTGAAAGTGAAGGTGAGGGCTGGGATCCCGTAAAGTTAACTTAAACCCACTAGTAATTTTACTAACACTACCAATATGTTCTGTAAAATGTTTATCCAGTGGAAGCAAGGAATACACCATAGAACTGGAAAATATGAAGTGCACATTTACACCCCTTATTCCTCTTCGATCCCAGACACTGCCACGTAGTCAGTCAAATGCTGCAGTTGTTCTGATAATCCTGGCATTGACTTCATCATCAATGTGCAGGTCTCTTGACATTGTGCTCCCGAGGTTGGTGAACTTGTCTGCCAATTGCAATACTTGACCTTCATTGTGATGGTGGGCTCTTTGTAAGGTTTGCCAGGTGCTGGCTGATAGACTGCTTCAGTCTTTTTGATTGTGAGATCATAGCTGTCACAGGAGTCGGATACTTGATCTATACATTTTTCATCTTCTCTTCTGTTGGAGCACCTTTTGCTATGTCATCAGCAAAGAGGACTTATCTAGCACCTCTGTTTGCACCTTGGTTTTGGCTTGCAACCACCTTCTGAGATTGAAAAGCTTCCCATCAAAGCGATACCTAATAGGTATGTCATTGTCATCATCATGGAAAGCATCTCTGTGCATGGCAGAAAACTTCATGCTGAACGGTGTTGGGGGTAAGACACAGCATTGCTGGGCTCCGTTTGTCACAGGGAATGGATCCGAAAAAAAATCACCAGCATTTTGGATCCGTGCAAGCAACCCATCATTGAACTGTCTCATCATTGCTATGAACTTGGTTGGACATCCAAACGTCCCCATGATATGCCAAAGGCCCTCACGAATGACCGTGTCAAATGCTTCGGTGAGGTCAACAAAGGTCATACATAGGTCCATGTTCTGTTCTTGGCATTTATCTTGCAGCTGCCTTGCTGTGAAAACCATGTTAATTGTTCCTCTGTCCTTCCTAAACCCAAAATGGCTTTCTATTAGAAGCACTGATTGTTCAAAGTGTTCTTTCACTCGGTTAAGTAGGACTCTCACAAGGCATTTCCCAGCAATTGACAATAAAGAGATGCCACCGTGAATGTCGCAGATCTGAGGGTTCCTTTTCCGTTTGAATAGGTGGATAATTGACACATCTTTGAGTTCTTGAGGGATGGTTTCTTTTCTCCACATAGTATGAAATAACTATACAAACTTCTTTGCAACTGCTTTGTAAATCTCAGCAGGTATTGCATCAGGTCCTGAGGCCTTGCAAGATGGCAGACGTTATATTGCTTTCACTGTTTCCGTAACGATTAAGAACTTGTCAAGCAGCAGATTACATTCAACATGTGGCAGTCGGTTGATAGCCTCATCAGTGATAGAGGATAGCCGATTAAGAACACTATCAAAGTGCTCAGGCTATTTTTTCAAGATGGCGTCTTTGTCAGTCGTAGGACTAGTTACATCTGCATTGAGGAGAGGAGTGGATCATGAGCTCAGGGGACTATAAACTGTCTATAGTGCATCAAAGAACTACTTCATATCCTCTCTGTGTGCAAAGGACTGGGTTTCATCAGCCCCGTTGCTTAGAAAGCAGTCTGTTCCAAGGCGGTTCTTTTGTCGTGGTTTATTGTTGTTATGGCTTGTTTTTGAGTGTATGTATCGCTTATATTATTTTGCTTTGGAAAGCCAATTGGCCATTTTGTGGGAAAGTAACTGTCTTTTTGGCTTTCCGCTGGTGATGTTTCCGTTGGGGTCTGGTTGTTTCGTGTTTATGTTTCTTTCCCTTGGTGTCTCTGATGGGAGCTGTGGGTTAATTGTATCGATTCCTGATCATTGCCTTCACTTCTATTTTGCATGTCTCTGAGTCTTCACTGGACTGGCTTGCATACATCCTGTATATATGTGACTGGCTGGCTGTTATAGTCCATATACGCATGTAACATGAGCGGACCTGCTGTTTTGGTCCCTATGAGTTTGTAACTCAATATAACTTACTATCATGGTCATTGTCGGTATGTAGCCTGAGCGGTCCTGCTGTTATGGTCCCTGTAGGTATGTAACTCGATACAAACTCGAGGTAGGAATGTATCTCGATACAAACTAAGTGGACGCCGTAAGAATGTAAACTTAGGGGACCTGGTATTATGATTGCTGTATAAAGGTCAATTAAGCTGATCTTCTGTTATATACTTTGAACATATGTACAAAATTAGTGAGCCTGTTGTTGTTGTCCGGATAGATATGCAGACTCGATTGAGTTGTTGTTTTAGTTTCTATAACTATTGCTGTTGGGGTTCATGTAGATAGGTATGTATCAGTTATCTCAGCAGGTCAGATATTATGATATTCATAGGCATGTAAACTACGTAGGTTTGCTGTCATGGTCACGGTAGGTGTATACACTAAGCAGTAATGCTATCTTTTGCAAAAATTCATGTGCACATGGCTGGTTGAAGCCATTGTCAATGGACCAAAAGCTGTGCTCAAACAACAAGGACCATGCGCAAATAGCGTGCTGTTTGAACATGTATTTTGAGCTTTTGTTGTCACCAGACGGGCCTTGCTTTGTGTACGCAACTTTAAGCGACATAACGTTATCGTCCTGAACGTAGCGTTTTAGCGGTCTATGATGATGTCAGATGGTTAAAGCGCAACATCGTCATTGTAAACAACATTCTGAACTAGCCGCCATATTGGTATACCGGTCGCATTTGAAGAATTTATATGGAATATTGGGGCGTTTTTTGTCCCCATTTGGCGTTGGAGTCGTACGTTATGCAAGAACAACAATAATCAGTGGTTATTTCATAGCATTAATATTTGCCGGATCCCTCGTAAGACATTTGAACATTCGACCTGGCGGCCTCAAAGAGCTTCCTCCGTACCCGGCAAATGTAAAAGAGCAAGTAGAAAGAAATTTAAGAACATTTAGTATGAAGCACGGTGAAAGCATATGCAAAGAGGGTCGTTCTTAAGTTATGCTGGTTTATATATGATACAGACCTATTTTCCTCTAAGAGTAACCTCCCTTGAATTTTCTTTGATTTTAGCCCCCAATGCAATATTCTGTGATGTCTTAGTGGCTTTAAACTTTTTTCAAAATAATTCTAAACTAATACATTATGGTCCCTGTAGGTAAGCAACTGGATAGAACTTGCTGTTATGTTCATATAGGTATGTAACTGGGTATGACTTGAGCGGACCTGTTATGGTCCCTGTACGTACATATCTGGATAGGTATTTTAGCTAAGTCGACCGGCTGTTAAGTCTCTTTATAAATGTTACATAAGCGGAGCTGTTGTAATGGTCCCTGTACATGTAGGTATGTAACTGGATTGGACCTGCTGTTATGGTCCCTGCAGGTATGTAACTTGAATGGACTGGCTCTTATGGTGGCTGTAGTTATGTAACTGGATAGGAATTGCTGGTTTGGTCCATATATGTTTGTAAAATGATATGAGTTGCTTTTATATGCCCTATATGTAGGTAACCTGAACGCACCCGCCGTTACGGTCCCTGTAGGTATATAACTGAATAGGACCTGCTATTATTCTCCATGTAGGTATGTAACCTGAGCTGATGGGACCTGTGGGTTAATTTTATCGATTCCTGATCATTGCCTTCACTTCTATTTTATGTAACCTGAGCGGGCTTGCGTATGTAGGTATTTTGTGTTCACGGAGATGTTGAACTGATGAGTTAGGAGGCCTTCTTGCGGACTGAACAAATTATTTGTCTAAATCGCGACGGAAGTAAGGGCGAGGATTGTGGCCACGTAAAATCGATTTAAGCCCCCCAGTGGAAATCTTTCCACTGACCGTTCCAAGGCGGTTCTTCTGTGGCGATTTATTTATGTTGTTGTTTGTTACTTACTGTGTGTATCACTTGTGTCTTTTAATTTTGGATGGCCATATGGCCATTTTGTGGGAAAGTAACTGTCCTTATGGCCTTCCTTTGTTTAGGTTTCCATTATGGTCTGGTCGCTTAATGTTTGTATTTCTTTCCCTTTGGTGTCTTTGGTGGGTGGAGTAAGTTAATTGTATCGATTCCTGATCTTTGTTTTACTTTTACTTTGCTGTTAAAGTCCCTGTAGGCGGACCAGCTTTTATGGTCCCTGTAGGTAACTTGAGTGGACCTGCTGTTGTGGTCCCTGTAGGTATGTTACTTGATATTACTTGCTGTTATGGTCCCTGTTCATAAGTAACCTGTGCGGACATGTTGTTATGGAAACTGTATGTGTGGAGCTGGAGAGAACCGACTGTTATGCTCCCTGTAGGTTTGTAACTGGCTCGGACCTGCTTTTATGGTCCCTGTAGGGATGTAACCTGTTAGGACAACCTATTATGGCCTCTTTATATATGTTACCCGACAGGCCATGCTGTAATTAGCCCTGTAGATATGTAAACTTAGCGGACCTGCTGTTATGGTCCCTGTAGGTATGTAACTGGATAGTATCTCCTGTTAATGTCCCTGTAGCTACGTCCCTGGATAGGGCCTGCTGTTATGGTACTTGTTCGTTTTTAACCTGAGCAGACCTGCTGTTATAATCCTTGTAGGTCTTTAACTGGATAGGACTTGGTGTCATGGTCCCTGTAGGTGTGTAGCCTCAGCGGTCTTGCTGTTATGATCCCTGTACGTATGGAGCTGGATAGGACCTGCTGTTCATGGTCCCTGTAATTATGTAAGCCGAGCTAACCTGCTATTTTGGTCCCTGCAGGTATGTTACCTGAGCGGACGTTGAGTTATGGCCCCTGTAGGTATGTTTCCTGAGCAGACCTGCTGTAATGATCACTGTAGGTATGTAACCAGATATGACCTGCTGTTATGGTTCCTGTCATTATGAAAGGTGAAGGACCTGTTTAATGGCCCATGTGACATGTTAGGACCGTCTGTTATAGTCCCTTTAGGAATGTTACTGGATAGGACATGCTGTAATTGTCCCTGTAGTTATGTTATCTGGGTGGACCTGCTGTCATTGTCCACGTAGGTATGTAATATGAGCGGTCTTTAGCGTTCCTACTGATATGGTTCCTGTAGTAATGTCACTGGATAGAATCTACTGTTATGGTCCCTGTAATCATGTAAGCTGAGCGGACATGCTGTTATGGTACCTGTAGTTAGGAAACATGAGCGGATCTGCTGTTATGGTCCATGTAGGTATCTAAATGGAGAGAACTTGCTGTTATGGACCCTGTAGGTATGCAACTGGATAGGACTTGCTGTTATGGTGAGTAGGTATGTAACTGGCTATGACTTTAGCGGGCCTTTTATGGTTCCTGTACGTATATGACTGGATAAGTTCTGCTGTTAATCCCACTGTAGGTATGCAACCTATGCCGAACGGCTGTTACCTGCTATGTAGGAATGATACCTTATCGGAGCTGCTGTAATGGTAAATGTAGGTATATAACTGGATTGGACCTGTTGCTATGGTGCCTGGCATGGAATTGCTCTTACGGTCGCTGTAGGTATGTAAATGGATAGCGCTGTGGTTAAAGCGTTCGACCCATGATCGAGAAGTTGTGCGTTCCAATCCGGCACCCGTTATCGAGGTGTGTTCTTGGGCAAGACAGGTAATGACACTGCCTCACTCCACCCAGGTGTAAATGGGTAGCAGTGGTGTAATAGTAACTGCCTCTCTCTCGCGCGCGTGAAAACATCCGGAATGAGTGTTCGAGAGCGACTAAATAAGCTTGAGGCTTCCATCCCAATCGAACTAAAATAAATTAGTATAAAATAAATGGAATTTCTGATTTGGTCCATGTAGTTATTAAAAGAATATGCATTGCTGTTATTTGCCCTATAGAAGGGTAACCTGAGCTGACCCGCCATAACGGTCCCTGTAGGTATATAACTGAAAAGGACCTGCTGTTAGTCTCCATGCAGGTATGTAAACTGAGCTAGCCTGCTGTTATAGTCACTGTAGGCTGACCTGCTGTAATGTTCCCTGTAGGTGTGTAACTTGAGCGGAATTGCTGTTATGGTCCCTTTGAGTATGTAACTGAATAGAACTTGCTGTCGAGTTCACTATCGGTATGTAGACTATGTGTAGCTGGATTGAACCTTCTATTATGGTCCCTGTAGGTATGTAACTGGATAGGACCAGCAGTTATAGTCCCTGTCGATATATAAAATGAAGTGAAGGCGATGATCAGGAATCGATACAATTAACCCACGGCTCCAATCAGAGACACCTCGGGAAAGAAACACAAACATGAAACAACTAGACCCTAATGGAAACATCACTAGCGGAAAGCCAAAAGGACCGTTACTTTCCACCAAATTGGCCAATTGGCTATCCAAAGCAAAATAATATAAGCAATACACACACTCCAAGACAAGCCATAACAAAAATAAACCACGACAGAAGAACCGCCTTGGAATGGTCAGTGAAACGAATTCCACTAGGGGGCTTAAATCGAGACGTTGCTTCAAATTTTGTGGGACTTTTACCCGACATTGAGATCCCTGCCGCCCAATGGCACCAATAGGGTTTATAAGCATGGATGGGCCGACACGCACCGCTTTGCCTGGTCAGGCTTAGATCCTCTTAGCGATTTACCAGTGCTCGTGCGTGGGTCGGTTTCAGCTCTGTGTGGAAGCAGCCCATCTATTTCTTCAAGCTCCGATGGGTGGGGGCCACCTATGGCTCAGTAATCGAATCAGCAGGTATGCCTGAGGCTGTGGCACCGAACCAGCAGGCACGTCTGGGGTTTAGGCTCCCAATCAGCAGTTTTGTCTGAGGCAGTGGCTCCGAGCAAGCAGGCATGTCCGAGGCAGTGATGTTGAGCAAACAGACATGTCTAATGCCTTCGCTACGAGCAATAAAGTATTTGTGTGGCAGTGGCAATAAGTCATTAGATTTGACAATTGCAGTGGCATCGAGCAACCAAGTACGTATGAGGCAGTAGCACTGACCTATCAGTTATGACTGAGGCGTGGCACTGAACTAACGAACATGTCTGAGCCATTTTGGCAACGACACTGCAGGCATATCTGAGTCAGTGGAACCGTGCCAGCAGGCATGCATTAGGTAGTGGCATCTAATGAGCGAACATGCACGTCTGCGGCTTAGGCGCCGAATCAGTAGTTATGTATCAGACAGTTGCTCCGAGGCAGCAGGCCTGTTTGAGTCAGTCAGTTTGAGCCAGCAGGCATGTCCGAAGCTTTGGCACCGAGCCATTAAGTATGTTTGGTTGCAGTGGCCCTACGCCTATTGACATGTCAGTGGCTGTGACATCGAACAACCAGGTACGCTTGAGGCAGAAGCACTGATCCATAAGTCATGTCTGAGGTAGTGGCACTGAGCGAGCGAAATGTCGGAGCCATTTGAAATGATCCTGCAGGTATGTCTGAAGTAGTGGAACCTAACCAGCAGACATGCCTGAGGCAGTGGCACCAATGCAACAGGCACGACTTTAGCTTAGGCACAGAATCATCAGTTATGTCTGAGGCAGTGGAACTGACCGAGCGTGCATGTCTTAGCCAGTGTGATGCAGCAGTATCAAACCAGCAGGGACGCCTGTGGCATCGAATCAGCCTTTTCGTCTGAGGCAGTGGGCGCGAGTGAGTAGGAATGTCCGAGACACTGACTTATAGCCACCAGACATGTCTGATGCCTTTCAAGCGATCCATAAAATATTTGTGTGGCAATGACACTGAGCCATTAGGTATGACATTCACAGTGGCATCGAACAACCCGGTACATGTTAGGCAGTGGCACTGGTTCGTTAGTTTAGCATCAGGCAGTGGCACTAAGTCAGGGAGAATGTCTCAGCCAGTGACGACCTCGCAGGTGTCTCTGAGGCAATGGAACCGAGCCAGCAGAGATGAGGAACCGAGCCAGGGGCACGCCTGAGGTTTAGGCTCTGAATCAGCAGTCATATTTCAGACAGAGGCACCGAGCCAGCAGGCAAGTGTGTGCCTTAGGCACAGAATCAGCGGTTATATCTGAGGCAGCGGGACCCAGCCAGCAGGCGAATCTGTGGTTGAGGTGCGAAATTACAAGTTATGACTGAGGCAGTTGTTCCGAGCCAGCAGACGCGTGGCTTAGACGCCGCATCAGCAGTCATGTCTGAAGCAGTGGCGCTAGCCAGCAGGCACGTCTTTGGCTTAGGCACCGAATCAGCAGACTTGTCTGATGCCCTGCCACTGATTCATAACGATAGTCACAGTGGCATCGAGCAACCAGGTACGTTTAGAGCAGTGGCACAAATCCATCAGTTTAGCCTGAGTCAATGACACTGAGCCAGCGTGCTTGTGTCAGCCAGTGACAAGGGACCCCGCAGGTATCTCTGAGACAGTGGAACCGAGCCTGCAGGCATGCCTGTGAAAGTGACACCGAGAAAACAGGTTCTTTGTGGCTTGAGCACCGAATCAGCAGTTACGTCTGAGGCAGCAACAACGAGCCAACAGGCATGTCTATGGCATAGGCACCGAATCAACAGTTATATCTCAGCCATCGGGGCCGAGCCAGCAGGCAGACCTATGTCTTAGACACCGAATCAGTAGTTATGTCTCAGGAAGCGGGACGGAGCACGCAGGCGCGTCTGTAGTTTAGGCAAGGAATCAGCAGTTATGTCTGAGGCAGCGAGACAGAGGCATCAGGAGCGTCTGTGGTTTAGACAATGAATCAACAGTTATGAATGAGGCAGCGGGACCGAGGAAGCTGGCGCGTCTGTGGCTTAGGCACCGTATCAGCAGTTATGTCTGAGACAGTGGCACCGAGCCAGCAGGCATGCCGGAGATAGAGACTTTGATGCAGCAGACATGCCTGATGCCTTGGCACCGTGCCTTAAAGTATTTATTTGGCAGTGGCACTAAGTCAAAAGGCGTGACAGACACAGTGACATCGAACAACTTCTGAGGAAATGGAACGGATCTATCAGTTATGTCTGAGGCAGTGGCACTGAGCAAGTGTGCATGTCTGAGCGAGTGGCAACAACCCTGCAGGTATGTCTGAGGCAGTGGAACTTAGCCAGCAGGCATGCCTGGGGCAGTGTCACCGAGCCAGCAGTCACGTCTGTGGCATAGGCACCGAATCAGCAGCAGTCAAGTCTCAGGCAGCGGTACCGAGCCAGCAGTCACGTCTGTGGCTAGGCACCGAATCAGCAGTTATGTCTGAGGCAGTGACACCCAGCCACCAGGCCTGTCTGAGGCAATAACTTTTAGCCAGCAGACATGTCTGATGCCCTGCCGCCGATCTATTAAGTATATGTGTGGCAGTGATTCATGACAATAGCTGAGGCATCAAGCGGCCAGGTACGTCTGAGGCAGTGGCACAGATACAACATTTTTAGTCAAAGGCAGTGGCACGACGCCAGCGAGAATGTCTCAGCCAGTCGCAATGGAACCGAGCTACCAGACATGGCCGAGGCAGTACATCGAGCCAGTAGGCATGTAAGTGGGATAGGCACCGAATTAGCAGTTATGTCAGAGGCATCGGCAAACAGCCAGCAGACACGTCTGTGGCTTAGGCGCCGAATCAGCAGTTATATCTGAGGCAACGGAACCGAGCAAGCAGGCATGTCTATTGCTTAGGCACTGGAGGAAGCGGGACAGAGCCAGTAGGCGCGTCTATGGTTTAGGCAAGGAATTAGCAGTTATGACTGAGACAACGGTACAGAGGCAGCAGGCGCGTCTGTGGTTTAGCCACCGAATCAGCAGTAATGGCCCAGACCATTGATTATTTATGTGACATGACAAAAGCAGTGGCATCGAGCAGCCAGGTACCTCTGAGGCATTGGCACTGATCCATCAGTTAAATCTGAAGCTGTCGCACTGACCCAGTGCATTGCCTGAGCCAGTAGCAACGAGCCTGCAAGTATGTCTAAGGCAATGGAACCGTGCCGACAGGCATATCTGTTGCAATGGCACCTAACTAGCATGCATCTCTTTAGCTAGGTACCGAATCAGTAGCTGTGCCAAAGGCAGCGTCATCGACCGCAGGCGCGTCTGTGGTTTAGGCTCTGAATAAGCAGTTCTGTCTGAGACAGCGGCTCCGAATGATAGACGAGCCTAAGCCTCAGATTGACCAGCTTGACAAGGCGTAAGACATGTTTGCTTGCTCAAAGTCGCTGCCTCACACATGCCTGCTGGCTCGGAGCCACTGCCACAGACAAAACAGCTGATTCGGAACCTATGCCACAGACACGCCTGCTGGGCAAGACGTTATACATGTCTGCTTGCTCAACGCCACTGCCTCGGAAATGCTTGCCTCAGACAAAACAGCTGATTTGGAACTTTAACCACAGATGCGCCTGCAGCATCGGTGCCGCTGCCGCAGGCATATCTGTTGATTTGGTGCCTGAGTTATAGACATGCCTGATAGTTAGGCGCCACTGCTTCAAACATTCCTTTGGAAGTGTTACAGAGCCTGCAGAAAGGTCTGTCGCTCAGGCACCGAATCAGCAGTCATGTCGGAGGCAGCGGCACCGAGCCAGCATACACGCCTATGGCTTAGGCACCGAATCAGCAGTTATATCTGAGGCAGCGGAACCGAACCAGCAGGCATGTTTACTGCTTCGGCACTGGAGGAAGCGGGATCGAGCCAACAGTCGCGGCTATGGTTTATGCAAGGAATTAGCAGTTATGACTGACATAACGGTACAGAGGCAGTAGGCGCGTCTGTGGTTTAGGCTCCAAATCAGGAGTAATTGCACCAAACCATTGATTATTTTTGTGACATGACAAACGCAATGGCATCGAGCATTCAGGTACCTCTGAGGCATTGGCACTGATCCATCAGTTATATCTGAAGCTGTCACACGGGGCCAGTGCCCATGACTGAGCCAGTAGCAGCGAGCCTGCAGGTATGACTAAGGCAATGGAACCGTGCCGACAGGCATGTCTGTGGCAGTGGCACCTTATTAGCATGCAACACTTTAGCTTAGGCACCGGATCAGCAGCTTTGCCAAAGGCAGCGGCATGGACCGAACAGGGGCGTGGTTTAGGCTCTGAATAAGCAGTTCTGTCTGAGGCAGCGGCACCGAATTATAGACGCGCCTAAGCCTCAAATGGGCCGACTGAACAAGGCATTAGACATGTTTGCTTGCTCAAAGTCACTGCCTAAAACATGGCTGCTGGCTCGGAGCCACTGCCACAGACAAAAAGCTGATTCGGTGCCTAAGCCACAGACACGCATGCTGGGCAACACGTTATACATGTCTGCTTGCTCAACGTCACTGCCTCGGAAATGCCTGCCTCAGACAAAACAGCTGATTTGGAACTTAAACCACAGATGCGCCTACTGGATCGGTACCGCTACCGCAGGCATATCTGTTGATTTGGTGCCTCAGCCATAGACATGCCAGCTAGCTTGGCGCAAATGCTTCAGACATTCCTTTGGAAATGGCACAGAGCCAGCAGGCAGGTCTGTGGCTTAGGCACCGAATCAGAAGTTATGTCAGAGACAGCGGCACCGAGCTAGCATGCACCTTTATGGCTTAAGCACCGAATCAGCAGTTATATATGAGGCAGCGGTGCTGAGCCAGCAGGATTGTCTATTGTTTAGGCACTGGAGGAAGCGGGACCGAGCCAGCAGGCGCATCTATGGTTTAGGCAAGGCATTAGCAGTTATGACTGAAACAACGGTACAGAGGCAACAGGCGCGTCTGTATCAGCAGTAAGGGCACCAAACCTTTGATAAGTTATTTGACATGACAAACGCAATGGCATCGAGCAGCCAGGTACCTCTGAGGCTTTGGTACTGATCCATCAGCTATATCTGAAGCTGTCGCACTGAGCCAGCTCGCATGTTTGAGCCAGTAGCAAAGAGCCTGCAGGTATGTCTAAGGCAATGGGACCGTGCCGACAGGCATGTCTGTGGCCGTGGCACCTACCTAGCATGCATCTCCTTAGCTAAGGCAAAGAATCAGCAACTGTGCCAAAAGCAGCGGCACCGACCGAGTAGGCGCGTCTGTGGTTTAGGCTCTGAATGACCAGTTCTGTCTGAGGCAGTGGCACCGAAGTATAGACGCACCTAAGCCTCAGATGGGCCGAGTGGACAAGGCATTAGACATGTTTGCTTGCTCAAAATCACTGCCTCAAACATGCCTGCTGGCTCAAATGCACCGCCTCAAACATGCCTGCTGGCTCGGAGCCACTGCCACAGACACGCCTGCTGGGCAAGACGTTATACATGTCTGCTTGCTCAACGTCACTGCCTCGAAAATGCCTGCCTCAGACAAAACACCTGATTTGAAACTGTAACCAAAGATACGCCTGCTGGATCGGTGCCGTTGCCGCAGGCATATCTGCTGATTTCGTGCCAAAGCCATAGACATGCCTGCTAGCTAGGCGCCACTGCTTCAAACATTCCTTTTGAAGTGGCACAGAGCCAGCAGGCAGGTCTGTGGCTTAGGCACCAAATCAGCAGTTATGTCGGAGGCAGCGACACCGACCCAGCATGCACGTCTATGGCTTAGGCACCGAATCAGCAGTTATATCTGAGGCAGCAGAACCGAGCCAGCAGGCATGTCTATTGTTTAGGCACTGGAGGAAGCGGGACCGAGCCGGCAGGCGCGTCTATGGTTTAGGCAAGGAATTAGCAGATATGACTGAGACAACGGTACAGAGGCAGCAGGCGCGTCTGTGGTTTAGGCATCGAATCAGCAGTAATGGCACCAAACCATTGATTATTTATGTGGCATGACAAGCACAATGGAATCGAGCAGTCAGGCACCTCTGAGGCATTGGCACTGATCCATCAGTTTTATTCTGAAGCTGTCAAACTGAGCCAGCGCGCATGCCTGAGCCAGTAGCAACGAGTCTGCAGTTCTGTCTGAGGCAGCGGCCCCGAATTATAGACGCGCCTAAGCCTCAGATGGGCCGACTGGTCACAGCAGTAGACATGTTTGCTTGCTCAAAGTCACTGCCTCAAACATGCCTGCTTGCTCGGAGCCACTGCCACAGACACGCCTGCTGGGCAAGACGTTATACATGTCTGCTTGCTAAACGTCACTGCCTCGGAAATGCCTGCCTCAGACAAAGCACCTGATTTGAAACTTTAACCACAGACACGCCTGCTGGATCGGTACCGATGCCACAGGCATATCTGTTGAGTTGGTGCCTAAGCCATATACATTCCTGCTAGCCAGGCGCCACTGCTTCAAACATTCCTTTGGAAGTGGCACAGAGCCAGCAGGCAGGTCTGTGGGTTAGGCACCGAATCAGCAGTTATGTCGGAGGCAGCGGCACCGAGCCAGCATGCACGTCTATGGCTTAGGCACCGAATCGGCAGTTATATCTGAGGCAACGGAACCGAGCAAACAGGCATGTCTATTGCTTAGGTACTGGAGGAAGCGGGACCGAGCCGGCAGGCGCGTCTATTGTTTAGGCAAGGAATTACCAGTTATGACTGAGACAAAGGTACAGAGGCAGCGGTCGCGTCTGATGTTTAGGCACCGAATCAGCAGTAATGGCACCAAATCATTGATTATTTATGTGACAATCATGAGTAATGGCCACGTAAGGAGGTGATTTGTGTCTCTCTATAAACTTTGGAAGTTCTGTGGTTTATGGAAGTCATAATTGTGAAAATATGGGCGCAGAGTTGTCTGCTATTATTGAACTTTGAATTGATGTGGTGATTTAAAGTCATTATTTTCGGAATATTGTGATATTATACAGAGGCAGCAGGCGCGTCTGTGATTTAGGCACCGAATCAGCAGTAATGGCACCAAACCACTGATTATTTATGTGACATGACAAACGCAATGACATCGAGCGGCCAGGTACCTCTGAGGCATTGGCACTGATCCATCGGTTACATCTGAAGCTGTCGCACGGAGCCAACGCGCATGGCGGCATGAGCCAGTAGCAACGAGCCTGCAGGTATGTCTAAGGCAATTGAACCGTGCCGACAGGCATTTCGTGACAGAGTTAGCTTCGGCGCCGGATCAGCAGCTGTGCCAAAGGCAGCGGCACCGACCGAGCAGGCGTGTCTTTGGTTTAGGCTCTGAATAAGCAGTTCAGTCTGAGGCAGCCGCACCGAATCATAGACGCACATAAGCCTCAGATGGGCCGACTGGACAATGCATTAGACATGTTTGCTTGCTCAAAGTCACTGCCTCAAACATGCCTTCTGGCTTGGAGCCACTGCCACATACAAAACAGCTGATTCGGTAACTAAGCCACAGACACGCCTGCTAGGCAAGACGTTATACATGTCTGCTTGATCAACGTCACTGCCTCGGGGATGCTTGCCTCAGATAAAACAGCTGATTTGGAACTTAAACCACAGATGCGCCTGCTGGACCGGGGCCGCTGCCACAGGCATATCTGTTGATTTGGTGCCTAAGCCATAGACATGCCTGCTAGCTAAGCGCCACTGCTTCAGACATTCCTTTGGAAGTGGCACAGAGCTAGCAGGCAGGTCTGTGGCTACGGCACCGAAACAGCAGTTATGTCGGAGGCAGCGGCACCGAGCCAGCATGCACATCTATGTCTTAGGCACCGAATCAGCAGTTTTATCTGAGGCAGTGGAACCGAGCCAGCAGGCATGTCTATTGGCACTGGAGGAAGCGGGACCTATCCAATAGGCCGTCTATGGTTTAGGCAAGGAATTAGCAGTTATGACTGAGACAAAGGTACAGAGGCAGCAGGCGCGTCTGTGTTTTAGGTACCGAATCAGCAGTAATGGCACCAAACCAATGCTCTTTTATGTGACATGACAAACGCAATGGCATCGAGCAGCCAGGTACCTCTGAGGCATTGGCATTGATCCATCAGTTATATTTGAAGCTGTCGCACTGAGCCAACGCTCATGCCTGAGCCAGTAGCAACGGGCCTGTAGGTATGCCTAGGAAAATGGAACCGTGCCGAAAGGCATGTCTGTGACAGTGGCACCTAACTAGCATGCATCTCTTTATCTTAGGCACCAAATCAGCAGCTGTGCCAATGGCAGCGGCATCCACCGAGCAAACGCGTCTGTGGTTTAGGCTCTGAATAAGCAGTTCTGTCTGAGGCAGCGGAACCCAATTATAGAATCGCCTAAGCCTCAGATGGGCCGACTGGACAAGGCATTAGGCATGTGTGCTTGCTCAAAGTCACTGACAAAACAGCTGATTTGGAACTTAAACCACAGATGCGCCTGCTGGATCGGTGCCGCTGCCGCAGGCATATCTGTTGATTTGGTGCCTAAGCCATAGACATGCCTGCTAGCTAGGCGCCACTGCTTCAGACATTCCTTTGGAAGTCGCGCAGAGCCAGCAGGCATGTCTGTGGCTTAGGTACCGAATCAGCTGTTATGTCGGAGGCAGCGGCACCGAACCAGCATGCACGTCTATGGCTTAGGCACCAAATCAGCAGTTATATCTGAGGTAGCGGAACCGATCCAGCAGGTGTATCTATTGCTTTGGCACTGGAGGAAGCGGGACGGAGGCAGCAGGCGCGTCTATGGTTTATGCAAGGAATTAGCAGTTATGACTAAGACAACGATACAAATCTGTTGATTTGGTGCCTAAGCCATTGACATGCCTGCTAGCTAGGCGCCACTGCTTCAGACATTCCTTTGGAAGTGGCGCAGAGCCAGCAGGCAGGTCTGTGGCTTAGGTTCCGAATCAGCTGTTATGTCGGAGGCAGCGGCACCGAACCAGCATGCACGTCTATGGCTTAGGCATCGAATCAGCAGTTATATCTGAGGTAGCGGAACCGATCCAGCAGGTGTATCTATTGCTTAGGCACTGGAGGAAGCGGGACGGAGCCAGCAGGCGCGTCTATGGTTTATGCAAGGAATTAACAGTTATGACTAAGACAACGGTACAGAGGAAGCAGGCGCGTCTGTGGTTTAGGCACCGAATCAGCAGTAATGGCACAAAACCATTAATTATTTATGTGATAATACAAACGCAATGGCATCGTGCAGCCAGGTACCTCTGGGGCATTGGCACTAATCCAAGCTGTCGCACTGAGCCAGCGCGCATGGCTGAGCCAGTGGCAACGAGCCCGCAGGTATGTCTAAGGCAATGGAACCGTGCCAATAGGCATGTCTGTGGCAGTGGCGCCTATCTAGCATGTATCTCTTTAGCTTAGGCACCGAATAAGCAGCTGTGCTAAAGGCAGCGGCACCGACCGAGGAGACGCATCTCTGGTTTAGGCTCTGAATAAGCAGTTCTGTCTGAGGCAGCGGCACCGAATTATAGAAGCCCCAAGGCGTCAAATGGGCCGACTGGACAAGGCATTAGACATGTTTGCTCGCTCAAAATCACTGCCTCAAACATGCCTGCTGGCTCGGAGCCACTGTCACAGACAAAACAGTTGATTCGGTGCCTAAGCCACAGACACGCCTGCTGGGCAAGATGTTATACATGTCTGCTTGCTCAACGTCACTGCCTCGGAAATGCCTGCCTCAGACAAAACAGCTGATTTTGAAATTAAACCACAGATGCGCCTGCTGGATCGGTGCCGCTGATGCTGCCGCAGGCACTTCTGTTGATTTGGTGCCTAAGACATAGACATGCCTGCAAGCTAGGCGTTAATGCTTCAGACATTCCTTTGGAAGTGGCACAGAGCCAGCAGGCAGATCTGTGGCTTAGACACCGAATCAGCAGTTATGTCGGAGGCAGCGGCACCGAGCCAGCATGCACGTCAATGGCTTAGGCACCGCATCAACAGTTATATCTAAGGCAGCGGAACCGATGCAGGAGGCATGTTTATTATTTAGGCAATGGAGGAAGCGGGACCGAGCCAGCAGGCGCGTCTATGGTTTAAGCAAGGAATTAGCAGTTATGACTGAGACAACGGTACAGAGGCAGCAGGCACGTCTGTGGTTTAGGCACCGAATCAGCAGTAATGGCACCGAACCAATGCTTATTTATGTGACATGACAAACGCAAAGGCATCGAGCAGCCAGGTACCTCTGGGGCATTGGCACTGATGCATTAGTTATATCTGAAGCTGTAGCACTGGGGCCAGCGCGCATGCCTGAGCTAGTTGCATCGAGCCTGCAGGTATGTCTAAGGCAATGGAACAGTGCCGACAGGCATATCTGTGGCAGTGGCACCTAACAAGCATGCATCTCTTTAGCTAAGGCACCGAATCAGCAGCTATGCCAATGACAGCGGCACCGACTGAACAGGCGCGTCTGTGGTTTAGGCTCTGAATAAGCAGTTCTGTCTGAGGCAGCGGCGCCGAATTATAGACGCGCCTACTGGACAGGGCATCAGATATATTTGCTTGCTCAAAGTCATTGCCTTAAACATGCCTGCTGGCTCGGAGCCACTGCCACAGACGCAACAGCTGATTCGGTGCCTAAGCCACAGACACGCCTGCTGAGCAAGATGTTATACACGTTTGCTTGTTCAACGTCGCTGCCTCGGAAATGCCTGCCTCATACAAAACAGCTGATTTGGAACTTAAACCACAGATGCGCCTGCTGGATCGTTGCCGCTGCCGCAGGCATATCTGTTGATTTGGTGCCTAAGCCATAGACATGCCTGCTACCTAGGCGTCACTGCTTCAGACATTCCTTTGTATGTAGAACAGTACCAGCAGACAGGTCTATGGCTTAGGCACCGAATCAACAGTTATGTCGGAGGCAGCGGCACCGAGTCAGCATGCACTGCACGTCTATGTCTTAGGCACCGAATCAGCAGTTATATCTGAGGCAGCAGAACCGAGCCAGCAGGCATGTCTATTGCTTAGGCCCTGGAGGAAGCTGGACCGAGCCAGCAGGCGCGTCTATGGTTTATGCAAGGAATTAGCAGTTATGACCGAGACAACGGTATAGAGGCAGCATGGCGCGTCTGTGGTTCAGGCACCGAATCAGCAGTAATGGCACCAAACCACTGATTATTTATGTGACATGACAAACGCAATGGCATCGAGCAGCCAGGTACCTCTGAGGCATTGGCACTGATCCATCAATTATATCTGAAGCTGTCGCACTGAGCCAGCGCGCAAGCCTGTATGAGACAGCAGCAACGAGCCTGCAGGTATGTCTAAGGCAATGGAACGGTGCCGACAGGCATGTCTGTGGCATTGGCATCTAACTAGCATGCATCTCATTAGCTTAGGCACCGGATCAGCGGCTGTGCCAAAGGCAGCGGCACCGACCGAGCAGGCGCGTCTGTGGTTTAGGGTCTGAATAAACAGTTCTGTCTTAGGCAGCGGCACCCAATTATAGAAGCGCCTAAGCCTCAGATGGGCCAACTGGACAAGGCATTAGGCATGTGTGTTTGCTCAAAGTCACTGACAAAACAGTTGATTTGGAACTTTAACCACAGATGCGCCTGCTGGATCGGTGCCGCTGCCGCAGGCATATCTGTTGATTTGGTGCCTAAGCCATAGACATGCCTGCTAGCTAGGCGCCACTGCTTCAGACATTCCTTTGGACGTGGAGCAGAGCCAGCAGGCAGGTCTGTGGCTTAGGCACCGAATCAGCTGTTATGTCGGAGGCAGCGGCACCGAACCAGCATGCACGTCTATGGCTTAGGCACCGAATCAGCAGTTATATCTGAGGTAGCGGAACCGATCCAGCAGGTTTATCTATTGCTTAGGCACTGGAGGACGCGGGACCGAGCCAGCAGTCGCGTCTATGGTTTATGCAAGGAATTAGCAGTTATGACTGAGACAACGGTACAGAGGAAGCAGGCGCGTCTGTGGTCTAGGCACCGAATCAGCAGTAATGGCACCAAACCATTAATTATTTATGTTACAATACAAACGCAATGGCATCGAGCAACCAGGTACATCTGGTGCATTTGGCACTAATCCAAGCTGTCGCACTGTGCCAGCGCGTATGCCTGAGCCAGTAGCAGCGAGCCCGCAGGTATGTCTAAGGCAATGGAACCGTGCCGACAGGCATGTCTGTGGCAGTGGCACCTATCTAACATGTATCTCTTTAGCTTAGGCACCGAATAAGCAGCTGTTCCAAAGACAGCGGCACCGACCGAGCATGCGCGTCTCTGGTTTAGGCTCCGAATAAGCAGTTCTGTCTGAGGCAGCGGCACCGAATCATAGACGTCCCTAAGCGTCAAATGGGCCGAATGGACAGGGCATTAATCATGTTTCATTACTCAAAGTCACTGCCGCAAACATGCCTGCTGGCTCGGAGCCACTGCCACAGACAAAATAGCTGATTCGGTGCCTAAGCCACAGACACGCCTGCTGGGCAAGATGTTATACATGTCTGCTTGCACAAAGTCACTGCCTCGGAAATGCCAGCCTCAGACAAAACAGCTGATTTGGAAATTAAAAAACGGATGTGCCTGTTGGATCGGTGCCGTTGCCGCTGCCGCAGGCATATCTGTTGATTTGGTGCCTAAGCCATAGACATGCCTGCTAGCTAGGCGTAACTGCTTCAGACATTCCTTTGGAAGTGGCACAGAGCCAGCAGACAGATCTGTGGCTTAGACACCGAATCAGCAGTTATGTCGGAGGCAGCGGCACCGAGTCAGCATGCACGTCTATGGCTTAGGCACCGAATCAGCAGTTATATCTGAGGCAGCGGAACCAAGCCAGCAGGCATGTCTATTGTTTAGGCACTGGAGGAAGCGGGACCGAGCCAGCAGGCGCGTCTATGGTTTAGGCAAGGAATTAGCAGTTATGACTGAGACAACGGTACAGAGGCAGCAGGCGCGTCTGTGGTTTAGGCACCGAATCAGCAGTAATGGCACCAAACCAATGATTATTTATGTGACATGACAAAGGCAATGGCATCGAGCAGCAAGGTACCTCTGGGGCATTGGCACTGATCCATCAGTTATATCTGAAGCTGTCGCACTGAGCCACCGTGCATGCCTGAGCCAGTTGCATCGAGGCTGCAGGTATTTCTAAAGCAATGGAACCGCGCCGACAGGCATGTCTGTGGCAGTGGCACCTAACTAGCATGTATCTCTTTAGCTTAAGCACCGAACCAGCAGCTGTGCCAAAGGCAGCGGCACCGACCGAACAGGCGCGTCTGTGGTTTAGGCTCTGAATAAGCAGTTCTGTCTGAGGCAGCGGCGCCGAATTATAGACGCGCCTAAGCCTCAGATGGGCCGACTGGACAGGACATTAGACAAGTTTGCTTGCTCAAAGTCACTGCCTCAAACATGCCTGCTGGCTCGGAGACACTGCCACAGATAAAACAGCTGATTCGGTGCCTAAGCCACAGACACGCCTGCTGGGCAAGACATTATACATGTCTGCTTGTTCAACGTCACTGTCTCGGATCTGCCTGCCTCAGACAAAACAGCTGATATGGAAATTAAACCACAGATGCGCCTGCTGAATCGGTGCCGCTGATGCTGCCGCAGGCATATCTGTTGATTTGGTGCCTAAGACATAGACATGCCTGCTAGCTAGGCGTAACTGCTTCAGACATTCCTTTGGAAGTGGCACAGAGCCAGCAGGCAGGTCTGTGGCTTAGACACCGAATCAGCAGTTATGTCGGAGACAGCGGCACCGAGCCAGCATGCACGTCTTTGGCTTAGGCACCGAATCAACAGTTATATCTTGGGCAGCGGAACCGATGCAGGAGGCATGTCTATTATTAACGCACAGGAGGAAGCGGGACCGAGCCAGCAGGCGCTTCTATTGTTTAGGCAAGGACTTAGCAGTTATGACTGAGACAACGGTACAGAGGCAGCAGGCGCGTCTGTTGTTCAGACACCGAATCAGCAGTAATGGCACTGAACCACTGATTATTTATGTGACATGACAAACGCAAAGGCATCGAGCAGCTAGGTACCTCTGGGGCATTGGCACTGACCTGTTAATTATATCTGAGGCTAAAGCAATGAGCCAGCGCGCATGCCTGAACCAGTTGCATCGAGCCTGCAGGTATGTCTAAAGCAATGGAACCGTGCCGACAGGCATATCTGTGGCAGTGGCACCTAACTAGCATGCATCTCTTTAGCTAAGGCACCGAATCAGCAGCTGTGCCAATGGCAGCGGCACCGACCGAAAAGGCGCGTCTGTGGTTTAGGCTCTGAATAAGCAGTTCTGTCTGAGGCAGCGGCGCCGAGTTATAGACGCGCCTAAGCCTCAGATGGGCCGACTGGACAGGGTATAAGACATCGTTGCTTGCTCAAAGTCATTGCCTTAAACATGCCTGCTGGCTCGGAGCCACTGCCACAGACGAAACAGCTGATTCGGTGCCTAAGCCACAGACACGCCTGCTGAGCAAAATGTTATACACGTCTGCTTGTTCAACGTCGCTGCCTCGGAAATGCCTGCCTCATACAAAACAGGTGATTTGGAACTTAAATTACAGATGCGCCTGCTGGATCGTTGCCGCTGCCGCAGGCATATCTGTTGATTTGGTGCCTAAGCCATAGACATGCCTGCTAGCTATGCGTCACTGCTTCAGACATTCCTTTGTATGTAGCACAGTACCAGCAGACAGGTCTATGGCTTAGGCACCGAATCATGAGTTATGTCGGAGGCAGCGGCACCGAGTCAGCATGCACTGCACGTCTATGTCTTCGGCACCGAATCAGCAGTTATATCTGAGGCAGCAGAACCGAGCCAGCAGGCATGTCTATTGCTTAGGCACTGGATGAAGCTGGACCGAGCCAGCAGGCGCGTCTGTGGTTTATGCAAGGAATTAGCAGTTATGACTGAGACAACGGTATAGAGGCAGCAGGCGCGTCTGTGGTTCAGGCACCGAATCAGCAGTAATGGCACCAAACCACTGATTATTTATGTGACATGACAAACGCAATGGCATCGAGCAGCCAGGTACCTCTGAGGCATTGGCACTGATCCATCAATTATATCTGAGGCTGTCGCACTGAGCCAGCGCGCATGCCTGTATGAGCCAGTAGCAACGAGCCTGCAGGTATGTCTAAGGCAATGGAACCGTGCCGACAGGCATGTCTGTGGCAGTGGCATCTAACTAGCATGCATCTCGTTAGCTTAGGCACCGGATCAGCGGCTGTGCCAAAGGCAGCGGCACCGACCGAGCAGGCGCGTCTGTTGTTTAGGGTCTGAATAAACAGTTCTGTCTTAGGCAGCGGCACCCAATTATAGAAGCGCCTAAGCCTCAGATGGGCCAACTGGACAAGGCATTAGGCATGTGTGTTTGCTCAAAGTCACTGACAAAACAGTTGATTTGGAACTTTAACCACAGATGCGCCTGCTGGATCGGTGCCGCTGCCGCAGGCATATCTGTTGATTTGGTGCCTAAGCCATAGACATGCCTGCTAGCTAGGCGCCACTGCTTCAGACATTCCTTTGGACGTGGAGCAGAGCCAGCAGGCAGGTCTGTGGCTTAGGCACCGAATCAGCTGTTATGTCGGAGGCAGCGGCACCGAACCAGCATGCACGTCTATGGCTTAGGCACCGAATCAGCAGTTATATCTGAGGTAGCGGAACCGATCCAGCAGGTTTATCTATTGCTTAGGCACTGGAGGACGCGGGACCGAGCCAGCAGTCGCGTCTATGGTTTATGCAAGGAATTAGCAGTTATGACTGAGACAACGGTACAGAGGAAGCAGGCGCGTCTGTGGTCTAGGCACCGAATCAGCAGTAATGGCACCAAACCATTAATTATTTATGTTACAATACAAACGCAATGGCATCGAGCAACCAGGTACATCTGGTGCATTTGGCACTAATCCAAGCTGTCGCACTGTGCCAGCGCGTATGCCTGAGCCAGTAGCAGCGAGCCCGCAGGTATGTCTAAGGCAATGGAACCGTGCCGACAGGCATGTCTGTGGCAGTGGCACCTATCTAACATGTATCTCTTTAGCTTAGGCACCGAATAAGCAGCTGTTCCAAAGACAGCGGCACCGACCGAGCATGCGCGTCTCTGGTTTAGGCTCCGAATAAGCAGTTCTGTCTGAGGCAGCGGCACCGAATCATAGACGTCCCTAAGCGTCAAATGGGCCGAATGGACAGGGCATTAATCATGTTTCATTACTCAAAGTCACTGCCGCAAACATGCCTGCTGGCTCGGAGCCACTGCCACAGACAAAATAGCTGATTCGGTGCCTAAGCCACAGACACGCCTGCTGGGCAAGATGTTATACATGTCTGCTTGCACAAAGTCACTGCCTCGGAAATGCCAGCCTCAGACAAAACAGCTGATTTGGAAATTAAAAAACGGATGTGCCTGTTGGATCGGTGCCGTTGCCGCTGCCGCAGGCATATCTGTTGATTTGGTGCCTAAGCCATAGACATGCCTGCTAGCTAGGCGTAACTGCTTCAGACATTCCTTTGGAAGTGGCACAGAGCCAGCAGACAGATCTGTGGCTTAGACACCGAATCAGCAGTTATGTCGGAGGCAGCGGCACCGAGTCAGCATGCACGTCTATGGCTTAGGCACCGAATCAGCAGTTATATCTGAGGCAGCGGAACCAAGCCAGCAGGCATGTCTATTGTTTAGGCACTGGAGGAAGCGGGACCGAGCCAGCAGGCGCGTCTATGGTTTAGGCAAGGAATTAGCAGTTATGACTGAGACAACGGTACAGAGGCAGCAGGCGCGTCTGTGGTTTAGGCACCGAATCAGCAGTAATGGCACCAAACCAATGATTATTTATGTGACATGACAAAGGCAATGGCATCGAGCAGCAAGGTACCTCTGGGGCATTGGCACTGATCCATCAGTTATATCTGAAGCTGTCGCACTGAGCCACCGTGCATGCCTGAGCCAGTTGCATCGAGGCTGCAGGTATTTCTAAAGCAATGGAACCGCGCCGACAGGCATGTCTGTGGCAGTGGCACCTAACTAGCATGTATCTCTTTAGCTTAAGCACCGAACCAGCAGCTGTGCCAAAGGCAGCGGCACCGACCGAACAGGCGCGTCTGTGGTTTAGGCTCTGAATAAGCAGTTCTGTCTGAGGCAGCGGCGCCGAATTATAGACGCGCCTAAGCCTCAGATGGGCCGACTGGACAGGACATTAGACAAGTTTGCTTGCTCAAAGTCACTGCCTCAAACATGCCTGCTGGCTCGGAGACACTGCCACAGATAAAACAGCTGATTCGGTGCCTAAGCCACAGACACGCCTGCTGGGCAAGACATTATACATGTCTGCTTGTTCAACGTCACTGTCTCGGATCTGCCTGCCTCAGACAAAACAGCTGATATGGAAATTAAACCACAGATGCGCCTGCTGAATCGGTGCCGCTGATGCTGCCGCAGGCATATCTGTTGATTTGGTGCCTAAGACATAGACATGCCTGCTAGCTAGGCGTAACTGCTTCAGACATTCCTTTGGAAGTGGCACAGAGCCAGCAGGCAGGTCTGTGGCTTAGACACCGAATCAGCAGTTATGTCGGAGACAGCGGCACCGAGCCAGCATGCACGTCTTTGGCTTAGGCACCGAATCAACAGTTATATCTTGGGCAGCGGAACCGATGCAGGAGGCATGTCTATTATTAACGCACAGGAGGAAGCGGGACCGAGCCAGCAGGCGCTTCTATTGTTTAGGCAAGGACTTAGCAGTTATGACTGAGACAACGGTACAGAGGCAGCAGGCGCGTCTGTTGTTCAGACACCGAATCAGCAGTAATGGCACTGAACCACTGATTATTTATGTGACATGACAAACGCAAAGGCATCGAGCAGCTAGGTACCTCTGGGGCATTGGCACTGACCTGTTAATTATATCTGAGGCTAAAGCAATGAGCCAGCGCGCATGCCTGAACCAGTTGCATCGAGCCTGCAGGTATGTCTAAAGCAATGGAACCGTGCCGACAGGCATATCTGTGGCAGTGGCACCTAACTAGCATGCATCTCTTTAGCTAAGGCACCGAATCAGCAGCTGTGCCAATGGCAGCGGCACCGACCGAAAAGGCGCGTCTGTGGTTTAGGCTCTGAATAAGCAGTTCTGTCTGAGGCAGCGGCGCCGAGTTATAGACGCGCCTAAGCCTCAGATGGGCCGACTGGACAGGGTATAAGACATCGTTGCTTGCTCAAAGTCATTGCCTTAAACATGCCTGCTGGCTCGGAGCCACTGCCACAGACGAAACAGCTGATTCGGTGCCTAAGCCACAGACACGCCTGCTGAGCAAAATGTTATACACGTCTGCTTGTTCAACGTCGCTGCCTCGGAAATGCCTGCCTCATACAAAACAGGTGATTTGGAACTTAAATTACAGATGCGCCTGCTGGATCGTTGCCGCTGCCGCAGGCATATCTGTTGATTTGGTGCCTAAGCCATAGACATGCCTGCTAGCTATGCGTCACTGCTTCAGACATTCCTTTGTATGTAGCACAGTACCAGCAGACAGGTCTATGGCTTAGGCACCGAATCTTGAGTTATGTCGGAGGCAGCGGCACCGAGTCAGCATGCACTGCACGTCTATGTCTTCGGCACCGAATCAGCAGTTATATCTGAGGCAGCAGAACCGAGCCAGCAGGCATGTCTATTGCTTAGGCACTGGATGAAGCTGGACCGAGCCAGCAGGCGCGTCTGTGGTTTATGCAAGGAATTAGCAGTTATGACTGAGACAACGGTATAGAGGCAGCAGGCGCGTCTGTGGTTCAGGCACCGAATCAGCAGTAATGGCACCAAACCACTGATTATTTATGTGACATGACAAACGCAATGGCATCGAGCAGCCAGGTACCTCTGAGGCATTGGCACTGATCCATCAATTATATCTGAGGCTGTCGCACTGAGCCAGCGCGCATGCCTGTATGAGCCAGTAGCAACGAGCCTGCAGGTATGTCTAAGGCAATGGAACCGTGCCGACAGGCATGTCTGTGGCAGTGGCATCTAACTAGCATGCATCTCGTTAGCTTAGGCACCGGATCAGCGGCTGTGCCAAAGGCAGCGGCACCGACCGAGCAAACGCGTCTGTGGTTTAGAGTCTGAATAAACCGTTCTGTCTGAGGCAGCGGCACCGAATTATAGACGCGCCTTAGCCTCAGATGGGCCGACTGGACAAGGCATTAGACATGTGTGCTTGCTTTAATTCACTGCCTCAAACATGCCTGCTGGATCGGAGCCACTGCCACAGACAAAACAGCTGTTTCGGTGCCTAAGCCACAGATACGCCTGCTGGGCAAAACGTTATACATGTCTGCTTGCTTAACGTCATTGCGTCGGAAATGCCTGCCTCAGACAAAACAGCTGATTTGGAACTTAAACCACATGCGCCTGCTGGATCTGTGCCGCTGCTACAGGCATATCTGTTGATTTGGTGCCTAAGCAATAGACATGCCTGCTAACTGGGCGCCACTGCTTCAGACATTCCATTGGAAGTAGCACAGAGCCAGCAGGAAGGTCTGTGGCTTAGGCACCGAATCAGCAGTTATGTCGGAGGCAGCGGCACCGAGCCACCATGCAATCTATGGCTTAGGCGCCGAATCAGCAGGTAAATGTGAGGCAGCGGAACCGAGCCAGCAGGCAAGTCTATTGATTAGGCACTGGAGGAAGCGGGACATAGCCAGCAGGCGCGTCTATGGTTTAGGCAAGGAATTAGCAGTTATGATTGAGACAACGGTACAGAGGCAGCAGGCGCGTCTGTGGATCAGGCGTGCGTGTCTGATGCTTTTGCACCGATCCATAAAGTATTTTGGTGGCAGTGGCACTAAGGCTATTTTTGCATGAGCTAGCGGCTTGCCCGAGGCAGTGACTTTCCTCCAGCAGACATGTCTGATGCCTTGCCACCGATCCATAAAGTATTTGGGTGGCAGTGCAACCAGGTACGTTTGAGGCAGTGGCAGATATCAGTCAGTTTAGAACCAGACAGTGGCTCTCAGTCTGTGACAACGACCCTGCAGGTATCTCTGAGGCAAGCAGGCGTGCGTGTGGATGTGGCACCGAGCCGGCAGGCAGGTCTTTGGCTTAGGCTCTGATTCTGCAGTTATGTCTCAGGTAGAGGCACCGAGCCAGCAGGCAAGCCTGTGGTTTAGGCACCGAATCAGCGGCTATATCTGAGGCAGAGGGACCGAGCCAGCAATTTTGGTAAGTAATAAGCAGTTATTACTGAGGCAGCTGGTCCGAGCCAGCAGGCGTGTCTGTGACTTAAGCACCGAATCAGCAGTCACGAGGCAATGACTGTGAACCAGCAGTCATGCCTGATGCCCTGGCACCGATCGTTTAATTATTTGTGTGGCAGTGACACTAAGTCGTTAGGCATGACAGTCACAATAGCATCGAGCAAACATATACGTTTGAGGCCGTGGCATAGATCCATTAGTTTAGCCTGGAGCATTGGGCTGGGCTTGTCTCAGTGAGGGTCAACGACCCTGCAGGTATCTTGGAGGCAGTGGAACGGAGCCTGTAGGCATGCTTGAGTAGTGGCACCCAACCAGCAGACACATCTGTGGCTTAGGCACCCATTTAACAGTTATGTCTAAGGCAGCAGGCGCGTCTATGTCTTAATCTGAGGCAGCGACACCGAGCCAGTTGGCACGTCTATGGCTTAGGTATTGAATCAGTAGGTATATCTAAGGAAGGGGGACCGATCCAGCCTGCGTGTCTGTAGTGTAGACAATGAATCAGCGGTTATGACTGAGGCAGCGGGACAGAGGCAGCAGGCGCGTCTTTGATTTCGGTACTGAATCAGCAGTTATGCCAGCAATCATGCACGTCTGTGTCTTCGGCATGGAACCAGCGATTATGTCTGAGGCAGCGGGACTGAGCCACCAGGTATGCCTGTGATTTACGTTAGTTATCTCTCATACAGTGACGCCGAGTCAGCAGGCATGACCGAGGACAAGACTTTGGGGCAGCAGATATGTCAGATGTCTTCGCATCGAGCCGGTGACAACTACCTATCTATGGCAGTGGCATCCAGCCAGCAGACATGTATGTGGCTAAGGTACCCAATCATCAGTTATGTCAGAGGCAGCTGGACCGAGTCAGCAGGCATGTCCGAGTCAGTGACTTTGAGGCAACAGATAATGTCTGATGCCTTGGCACCGAATCATAAAGTATTAAATTTTGTGTGGCATGACAAACGAAATAGTACGAGCAGCCAGGTACGTCTGAGGCATTGACACTGATCCAACAGGAATGTCTGAGTAAGTGGCAAAGACCCTGCCTTAGACATGAGTGTTAACATGTCTTGCCTTGCCACCGATTCATAAAGGCTTAGGTACCGAATCAGCAGTTATGTAGAATGTAAATCTATACAATTGTGGTTAAAGCCCACTTTATGGCACGTGTTACGTCATACAAACGCAACGGCGTCGAGCAGCCAGATACGTCTAAGGCATTGGCAATGGTCCACCAGTTAGTCTTAGACTGTTGCACTGAGCCAGCAGGCATGTCTGAACCAGTTGCAAAGACACTGCAAGTATGTCTGAGGCAATGGAACCGAGCCGACAGGTATCCATACAGCAGTGGCCCCTAGATAACAGGCATGACTTTGGCTTTTGCACCTAACCAGCAGTTATACCTGAGGCGGCGGTACCTAGCCAGCAGGCGCGCAAGCATGTCTTTGGCTTTTGTACTGAATCAGCAGCTATGCCTGAGGCAGCGGCACCGAGCCAGCAGGTGCGTCTGTGGTTTAAGCTCCGAATCAGCCGTTTTGTCAGAGGCAGTGTTTCCGAGCCAGCAGGCATGCCCGAGGCCGTGACGTTCAGCAAGTAAACATGCCTGATGCCTTGGTACGGGGCAATAAAGTACTCTTGTGTTGTAGTGGCAGTAAGTAATTTGGCATGACAGACGAGCAACCAAGTACGTCTGGGGCACTCAATTATCAGTTATATCTGAAGCAGTGGCACTGAGCCAACGGGCATGTCTGAGCCATTGGCAAAAACACAGCAGGTATATCTGAGGCAGCTGAACCGAGCCAGCAGGCATGCCTGAGGCATTTGCACCTAGCCAGCAGGCCCGTCTGTGGCGTGGCTTAGGCACCAAATCAGCACTTTGCCTTAGACTGTGGCACCGAGCCAGCAGGCCTGTTTGAGGAAGTGACTGTCTGCAGCCAGCAGCTGTGTCTGCTGCTTTGGCACCGAACCATTAGGTATTTTTGGTGGCAGTGGCATTAAGTATATTGGTTTGTCAGTCGCAGTGGCATCGAGCAGCCACGTACGCCTGTGGAAGAAGCACTGAGTCATAGGTTATGTCTGAGGCAGTGACACTTAGTCAGCGGTCCAGCGATCCTGCTGATATGTCTGAGGCAATGGAACCGAGCCAGCAGACATGCCTGAGGCAGCAGCACCGATGCAGCAGGCATGACTTTGGCTTAGGCACTGAATGAGCAGTTAACTCTAAGGCAGTGGGACCAAGCCAGTGGGCATATCTTAGCCAGTGGCAACGACCATGCAGTAATGTGTGTGGCAGCAGCATCTAGCCAGCATGCACCGATTCAGCTGTTATGTCGGAGGCAGTAGCACCGAGCTAGCAGGCGTGTCCTAGGCAGTGACATTCCGCCTTCAGGCATGTTTGATGCTTTGCCACCGATCCATATAGTTCTTGTGTGGCAGTTGTACTTAGCCATTAGCCACGACGGCCACAGTGGCATCGAGCAACTAGGTACGTCTGGGGCAGTGGCACTGATCCATCGGTTTAGCATTAGTCAGTGGCACTGAGCCAGGGAGAATGTCTCAACAAGTGACAACAACCCTGCAGGTATCTCTGAGGCAGTGGAACCGAGCCAACAGGCATGCATGTGGAAGTGACACCGAGCCAGCAGGCACGTCTGTGGCTTAAGCACTAAATCAGCAGTTATCTCTGATGCAGCGTGGCCGAGTCAGCAGCCACATCTGTGGTTTAGACACGGAATTAGCAGTTATGACTGAGGTAGCGGGTCCGAGCCGAACTACTAAACGGGTCTGTGGCTTAGGCACCGATTCAGCAGCCATGTATGAGGCAGCAGCACCGAGCCAGCAGACACGTCTATGGCTTAGGCACCGAATTAGCAGTTATGTCTGAGGCAATGGTACACAACCATCAGGTCTTCTGAGGCATTGACTATGTGCCAGCTGACATGTCTGATGCCCTGTCGCCGATCAATAAAGTATGTGTGTGTCAGTGACACTAAATCATTAGGCATGACAGTCACAGTAGCATCGAGCAACAAGATACATTTGAGGCTGTGACACAGATCCATCAGTTTAGCCTGCGGCATTGGAACTGGGACAGCAGGCTTGTCTCAGCGAGTGACAACGACCCTGCAGCTATCTCTGAGGCAGTGGAATCGAGCATGCGGGCATACCTATGGATGTGGCACCGAGCCAGCAGGTACGTCTGTGGCTTGGGCACCGAATCTGCAGTTATGTCTGACGTAGCGGCACCGAGCCAGCAGGTACGTCTATGGCTTAGGCAATGAATCAGCAGTTAAATCTGAGACAGCGGCACCGAGCCAGCAGGCAAATCTGTGGCTTAGGCACCGAATCATAGTTTCATCTGAGGCAGCGTGTCCGAGCCAGCAGGCGCGCCTGTGGTTTAGGAAAGGAATCGGGCATGTCTGAGCCAGCGGGCATGTCTGAGCAAAAGGCAATGACCCTGCCTCACACTTGACTGCTGACATGTCTTGCCTTGCCACCGATTCATAGAGTATTTCTGTAACAGTGACACTTAGTCATTAGGCATAGCAGTCGCAGTGGCACTGATCCTTCTGACCAGTGGCAACGACCCTGCATTTATCTCTAAAACGGTAGGACCAGGCCAGCAGACATGCATGTGGAGCTGTTACCGAGTCAATAGGCACGTCTGTGGCTTAGGCACTGAATCAGCAGTTATGCCTCAGGCAGAGGCACCGAGTCAGCATGCAAGTCTATGGCTTAGGCAACGAATCAGTAGTTATATCTGAGGCAGCGGGTCCGAGCCAGCAGGCGCGTCTGTGGCTTAGGCACTGAATCTCCAGTTATGTGTGAGCAGTGGCACTGAGCCAGCAGGAACGTCTGTGGCTTAGGCACTGAATCAGAAGTTATGACTGAGGCAGTGGCACGCGACCAGCAGGACTTCTGAGGCAGTGACCGTGAGCCAGCAGACATGCCTGATGCCCTGCCACCGATCCATAATGTATTTGTGTAACACTAATTCATTAGGCATGACAGCCACAGTGGCATCGAGCAACCAGATATGTTTGAGGCAGTGACACAGATCCTTCGGTATAGCCTGAGGCAGCGGCACTGAGAAGGCGATTGACACCGACCTTGCAGGTATCTCTGAGGCAGTGGAACCGAGCCTGCAGGCATGCCTGTGGAAGTGGCACCGAGCCAGCAGGCACGTCTGTGGTATAGCACCGCATCAGCAGTTATGTCTGAGGCAGCGAATCAGTAGTTTTATCTTAGCAAACGGGACCGAGCACGCATGCGCGTCTATGGCTTAGACGATGAATCAGCAGTTATAATAGAGGCAGCGGGACAGATGCAGCACGCGTGTCTTTGGTTTAGGCACGGAATCAGCAGTTGTGTCAGAGGCAGTGGCATCGAGCCTGCAGGCACGTCTGTGATTTAGGCAAGGAATCAGAAGTTATGTCTGATGCAGTGGCACCGAGTCAGCAGGCATGCCCGAGACAGTGACTTTGAGGCAGCAGATATGGCTGATGCCTTGGCACCGACGCAGTGACAACGACCCCGCAGGTATGTCTGAGGCAGTGGAACCGAGCCAGCAGGCATGCATGTGGAAGTGGCACCCAGCCAGCAGGTACGTCTGTGGCTTAGGAACGGGATCAGCAGTTATGTCTGAAGCAGCGGGACCGAGCAAACAGGCGCGTCTGTTATTTGGGCAATGAATCAGAAGTTAAGTCAGCAGGCATATCCGAGGTAATGACTTTTGAGACAGCATATATGTCTGATGCCTTGGCAACGAACCATACAGTATTTTGGTGGCAGTGGCACTAGGTCTATTTGCAAGTCAGTCGCAGTGGCATCAAGCAACCAGTTACCCCTGAGGAAGAAGCACTGATCCATCGGTTATGTCTGAGGCAGTGACATTGAGCCAACGGGAATGTCTGAGCCAATGGCAACGATCCTGCAGGTATGTCTGAGGCAGTGGAACCGAGCCAGCAGGCATGCCTGAGGGGCACCGAGGCAGCAAGCACGACTGTGGCTTAGGCACCGAATCAGCGGTTATGTCTGAGGCAGTGGAACTGAGCCAGCGTCATGTCGTTACAAATGGCAGCGACCCTGCAGTTATGTGTGAGGCAGCAGCATCGAGCCAGCAGGCACGTCTGTGGCTTAGGCCCCGAATCAGCTGTTATGTCGGAGGCAGTGGCATCGAGCCAGTAGATATGTAGAAAGCTCTGGCACCGACATATAAAGTATTTGTGTGGCAGTTGCCATGACAGTCGCAGTTGCATCGAGCAACCAGGTACGTCTGGGTTACTTGAACTTATCCATCAGTTATGCCTGAGGCAGTGAGCCAAGTGAGCCAAGGGTGAGGTCTTAATGTGTAATGTAGAACTTATCAGTTTTTATACGTCTTCAGCAGTTTCACCTCCTCGATGCGGCCCCCGCCCTATGGGGCTTGAAGAAATAAATGGGCTGCATGATGCTTCCACGCAGAGCTGAATCCGACCGCACACGAGTACTTGTAAACCGCTCAGAGGATCTAAGCCTGCCCAGGCAAAGTGGTGGGAGTCGGGCCGTCAATGCTTATAAACCATATTTGTTTCATTGGGCGACAGGGGATTGAGATGTCATTTCATCTCAATGTCGAGTAAAAGTCCCACAAAATTGGAAGCAACGTCTCCAAAATGACCTTTATAGTGTTGACGGGGACGTTAAACATCAAATCAAACGGGGACTCCGTTTATCATCCAATTCGGATATGAGTGAAATAATCTTGAAAGGGCCGTAGAACCAAAACCAAACGAAAAAATAAAAAAAAAAAAACCATCCGACACTATCTGAAATATGCATGGTTAGACACCGTGAAGTACGATTTTAGGCAACTCTTAACAAAATATCTATAACTGCAACTGCTGGCACCATATCAGCAGGAAGCGCCGCACCATATCAGCAGGAAGGAATTGAGTCTTACTGAAATATACATGTATATAACAAATAGGCAAAAAGCAGGTCACGCGCACTGTCGGGATCATCATTAGAACAAACGTACGAGTTCTTGTTTTTTTTCTATCTCTTCGGTATACATGAACAGCTATGGTCATGACAGAGTAAAACGCATTGTTACTATTTTGGTTGTTGTGTCGTATCACACAACTACGCAAAATAATCTTTGGGATAACAGCTTTTCTTTCAGAAATGCGAATGAATAAGTCCCAAAAACAAAAATACTAACATCATTCCCTGTGAGTTTCTTTAACATTTTTGTACACCCAAACCAAGGGAGGCATAGCCGTGATCCGGCCCATACTAGAATACTCATCATTGCCATTCTACTGAGTCATGTGAAATGTTTTAAAACCGACGATTACAGTGTACACCAAAATCGAACGTCACACAATGTGACATCTGATCAGGTTTTACATTTTTACACTGTTTTGGGTTTGATCTTCCGTCATTTTTGACAGTAATTCCTTAAAAAAAAACAAAAAAAAACAGAATCGCATTTAACCCATTTGGTACCAAATGGAATTCCTCATTGTGTATAGCAGGAGTTCGTTCCAACTTTTAGGGGTGTCGGTTTTTTTTTTTTTTTTTTTTTTAAAAATTTATCTGGGGAATGGCTTAACTTTTCGCAAACGCTGTAGGCCCTGATCAGACGCGTCTGGTCTGGGCCTGCACTGTTTGCCAAGGTACCCCTTTAGGAGTTTCTGGCGCTGAGTGGGTTTAGAGGAAACTGGAGTATACGGAGGAAACACTGCTTTTATTTTTATTATATTAATTTTCTTATTTCTTCCCCGTGGCATGGTTTGTGGGTGCTCGTTAGACCCGCCCCATTATATCGGATATAAACAGATAAAGGGTACCCGGGGCCTGTGGTTGGGGAGTGAATGAGATATCACAAATTTTCAAAATAGAAATTTACCTTTTATGCATGAAAGAACCCAGCGGGCGCGCGACGTGCGTGCGGCTCCGTTTCGGCACCGATGCAACGTCATGACGTTGTATCGACGTTGATGCGGCGTTGCTTTGGCGTCGCGTGCCTGCTGGAAATGTACTACAGTCGAACTTCGATGGCTCGAATACCTCGGGATCATAAAAATTTGTTCGAGATAGGGGAAGTTTGAACTGTGACAAATGGCGTTTACTCATAGTGTCAGGTCATGAAAGCATGATAGGGATTGAGTAAGGATATTTTACGAGCTTGGCAATAAAATAATTGCATAATGTGTATTCTCGTTGGAGCCGCCTAATTGAGGCGATCCTTATGAGTGCACACAGATAAAAATAAAAGAAAAACAAAAATCCCTATATTTTCCATGGATATCTGGAGTTTTGGGGATTGTTCCCAAGGAACTCCGGGACTAGTTCGAATTAGCAAGGGTAAACGAACTGTTCCTGTTCGAGTTGTCGAGGTTCCACTGTATAACACACCGATGTGTTGTCGTTGAAAATCTCTCTCTAAACATCAGGCGAACGGACAATGATATTGTAATAAAACATGTGGGCGATGATTCATATTTCTGCTGGCCGGCGCATTTGCGCCAAGCCTCACCGAAAATTCTGTGTTCGTTCAACAACATTTTTCGAATAAATCTGGTCATATCAAAACAGTGATATGGCTTGTTTTTTTTTTTAATGGACTCGGTGGGACTCTTATCCCGAGCAACTAAGATGCCGGTCTGCTAGTCCATGCTACTATTACATTGATATTAACAGTAAAATTGTAATATACTGTGTAAAAGGTAATGAAAAAAGAATTTTTGCTTGTATGCAAGGAACTCGACACATTACCAAAAAGTATTACTGATACAACGTTTTGTGTGGAGGCTTTACGTACCCGTCAACAAAATTTAGGCCAGTTGCTTTCGATAAAATGAAACCTCAAACACTACGCTCAAAAAAAAAGCAACTGCGGTTTGGGAAACCGACAAGTAGCACTTTTCCTGTGCAGACTTAGACGTTTTTAAACGGTCCACTAGTTCTCCAAAGTTCGGTCGTTTTTAAGCAGGAAGAAATGCAGCTCTGTCTTTTTTTCCAATCCGCTTGCAAAGGTTGTATGTAATTCGATTATACCAAATTTTTGTTCGTATGTAGATACCTGCTCACATACTTCTGTTTAGTTTTTGCATTTTACATACAAATACAAAAGGGTTCATTCTTGGACATTTTGTACCCGTATACGCATGGATAAATGTTAGGCCTTAAATCAATGGTATCTGAATGTATGCTTGTACGCAGATAATTAAGCTTTGAATGCATGTGCACGTAAACGTTAAATTAAGAAAGATTTTCAATGCATGGAATCATATGCATATCCCAGAAAGTTTGTCTTTTTAACTAATGCTGAATACTCAGGTTCGACTGGTGTTAAAAACACACGTCTATACCCAATGTCAAAATCATTGAAGAATCAAAGCCATGAGGATACAGAGGTTGGTAAGAAGACATTACCAGTGCACGTATGCTCTCCTTGCTCACCTTTTGCATTGGCAAAAGCGAAGCAATAAGGAGTGCATAAACCGATGATCGCTCAAGATAATTTGTTGCTTTGTCTGTTGTTGTTTTGAATTGATGTCTAACGTCCCCGTCAACATTATTTTGGTCATTTTTGTGACACTCCTTCCAACTTTGTGGGACTTCTGCCCGATATTGAGATGAAATGACGTCTCAAGCCCTGTCGCCCAATAAAACCATAAAGCTTGTATGCATTGGGCGGTCTGACTCACACTACTTTACCTGGGCAGGCTTAGTCCGTCTAAACAGTTTACCAGTACTTATGTGTGGTCAGTTTTCAGTTCTGCATGGAAGCACCATGCAGCCAAATCACCAAGCCCCGATAAGCGGGGGCGATGATCATTTGTCGCAAACTACACTCTGTGCACTGTTATTATATGTCACTTCCAATCTTCATACATACCTTTATTTTTCGTTTCGTTAAAGGTATGTAAGAATACGGGAGCTTGATTAATATACTGACTAGGCTGCACTAACCAGTTATAAGTAGTGACACCGTAAATGGAACCAGGTCGAAGTCGAACAAACGCAGGTTAGTCAAAAGTGGGTGTAAAAGGGTTCCGACGAAGCTGCGCATATACGAAGCGTCGTGGAAATCTTTTATATCCACTTAAACAAGAAATGGGTTGATGTATCTGTTTAGCAGTCTTTTGACATAAATAGTGTTCTTTTGACAGAAAACCAAACTTTCGATACCTTGTCCCTTGTTTTGAAAGAATACGGTTTATATGATATATGGTGATATTCATTGACATTATTATATGCGTATGTACGTACGTGCGTGTGAGCGCTGCGTGCTTCTCCAGTGCCGGGACATGTGCTGTGCCATGCGCGGGCGCGTTCGTGAATACATGATCGTGAGCGTGTGTACATGCGTGCACGGGAGCGTGCTTGTATACATGCGTGCGGGCGGGGAGATGTTGTGCGTGCATTCGTGCCTGTGTGTGTGAAACATTTTGGCTGCATGCGGGTTCGCGTGCGCGCATGCACACCTTTGTATTAGAATATACGTTTGCACGCTTGCAGGCATGTGGCATCTGGACTTTTGAACAGGTATATCTACATCAAGAAAAACACACATATGCACGTACGTGTGCACATACATACATACATACATACATACATACATACATACATACATACATACATACATACATACATACATACATGCCCACATTCTTGTTCCATGCTTAATACATGCATAAATTGATGTAAACAGCATGCGCGCGTGCATACTCTTATATTCATAAGTATGTTGCATGCGTGCACGCGTGCGACATCTGGAATTTAGTCATGCTTATTTTAATCTAGAAATACAAACACACGCTCGCACGCACACATAAATGCGCGCGCACACACACACACACACACACACACACCGGTTGTATTTAAGAACATATGTATCTTTTCTTAAATAAATGCTTATATGTATGTTTTTTACAAGAATGAATGCATATGCATGTATCGGGAAATCACTATAGAATACAACAAGTACAATTTTAATTTTGTCGTTCTTTTCAATGTATTGTATTCAATTTGACCTTTTCGTCCATGAAATCCTGAAATGGGCCCTCCCATCTTTGAATTCGGATAGGCCCATTATTCCTAAATATCATTTACATGAAGACAAACAGTGTCGATCCTGATGAAACGGTCCTTTATGGTACGTCTCTGCACCTACGTTGTTTGTAATAACCGGTTTACAAGGGCCGAAAAGCGTTAAATGCAACTGTTCTGTGTGATAACATTGTCCTTTCTCTATCAACCAATCTTTTCATCATCCAAACATTTTGAGTGGTGAGTCTCTTTGTTAGGAACATCCGCAATGATGTACCTGCGGTATCCCCAAAGCCCGCATTTACCAGTAAACAGATTCTACACCACTTCGGCTGCCTCAACTAATTTTGGGCGTGTTACTTCTTGCATAGAACGCTTGTTTATTGTACAAAAATGCGTACTACATACTGATCTTATAGCTTGGTCAATTTATATTTCTACTTACAGTAGAACTTCGATGGCTCGAAACACCGAGGGCTCTTTTGCCACGGCTGAGTCGAACACGTTCTAGGGAATTTCTCTACAAAGGGAATAGTGGGGGAGATTAGGGATACGGTCCAATCTGTGTTAAGCAAGCACCTCAGGGAAATTCAAAATGTGCTTGCTTATGACAGGTGCTTGCTAAACGCGGGTGATTATTACTGCATTGGCCTTTTCCCGGAAGTACATGCATGCTTGCTTAGGACAGGTTGCTTGCTTGACAGATCCATAATCATTGCCTCCACTTCTTTTTTGACTGTATTTTCGTCGACTACAAGTGGGTGATGTGTGAACTCATTATAGTCGCATCAGTGAGGCGAATCTAATGGGTGCACGCAGCATGCATTTGAGATATACTTAGAATACAGAACACCGAAGAAAAGTCCCCAAACTCATTACCATTCTGCCTCCTGGAGGTAGCCCTCAGTGACTCGATCTAACCCGGCCTTAAACAGTTTTTTCGAAGACCAAAAGATGTTCGAGCCATTGAAGTCCGACAGTACTCTTATAGGCAGTATTAAAAACACTCAAATGAAACATTACTGTTATTAATTATTATTTTGTTTTTCAGAAAATCAAAATGTTTTCCTTGAAATTGCTGAACTTGTCCATGATTGCTTTATACTTTATACCTTGTCAGTGTTTTTTATATCTGCATCATCAGGGCCCTCCCCCACTCTACATGGACAACGAAAATGATTTTCTTTTCTTTTTTCTGTTTTACTCTTTCTGCTGCCTACAGATATTTAGGATACATTTTGTCACTCCTTTTCATACCCAATGAATATTTCCATATGTTCATATAATGTTAGAGGTCTGGGTAAAAAATTAAAGCGTGAACAAATATTCGCATGGATTAAAACAAACAATATATCAGTATATTTGCTGCAAGAAACTCACTCAGGAGTAGGTACACATGATAGTTGGAAGGGCGAGTGGAACAATGACGCGTTTAACTCCGGACATAGCAATAACAGTGAAGGCATTGGAATACTTATAAATCCAAATTTTTCGTATACAATTCAGAAATACACAAACATAATAGATGGTAGAATACAAGCTTTGGATTTAAAAATAAATGGTAAAGAAGTAACTATAGTAAATTTATATGGGCCCAACAACGACGATGTCACCCTTTTTAAAAGATTGGAAGAATTTTTGCAAGAAAACGAAGAAAAAGATTTTATTATTGGAGGAGACTTTAATACAGTTTTAAATGAATTACTAGATAAACGAAATGGCAAAACTGAATCCCATAAATCATGCAGGAATAAGATTAAAGATATAACAGAATCATTTAAATTAATAGATATTTGGCGGGAGACGCATCCGACCACAAGGCAATTTACTTGGCATTCATCTCATAATCCACCAATATTTTGTAGGCTAGATTATTTTTTAATATCAGATAATTTGAAAAACTCGGTTATTTCATGCAAACACAGTCTAAGCTATAAATCAGATCATAGCCCTGTGATTTTAAATATTGATGCCATGAAGTTAAGTCGAGGACCAGGCTATTTTAAATTAAATAATAGTTTAATATTGGACATAGAATTTCAAGAAATTATAAAGAAAAGTATACATGAAATTGCGATGATAAATCATGGATCGAATCCAAATACATTATGGGAAATAATATAGGGGACTGTTAGAAATGAAACCATAAAATATGCAACCAAGAAAAAGAAACATGCAAATGAAAGAGAAAAAATGCTAAAAAATGAAATATGCCAGTTGACTAAATCTTTATCGGAAAGCACTGATGCGCATACAATTAAAGTTCTTCATACTGATTTAAATGAGAAAAACACTGAACTAGAAACTTTAACAGACAACAAATTGAATGGTTTAATTCTTCGATCGAAAGCTAATATAGCTGAATACAGTGAAAGAAACACGGCATATTTTGCAAGTTTAGAGAAAAAGAGATCTGAAAGAAAAGTTATATCAAGATTACTGATTAATAATAGTATAAATACAAACCAAAGTGATATAATGCATGAAACGGAAACTTACTACAGAAGACTATACGACCAAAGAGAAACACAAGAGTCACGATTATGAGTGAGTGAGTGAGTGAGTTTTAGTTTTACGTCCCACCAACAGCTAAGGTCATACGGAGACGGGACCTCGGTTTAAAGACTCATCCGAAAGTCTGGAGAAGCCCGGGATCGATCCTGCAATCCCTGGTTTACAGAGTCACGATTATACTTTTTTAATAACGCCATAGATAAACTTGAGGAGACAGATAAAGAATTTTGTGAAGGACAACTTACAGAAATAGAATGCGCAAAAGCTCTAAAAGACATGAAGAATAATAAAAGTCCGGGGTCAGATGGCCTAACAGTTGAATTTTACAAACTGTTCTGGAATAATTTAAAGCAGTACTTTATAAACTCAATCAATTACTCCTTTGAAATGGAATCATTAACTGAAGTACAAAAACAGAGCATAATTACACTTCTACCAAAAGACAATAAAGATATTACAAATCTCGATAACTGGAGACGTATAAGTTTATTAAATGTTGACTACAAAATAGCAACAAAAGCAATTGCTAATCGTATTAAGCCTGTGCTAACCAAAATAATAGACGACTCACAAACCGGTTTCATCAAGGGTAGATATATTGGAGAAAATATAAGGCTTGTGTTGGAAATCATAGAAAACGTAAATGAAGAAAATAAACCAGGTCTTATCTTTTTCTCAGACTTTGAGAAAGCCTTTGATAGTATAAATCACTCTTACATGATAAAGTGTTTAAAACATTTTAATTTTGGTGAAACTTTTATACAATGGATAACTTTGTTTTATACAGATGCTAAAAGCTGCGTTTCAGACAACGGTTTCTTGTCTAGTTTCTTTCCCATTAAACGTGGCGTACGGCAGGGATGCCCCTTATCGCCGTATCTCTTTATCATGTGTATCGAACTTCTATCACATAAAGTGAGTACTTGTGAAGATATTAAAGGCATATACTACTTAAACCAGGAATTCAAAAGGTCGCTTTTTGCAGATGACGCATCGTTTATTCTAGATGGCTCGCTTAAATCATTTGAAACGCTTATTGGTGTACTAGACGATTTTGCATTAATATCCGGTTTAAATCTTAATGCAAAGAAATGTCAAGTTCTGCGAATCGGAAGCATGGTAAACAATGAAACTGTTTATTTAAAAAAGCGAAAATTTCAGTGGAGTTCATCCGAAGCAAGTTCACTTGGTATGACATTTAACAATGACAAAAACATCACTTTCCAAAGTAATTTAGAATCTAAAATAAAACTTTTTGAAGCATGTCTAAAACAGTGGCACCATCGTAAATTAACACTAATGGAGAAAATTACAGTAATCAAAAACTACGCACTCCCAAAACTTATATATGTTTTAACCTCACTACCAAACCCATCAAAACCAACAATAAATCGAATCAAGAAACTAATGTATGAGTTTATATGGAACGGCAAGCCAGAAAAAATCAAAAGGGATATTTTAACTAATGACTATGAAAATGGGGGTTTAAAAATGATCGATCTGGAAATATTTATTAAATCTCTCAAAGTAACATGGATAAAACGTATAATCGAATCAGACATAAATGGAATACTAAATAAATTATGCCTAAAAAGATTGAATGCATTTGGCGGGAAACTATTATTCGAATGTAATTTTACTGAAAAGGACGTAGAGACATTTGCACAAAATAACAATTTTTTAAAAGATATCCTTCTTGCATGGTGTTCCTGCAACAACAAAACTGCGATACTGAACTATAGAAATGAAATAATATGGAATAATACTCATATAAAAGCCGCTGGAAAGACACTGGTATATCTTAATTGGTACCAGAATGGCATTAAACAATTTAAACATATATACAATGACTCGGCAAATAAAATTTATTCCTTTGATAGATTAATGGATATCTACAATTTACCAGATCGTGACTATCTAAGATACTTTACACTTATATGCAGCATACCAAAAATATGGAAAACATCTATCAAAAACGAAAAAATACATATCCCCGAAACACCTACAACAATAAGTCAAGTGATAACATCCAAGCAAACAAACAAATATGTTTACCACCTTTTAATGAAAAACAAAGCAAAGATAGAAATAAAATCTGAAGTAAAGTGGACAAATAAATTTAGTGATAGTACTTTAAACTGGAAATGTATACAAACATGGAAAAAACAACAAAAGACATAAAACTTCAAAACTTTCAATATAAGGTCTTGATGCCAATCATGCCAACAAATAAATTTCTGATGAAATGTAACCTTGCCGTATCCACACTGTGTGAATTTTGCACAATGGAAATAGAAACACTTAACCATCTCTTTTGGGAATTTTTATTCGTTCAACAATTTTGGACAGAAGTATCAAAATTCTTAAAAGACCATAGTTTTGATATTATTCTTAACCAAAAGATTATAACCTTTGGTGTTACTGTAAATTGTAATGAGCTCAAAACTCAAGTTCAAAATTATATCATACTGCTGGGAAAGTACTTTATATTTAAAAACAAATGTCAGCAAACACCAATATTGTTCGTGCATTTTATATCGTACCTAAAGCAGAGACTAAACATTGAGAAACAAATCTATTTTATGAAAGATAAGATTGCCCAGTTTAATAGGAAATGGAATACTATGATCGCTTTACTAGATTAATTTCTTGGATAAATTTGGCAGCATACTAAAGGCAGCAGAAGATCTTCTCTTCCTCTCCTTCTTCTTTTTTTTTTTTTATTTTTTTTTCTTCCATTGTTTCTTTTTTGTATATTTTTCCTTTCTTTTTTTCAAAAATGTTTCCGAAATTGTATTGTAAAAGCATACCACTTAAAATCAGTAAAACAAAATTACGTTACAAAATCCCAAATGCCTTGATTGATTCGATTAGTTAAACGTTTAATTTGTACAAATTATAGATTTGTTACATTAAAAGAAAACAACCACAAAGATTAACTTTGACTTCAGAACAAAGGTTTTGAGGGGACAAACATTTTGGTTCGGGTTTTGTGGGGGTTGACTGGGTGGTTGACAGGTTGTGACCTTTTGAACATTTCACAAATTCTGGTTTTGTTAGTCCAGAACGAGGCTGTGAGTAAATGACGTCATAAACTCACAATTGGAATTTTTTTAATTACAGCGATTCTCGTGCAATAAAACAGCAATAAATAGTTCAGTATGCATTCCATTTATTCAATGCGATGATAATTTACTGTTTTTAAGTACAAAATCTGAAAAGTATGCTGTAAATTATTATTTTACTATTTTGGTCACATGACCAGATTAACAAAATGGCGGCCCTCATAGACAGCAATTGTAAAATGTTCAAAAGGTCATAATTTCAAGACCGCTCAACCGATTTTCATGGGATTTGTGCCGGAGTGTTCGCCTCATCAAAGGCAATGTATTAAAGTGACAGTTTGGTTTTTGTGGGTGTATTACCTTAAATGTGTATAGTATGTATTGTATAAGGTATGTAAAGTTGTATATGCTTGTACGATGTAATTTCTGAAATAAAGAATAAATAATAATAATAAAAAAAAAAAACACTATTTAGGTCATTTTTGAGACGCTGTTTCCAGTTTGTGGCACTTTTACCCGACATCGAGATGAAATTACTTCTCAATCCCTGCCGTCCAGTGAAACCAATAGGGTTTATATACATGGACGGGCGACTCGTACCACTTTGCCTTGGCAGGCTTTGACCTTCTAAGCGGTTTACCAGTACTCGTGTGCGGTCCGTTTCAGCTCTGCGTGGAACAATCATGCAGCCCAATTTATTTCTCACGCCCCGATGGGCGGGTCCGTTTTGAAATTTGTGGCACCCGGCCAATAACATATTAATAATAATAATAATAATAATAATAATAATAATAATAATAATAATAATAATAAATCATTACAGGTAGAGCGCCAAAAGGACAATTTCGTAAAATGAAAAAGCATTGAAAAATCCATACCACGACATACTCGCAAAGACATTTGATCACAATGACAAACCACATCAGAAGCACGGCTTTGACAGAGTCAGTATCTTTTTACGGAGGAGAGTGGGGGAAGGTATTATACGTGGCCACAACCCTAGGGCTTAGTGTTGCCGGGTTAATGTTTTTTGTTCAGGGGATACCTGGTGAAATTAAATGACTGACCAGCGACCACGACCCTGCTGCACATGTCGACACAGGGACTCTAACCTGAGACCCCATGCTTCAGCGGGGGTTTTATCCCATCATCCATGTCATATGGAGACGGTTCCTTACGAAAATACGCCTATTCAAATATGTTAAAAATTTTACCACCAAAAAGATGAAAAACTTCTGATATTTTTCATATTTCTGCTCTAAACATAGAATGTGGGAACTCGTTAGAACCGCCTCGATGAGGCGGTTTTAACGGGTACCCACATTCTATGTTTTTGAGCAGAAATATGAAAAAAAAATAATGTATACCCCTGTCAATCCCAGTTATAGCATACAATATAAAAGTGGGATTTAAGGGGGTCAAAATTATATAGGCGTGTTTTCGTGATGCCTCCTTTTAACCCTTCAAGTACTAATCAAAATAGCAGACGGCATTCTCAACGAAAGATCTTTTTTATTTTTTTTAGTTTTATGTCCCTAGAAGCGATAGCGGGGACATTTTGTTTTTGCCCTGTCTGTTTGTTTGTTTGTTGGTTTGTACGTGGACAACTTTAACGTTGGCCATAACTTTTGAACCGTTTGAGATAGAGCTTTCATATTTAGCCTGAAGGTTCCTTGTAATAAGACCTTCACATTCATACAAAAAAAAAAATTGACATGTGACCTTGACCTTGACCTTTGACCTACTTAAAAGAAAAAAATAACATTGGACATAACTTTTGAACCACTTGAGATACAGCCTTCATATTTAGCATGTATGTTCCTTGTGACAACAGCTTTACATTCATGCAAAAAATTTGACCTGTGACCTTGACCTTGACCTTTGACCTACTTAAAATAAAAAAATAACATTTTGGTCATAACTTTTGAACAGTTTGAGATAGAGCCTTCATATTTTGCATGTAGGTTCCTTGTGACAAGACCTTCCAATTTAATGCAAAAATATGACCTGTGACCTTGACCTTGACCTTTGATCTACTTAAAAGAAAAAAAATAACATTGGTCATAACTTTTGAACCACTTGAGATACAGCCTTCATATTTAGCATGTATGTTCCTTGTGACAAAAGCTTTACACTCATGCAAAAAAATTTGACCTGTGACCTTGACCTTGACCTTTGACCTACATAAAATAAAAAAATAACATTTTGGTCATAACTTTTGAATGGTTTGAGATAGAGCCTTCATATTTTGCATGTAGGTTCCTTGTGACAAGAGCTTTACATTCTCACAAAACATTTTGAACTGTGACCTTGACCTTTGACCTACATAAAAGAAAAAGTTAACATTAGTCATAACTTTTGAACCGTTTGAGATACAGCCTTCATATTTAGCATGTATGTTCCTTGTGACAAAAGCTTTGCATTCATGCAAAGAATTTTGACCTGTGACCTTGACCTTTGATCTACTTAAAATACAAAATACCATTTTGGTCATAACTTTTGAACGGTTTCAGATAGAGCCTTCATATTTTGCATGTAGGTTCCTTGTGACAAGAGCTTTACATTCACACAAAACATTTTTACCTGTTACCTTGACCTTTGACCTACATAAAAGAAAAAGTTAACATTGGTTGATCTACTTAAAATAAAAAATACCATTTTGGTCATAACTTTTGAACGGTTTGAGATAGAGCCTTCATATTTTGCATGTAGGTTCCTTGTGACAAGACCTTCACAGTCATGAAAAAAATTGACCTGTGACCTTGACCTTTGACCTACATAACAGAAAAAGTTAACATTGGTCATAACTTTTGAACCGTTTGAGATACAGCCTTCATATTTTGCATGTAGGTTCCTTGTGACAGACACTTTACAGTCATGCAAAAAGTTTGACCTGTGACCTTGACCTACTTAAAAAATAAACATTTTTGTCATGACTTTCGAACCGTTTGAGATAGAGCTTTCATATTTGGCATGTAGGTTCCCTGTGATTAGAGCTTCTCATTCATGCAAAATGTTTGGACCATGCCCTTGACCTTTGAACTACTAGTAGTATACCGGGCTCTTTGACGTAAATGACGTCACAAGCCGATCGACAAGATGGCCGCCATTTTGACCCGGGTTGACCTCGCGGGGGTCGCTCTCGATGCGGAGTTTGAGACCAAGATGGCCGCCATAAGCAGGATGAGGTGACGCGTTTAGTAGAACCGCCCTGGACCACGGGAAGGTAGCGTCACGTCCAAGGGTACGGTAGGGACTAATCAATCCGTATAATTTCTACAGGAAGTCTGATTACCTTGCGGGGGTCGCCTTTGCAGGCCAAGATGGCCGCCGGGTGACTGTTTAGACAGAGACACCATATCCATCAGATCCGTATCCCATTTGCTGTCCAGCCCTTCGACAATGACTCTAGATCTCCGAAATCTCGTTCTGGCCCCTCTCGTAAGTGAGTGTTTTGAAGCCATTTTGTTATTCTGTGCCTTTGAACCACATTTTTATTCAGCGTCTGGGGACCCGCATAGCTCCCTGAGTCGTTCTCATTATACAGTAGATAGAAGGTAACCAAGACTCGTACTTCATGGGCCAACGTACCAGTACGTGTACTTCCTATCCACCCCCATATTCCGCGAAGGCGTCCACTTCGATCCGAACCGGCTAGGAGCGGTGAAGCTCGAACCCTTCTTCTTTTGACTGAATAAAATGCCTAGCAGACGACAATAAAATACGCGTATCCAGTATTTTGCCTACTCTCTTTGCTGCCTCGATACTAAATGATTGAACAAGAGGCCCAAGAGGGCCTGTCGCTCCACCGGCTAACTTCAGACAATTGTCATATTTATTACATTAACCAATTGTATACTAGTGAACTCTTCTATTGCTATATGTTGGACCAGTCCATTTGTCATATAAGGGGTGTCAGGCCTATTTTTTTTCTATTTTTGATAGAAAATTCTGTTAGCAAATAGTGCAGGCCCTGATCAGACACGGTGTTCTGTGGGGTCTGATCTGGGCCAGTACTGTTTGCCAAGGTACCCATTTAGGGTTTTCCCGCATGCAATGGGTAAAAAAACAAGAGGGCCATGATGGCCCTGGATCGCTCACCTGATCCATAGTGTAACAAGTGGGCCCCAGAGTGGGCCATTATTGGCCCCAGGGCTTTAATGTGCGTAATGTTGAGGGAGGTCTTAAAGGTGAAGCTTCATACCACACATCAACAAAGGCTATAATTTGAACAATCTTGGCAAAGGTCCACTAGATGAAGCTACACATCAAATATCAAAGACCTGGGCCTTGCGGTTTCAGAGAAGAAGATTTTCTTTAAAAAATATTCCCTACATAAGCCTATGCAAAACCAAATGGCCCCGGGGCTATATAAATCTATGTAAAACCAAAGGGCTCCGGGGTGGGGGCATTTGTGGCCCCAGGGCTATACCTTGAACAATCTTGGTAGAGGTCCACTAGATAAAGCTCGATACCAAATATTAAAGGCCTGGGCCTTGCAGTTTCAGAGAAGAAGATTTTTAAAGATTTCCCTATATAAGTCTATGTAAAACCAAAGAGCCCCAGAGTGGGGACATTTTTGGTCTCAGTGCTATAATTTGAATAATATTGATAGAGGTCCACTAGATGCAGCTTCATACCAACTATCAATGACCCAGGCCTTGTGGTTTTAGAGAAGAAGACTTTTAAAGATTTTCCCTATATTAGTCTATGTAAAACCATAGGGCCCCGGGGCGGGGGCATTTTAGGCCCCAGGGCTATAATTTGAACAATCTTGGTAGAGGTCCATTAGATGAAGCTTCAGACCAAATATCAAAGTCCTGGGCCTTGCGGTTTCAGAAAAGAAGATTTTTAAAGATTATCCCTATATAAGCCTATGTAAATCCAAAGGGCCCCAGGGCGGGGGCATTTTTGGCTCCAGCACTATAATTTGAATAATCTTGGTAGGGGTCCTTTAGAAGAAGCTTCATACCAAATATAAAACACCTAGGCCTTGTGGTTTCAGAGAAGAAGAATTTTAAAGATTTTCCCTATATAAGTCTATGTAAACCAAAGGGCCCCAGACCGGGGACATTTTTGGCCCAAGGGCTTTAATTTGAACAATCTTAGTAGAGGTCTATTAGATGAAGCTTCAAACCAAATATCAAAGTCCTGGGCCTTGTGTTTCAGAGAAGAAGACTTTTAAAGATTTTCCCTATATAAGCCTATGTAAAACCAAAGGGCCCCGGGGCGGTCGCATTTTTTGCCCCCGCACTATAATTTGAACAATATTGGTAGGGGTCCACTTGATGAAGCTTCATACCAAATATCAAAGTCCTGGGCCTTGTGGTTTCAGAGAAGAAGATTTTTAAAGAGTTTCCCTATATAAGCCTATGTAAAACCAAAGGGCCCCGGGGCGGGGGCATTTTTGGCCCCAGCACTATATTTTGAACAATCTTGGTAGGGATCCACTAGATGAAACTCCGTACCAAATATCAAAGACCTGGGCCTTATGGTTTCAGAGAAGAAGATTTTTTAAGTTTTCATTAAAAAAATCTATTGTTGGCCCCTGTGACCTTGATGTGCAGCAGACCAGAACCATTTGAACAACTCTAAAAGGGGTCCACCTAAGGATCATTCCTGTGAAGTTTGGTCAAAATCCGATCAGTGGTTTAGGAGGAGATGTAGTTTGAAGGGGGGGGGGGGGGCTGGGCCTTGTGGGGTGAAGCTTCATACCAAATATCAAAGACATGGGCCTTACGGATTCAAGGAAGAAAATTTTTAAAGATTTTCCCTGTATAAGCCCATGTAAAACCAAAGGGCCCCGGGGCGGAAGCATCTTTGGCCCCAGCACTATAATTTGAACAATTTTGATAGGTGTCCACTAGATGAAGCTTCATACCAAATATCAAAGACCTAAGCCTTACGGTTTCAGAGAAGAAGATTTATAAAGATTTTCCCTATATAAGCCCATGTAAAACCAAAGGGCCCCGGAGCAGGGGCATTTTTGGCCCCAGCACTAAAATTTGAACAATCTTGGTCGGGGTCCACTAGATGAAGCTTCATACCAAATATCAAAGACCTGGGCCTTGCGGTTTTAGAGAAGACGATTTCAAAGATTTTCCCTATATAAGCCCATGTAAAACCAAAAGGCCCCGCGGCGGGGGGAGGGGGAGGGACCTGGGCCTTGTGGGGTGAAGCTTCATACCAAATATCAAAGACATGGGCCTAACGGTTTCAGAGAAGAAAATTTTTGAAAGTTTTCCCTATATAAGCCCATGTAAAACCAAAGGGCCCTGTGGCAAGGGCATTTTTGGCCCCAGCACTATAATTTGAACAATCTTGGTAGGGGTCTATTAGATGAAGCTTTATACCAAATATCAAAGACCTCGGCCTTACGGTTACAGGGAAGAAGATTTTTAAAGATCTTCCCTATATAAGCCCATGTAAAACCAAAGGGCCTGGGAGCGGGGGCATTTTTGGTCCCAGCACTATAATTTGAACAATCTTGGTAGGGGTCCACTAGATGAAGCTTCATACCAAATATCAAAGGCCTGGGCCTTGAGGTTTCAGAGAAGAAGATTTTTCAAGATTTTCCCTATATAAGCCCATGTAAAACCAAGGGGCCCCGGAGCGGGGGCATTTTTGGCCCCAGCACTATAATTTGAACAATCTTGGTAGGGGTCCACTAGATGAAGCTTCATACCAAATATCAAAGACCTGGGCCTTGCGGTTTCAGAGAAGAAGATTTTTAAAGATTTTCCCTATATAAGCCCATGTAAAACCATGGGGCCCCAGAGCGGAGGCATTTTTGGCCCCAGCACTATAATTTGAACAATCTTGGTAGGGGTCCACTAGATGAAGCTTCATACCAAATATCAAAGACCTGGGCCGTAGGTTTCAGAGAAGAAGATTTTTAAAGATTTTCCCTATATAAGCCCATGTAAAACCAAAGGGCCCCGGAGCGGGTGTATTTTTGGCCGCAGCACTATAATTTGAACAATCTTGGTAGGGGTCCACTAGATGAAGCTTCATACCAAATATCAAAGACCTGGGCCTTGTGGTTTCAGAGAAGAAGATTTTTTTAAGTTTTTGGTGAAAAACATCTATTTTTGGCTCCTGTGACCTAGATGTGCAACAGACCGGAACCATTTGAACAACTCTGAAAGGGGACCACCTAAGGATCATTCCTGTGAAGTTTGGTCAAAATCCGATCAGTGGTTCAGGAGGAGATGTCGTTTAAAGAAATTGTTTACGGACGCACAGACGCACGGACGACGGACGAAAAGTGATCCCATAAGCTCACCTCGTCACTACGAAGGAATTTAGAAGAGGACTAAGTAAGGAACATTCCTGTGAAGTTTGGTTACAATTGGCCCAGTAGTTTAGGAGGAGAAGATGTTTTAGCATTACACTATATGTTAAATAGGGAAAATAAGCCCCGCCCATGGCGGCCATGTTTTTTGTCGGATCAAAATTTCTTCAAGTAATCTGAAAGAGGTCCGCCCAAGGAACATTCATGCAAAATAAAAATGAAATCCAACATGTGGTTTTGGAGCAGAAGATTTTTAAAGATTTTTAATTTTTTTGTTTGGTTTTGTTGCCATGGCAACCAGAGTTCTGGGTATAACAAAATTCTTTGAAGGAATTTAGAAGAGGACTAAGTAAGGAACATTCCTGTGAAGTTTGGTTACAATTGGCCCAGTAGTTTAGGAGGAGAAGATGTTTTAGCATTACACTATAGGGAAAATAAGCCCAGCCCATGGCGGCCATGTTTTTTTGTCGGATCAAAATTTCTTCAAGGAATCTGAAAGAGGTCCACCCAAGGAACATTCATGCAAAATAAAAAGAAATCCAACAGGTGGTTTTGGAGGAGAAGATTTTTAAAGATTTTTAATTTTATGTGTAGTTTTTTTGCCATGGCAACCAGAGTTCTGGGTGTAACAAAATTCTTTGAAGGAATTTGGAAGAGGACTAAGTAAGGAACATTCCTGTGAAGTTTGGTTACAATTGGCCCAGTAGTTTAGGAGGAGAAGATGTTTTAGCATTACACTATATGTTAAATAGGGAAAATAAGCCCCGCCCATGGCGGCCATGTTTTTTGTCGGATCAAAATTTCTTCAAGGAATCTGAAAGAGGTCCACCCAAGGAACATTCATGCAAAATAAAAATGAAATCCAACAGGTGGTTTTGGAGGAGAAGATTTTTAAAGATTTTTATTTTTTTGTGGTTTTGTTGCCATGGTAACCAGAGTTCTGGGTTTAACAAAATTCTTTGAAGGAATTTAGAAGAGGACTATATAAGGAACATTCCTGTGAAGTTTGGTTACAATTGGCCCAGTAGTTTAGGAGGAGAAGATGTTTAAAGAAAAAGTTAACGCACGGACGCACTGACGCACGGACGCACGACGGACATAGGGCCATGACAATAGCCCCGCTGGCCTTCGGCCAGTGGAGTAAAAATGGGTAAATTCTTCGTTTGATACGTCGGCTGACCCTAGATGACCTTTCAGACCGGTGTAGGTCTTCACCACTTACTATCGGAAAATGGAACACTCCGTACTGGGAGAGTCCATTATCGTATATGGGTTAGACAATTTACGATTATAGAACGTGGATCTATAATGAGAAAAAACATTTGCCCATTCCGCACTCATTACGAGCACTCACCATTTCAAGCCTAACATCCTATAAATGGAACGAGGCAAACAGCGTAGATCCTGATGACACGGCCCTAGGCAAACGGTACGGGCTACGACCCATTACACGGGAATTTTTTGAATCATGACTGTTTTCATGAAAATGAGCAAGAGGCCTAAAATCATACCGTAGATGGTACATTTCTATCAAAGTTTTATCAAATTATATGCAAAGGCGTGGCAGTAAATGCCATTTTTCAACTACCTGTCGATTCCACTCGTCTAAGATGGAAGAACTCGTTCGGCTTAAATGGCCTTTGGTCAGTTTTTATCGTGTTACAGCACTGACTCATTAAATTCGACACCATTTCAAGCCTATTTATACGCTGTTTTTTTTTTTTTTTTCTAACTTCGACTAGTTTATTTATATACATCGCCATTGAAAGACGGAAAATTCTCTCCGTCGCAGACGTATGTATGTCTGACGCGGTGATTATTTCGATGTCCGAACACGCTCCCGGGGATGAAAGCCAAAAAGTGCACCGTCCTTCGGATCGGTACGGTGCAGTTTAAAGACCCCTACCATTATATAGTTAGAGAACCATGTGAAAAAAAACAGCGTATAAATCTATATGCCATATTCTCATGGTCTAACCCAGAATGGAATCTTCTGCCTAAAATTATGGAGTGTTCCAATAAAAGCTGTGTTAAGTTAGCGATAAGCTTTGCGAGATTAATGAGGTCAAGACCTACATCGAACGCCGCGTCTGATCTGGGCCCACACTGTTTGCAAATGTCCCCGAAAAGGGCCAATAGGCATATGCGAAAAACGTGTATCGAAATTGAGAAAATATTTGTTACAATACATAAAGGTCATCAAACGGAGTTTTAAGGAACTCACCTAACCCCATTTAAGCCGAATGAGTCCTTCCATCTTAGACGAGTGTAGATAATTCGGTCTGTGTCTGAACACGCTCGATTGGCATCATTTGCTGGGTGTAAAAGCCAAAAATTGCACCGTCCTTCGGTTCGGGACTTTAACTGGAGGTCCCCTATGCTGGAAGAGTCATCTCCTGTGTAGGTCAAGACCCCTACCGTAATTACACGATAACTTTGTAGGCTTTCAACCCTGCAACCTGGAGTGTATGTAATGTATACCTACGAGTAATGGTCAATTGTGACCGATCGCAGTATAAGAAAGGAAAAGATACGGAGACAAAATGACATCTCAAGACCTGTCGCCCGATGAAACCGATAGGGTTTACAGAGGCCGCCTCGCACCGCTTTGCTTTGGCAGCCTTAGAACCTTTCCAGTATGAGGTCGTTTCAGCTCTGCGCAGCCTCATCTATTTCTTCAATCCCCTATGAGCGGGGGCGGCTGAAGTGACGGTGACCATCGGAATTCATAAAAGTTAATACCTGGGTAAGTGTTGAAAAACAATTAATGCGGCTAATTTTAATGACCCGTAACGCGATAAAACTGGCATAAACCCATTTAAATCGAATGAGTTTCTTAGACGAGTGAAGACAATTCAAAGGGCGAAATGGGGCGAATGTTTTTCTCATTAAATTTCATCTGCGACGGAGAGAATTTTCCGTCTTTCAATGGCGATGTATATAAATAAACTAGTCGCTTGAAATGGTGTCGAATTTAATGAGTCAGTGCTGTTACACGATAAAAACTGACCAAAGGCCATTTAAGCCGAACGATTTCTTCCATCTTAGACGAGTAGATTCGACAGGTAGTTGAAAAATGGCATTTACTGCCACGCCTTTGCATATATTTTGATAAAACTTTGATAGAAATGTACCATCTACGATATGATTTTAGGCGTCTTGCTCATTTTCATGAAAACAGTCATGATTCAAACATTCCCGTGTAATGGGTCGTAGCCCGTACCGTTTGCCTAGGGCCGTGCCATCAGGATCTAAGCTGTTTGCCTCGTTCCATTTATAGGATGTTAGGCTTGAAATGGTGAGTGCTCGTAATGAGTGCGGAATGGGCGAATGTTTTTCTCATTATAGATCCACGTTCTATAATCGTAAATTGTCTAACCCATATACGATAATGGACTCTCCCAGTACGGAGTGTTCCATCTTCCGATTGTAAGTGGTGAAGACCTACACCGGTCTGAAAGGTCATCTAGGGTCAGCGAAGAATTTACCCATTTTTCAATCACTTAGTATCGAGGCAGCAAAGAGAGTAGGCAAAATACTGGATACGCGTATTTTATTGTCGTCTGCTAGGCATTTTATTCAGTCAAAAGAAGAAGGGTTCGAGCTTCACCGCTCCTATCCGGTTCGGATCGAAGTGGACGCCTTCGCGGAATATGGGGGTGGATAGGAAGTACACGTACTGGTACGTTGGCCCATGAAGTACGAGTCTTGGTTACCTTCTATCTACTGTATAATGAGAACGACTCAGGGAGCTATGCGGGTCCCCACACAGTGAAAAATGAACAAAATAAGGACAAATACGCAATGCGATTTTACACCAATACATACTGATACACTGGCAATACAGTACGTATTTACATCCGTCTTGTGCGCAAATACGGAAATAATAAGCAACTGGTGTGACAAAGTTTACGCAACAAAACGCGTGCGTATTGGAGAACGTATTTTTGAAAAATACAGAAGAAATAAGCAGCGGATGCAACAAATGTTACGCAGCAAAATGTGTATGTATTGAAGGACGTATTGTTTAAAAATACAGAAAAAATACGCAGCTTGTGCGGCAAACCTTGCGCAAAAAACGCATGCATATTGGTTTATATACATTTGAAAAATACGGAAAAATACGCTGGTGGTTTGACAAAGAATTCGGTTCGTGTTGACATGTGTATTTATGACAGAATAGAAAAGAAAAACTAGCCTGTCAGTTTCACGTTGTGCAGCTATTCGCATGCGTATTGTTTATATGGATCACAGAAAGTAACTATACATGCATATTGTCCTAGCCTAGGCTGGCAATATTGTACTTTTAGGCCAAGATTTTGCAGAAACGTACATATTTTGTATATTATTTAAATACAATGCATGTCCGACAAGGTTTTCACAGCAATATGATCATAGTCTACATGTAGACAAGGAACACCCAAAGATTCTTGGTTCAATCTGATTCAACATTACATCACGAAAACACGCCTGTATGATTCTTACCCCAATGAACCCTCCTTTTATAAAATAAAACTGTGGTTTACAGGGGGTAAACCTTATTTTTCTTATTTCTGCTCTGAATTATAGATTGTTGGTAATCGTCAGAACCGCCTCATTGCGGTGGTTCTAACGCGTAGAACCGCCTCATTGCGGCGGTTCTAACGTGTACTCACAATCTATATTTTGAGCGGAAATAAGGAAAATATCACAATTTTTCATTTAAAATTTTCATTTTTAGATGGTAAAATTCACAATGTATTTGTACAGGTATGTTTGCGTAATGAATTCCAGAGTCAGGCCTACTAATGAAGCTGAAGCTATTAAACTACAAGAAGCATTCTCTAGCCCTTTCTTTGTATGCGCAGCTTAGTAACGCCCCGTCAAGGAAGTTAACTCTGCTGTTGTCGACATTCTATTGTTAGTTTAGCTTGTCTAAGATTTCGGCGGTTAAATAGGCCCACTCCGGTTATAGCTGATAAGACATGGGTGCAGATTGCCTGCGGTCAAAAATCTTCAAGTTTCAGAGCCAATACACTATATCTGGCATGGGGTTACATTGAGGTTAACTGCATTTATTACATATTAAAATCAATTCCTGAAGTGAAAATGAAATTGTGCAGATTTGGTGTGTAAAATGCTTTAACAATGGTTACAAAAGATAGGTCTGGAGAAAATGTTGAAGTGACATTAATATGCCACAGATGCAGGGTGTGACCTTCATTCTTTTCCCAAAGCCAAGTGTAGACAATAAAAATTGTAGGTTTAAAAGATTAAATAATGGAATAGTCTGTACTGTTTCGACTGATAGATTAAAATGACAATTTGATATAGTATCCACATTTTTCATCACTTTACAACCAATCTTTGATCAACGTCGAACTAACATCGATTCGATGTTTAGTTTGTTTGTTTGATTTGAAGTTTAACGTCCCTGTCAACACTGTAAATGTCATTTTGAAGACGTTGCTTCCAATTTTGTGGGACTTTTACCCGACATTAAGATGAAATGACATCTCTAGCCCTGCCGCCCAATAAAACCAATAGGGTTTATAAGCATGGACGGGCCGACTCGCACCGCGTTGTCTAGGCAGGCATAGATCCTCTAAGCGGTTTACCAGTACTCGTGTGCGGGCTGGTTTCAGCTCTGCGTGGAAGCATCACATCACGTGAATAAGTGAATCCACCTAATCCCCACTATATATAGAGAAAACTGGGGTTTACGGGGTATACATTATTTTTTTCTTATTTCTAATACAAGACATAGGTTGTGGGTACTCGTTAGAACCACCTCATTGACGCCTCAACGAAGCGGTTCTAACGAGCACCCACAACCTATGTTTGCAGTTTAACTACCATGATACGAGCCGGAATTTGGAAGAAACGCCTGTAAAATGACCTAAATAATGTTTGCAGGGGTGTTAAATATCAAACCAAACAGCAGAAAAAAGAAAAATAGTGTATACCCGCTTGAAGAGTGACCCCATTCTTCCAGGGTGAATATCAGACAGACACATAAATAACTCTCAGAACGGTCTGCACACCTCCCATGAGACTCATTGCTGGCCATAATTTACCTGCAAATGCCTGAGTTGTAACAATTAACTCCACCACTTGTGTTATCTTCTAGGTTTTCAGAAAGTCAAAGGGGAACTTGAATACAATTTGCCCACTCTGTATAGCTACCTTTTTCTTATTGATAACTTGAAGTGCAATATCATTCCTTGATAATCATATGACTATGTGTTACACACACACACACGCACGCACATGCACGCAGATGGAGTGAGAGTGTCATGAAATTAAAAGAAAAATAGAAACTAGAGGCAATATCCAATCTAATCAGCAAAAAAAAACAAGGGTGCTGATCAGACTGCATGAATGTTCAGGTTGATCTTCAACTTTTTTGGCGTTGAAACCACAAAAGCCTTTTTATATTTAGGTTATTATTCTATCACCTATGTAACATAGTGGTGAAAATCTTTTCAAACATAAATTGTAAGCGCTCGTCAAAACTGCGTAAACGAGGCGGTTGTCATGGGTACCCACAATCTAGGATTCCAAAACTCTTCGTAAATTTGGGCATAGGTACATTGTATGATTTGTGATGCATAGCATATCTTTAGAGCCATGTATGCTATTTTTTAAGTTTATATATGGAATAGATGACATGTTTCTCTCTCTCTCTCTCTCTCTCTCTCTCTCTCTCTCTCTCTCTCTCTCTATCTCTCTCTCTCTCTCTCTCTCTCTCTCTCTCTCTCTCTGATTATGTCCCTTCTATGAGATATGGCCCTTGTGAAATTTTTGATGAAATCTCGTCGGCAATATAACTCAAAAAGTATCAAAGCTGCGCCTTGAAAGTTGACGAATGGATCTCACTTTAGCCATGTGAAGTATTACCTTTTCAACTAGGAGCAAGCAGTGTTGGGGGCATAGTGTTTCATAAACACCAGCTCTAGTTTCTCTTATTTCGACCCGAGGTGTGCAAAAACCGGAGTATTCGGAGAAAAACCATCTGACCTTCCATTGCAGAACTTAGCGTCTCATGAATGGATTGGAAGTGATGGGTAGACATTACGCTAACACATCCATGCGACATAGTGCATTTTTCACATCTCCAAAATGGCTATTTTTCAGATGAAAATCCCTGATATTTTTCGTGTCTATACTGCAAATTTCTCTAAAATAAAGTGGGGTTTATTGGGGTGGGGTTCACGTGATGTTGACATTGTAGGTACCGATCCGAGTCTTGAACACATCGTTTCATGATAGTTAACATTTCTGCCAAGTAATTTCAAAATTCATTCAGGAATAACAAAGTTGTTAACTAACCATTTTTAAACTTTGACCTCTACGTATGACCTTGGACCTCGATGTACTGACTGAGTCTTGTGCGCGAAACATCGTCTCATGATGGTTAACATTTCTGCAAAGTGATCCGGGAATAAATCAAAGCACTGAGAATTCTGGTGGGTCGATCGTCTCTGAGTGTATGTTGGGAAAATAGTCCTGAGCATAGAATCGAACTGTTCGTTTAACTTGAGCTAGCACAGTAGATCTGATCAGACATCGCGTTATGTGGCGTCTGTTTATGTAGAGTCTGTTTGCCAATGCCCAAGTGCACGAGCACAGTCCACCCGCGCCCGCCTATCGGGGCTTGAATAAATAGATTGGCTGTACGATGCTTCCACGCAGAGCTGACAGTCCCGTTACATTGGAAGTGACGTATCCAAATGACCTATACATTCTTGACGGGGACGTTAAACCTTAAATCAAACAAACGAGCACAGTCCAGAATTTTCTTCTTACGCTGCGCTCTGACGTCTTAGGGTAGTACTTGGGTTTTGTTCAACAGAGTGGGGAGGGTGCAAACGCAGCACCACCCATCTTTTGGAAATTATCTCAGATTCATGCAGTTTTTCACCCTCTGCAAAATACCTGAAATTCGCATCCTCAACCTGCCCCTTTTCAGAGTCTGCGTACGGCCCTGAATCATGTTTAAAACTGTTATTGAATACATACATGGCGAACAGTGCCGACCCTGATCATAAGCAATATACTCTAAAGCCGATCTTGGTCTACGCTGTATGTCTAAAAACGGTACCACCTATAAAGTCTGCGCGACTCATTTTTGCTATTAAACATTTCAGGGACGGGCCTCCGTGGCCTAGCGGTAGTCTGGTCTAGCCTAGCGGTAAAGAGCGCTGACTCTTGATCATTAGGTCTCTCACCGCTTTGGTTCGAGCCTCGCTCGGGTCATATGGGAGACGCCAAGTTCTGCAACTGAAGGCCAGGTGGTTTTTCTCCGGGTACTCCGGTTTTCGCCCACCTCTGATTAACGATTGGCTCGATATGAGTGAAATAATCTTGAAAGGGCCGTAAAAAAAAAAAAAAAAAAAAAAAAAACATTTCGGGGCTCTAAAATTAAGTTCTTAGCAGAAGTGCGAAAAGTTTATTTTTACTCGACTTGGCATACATTTGTGTAACAGTTTAAAAATGGAGTTTCCGAAAGACGTCACGTGACAGTGTGGCCTGGATTAAGTTATTGTTTTTTTCTCATTACGAGAGCAACCTGGCAATTTATACTTTTTCGTTTAACCCTCAAATGCCATTATTTAAGCAAACAGTGTAGTCCCTGTGCAACCGGCTGAGCAGACGCCACATTCCGCGGCGTCTGATCTGAGTATTATCCAGCACACGATTCCTGTCAAGACTATACTATAGATAGCTCTTGTTATAGCCTAGCCACTAGGTGTTAAATGGATAATATGGAATTAAAATCATCTTTTGCATTAAAATGAACAGTGTATAAAAGTGTAGCTAGTCTAGTCTCTCTGGCTCAATTTTAACCTAAGATTTGAGACTCTACCAAATAGACTTGCCATTACTAAGAAGGTGATAAATTTTTAAACCAATAAAAATACCAACAAAAATGATCAGACTTTTATTATCAAACTAGTAGCTAGTCTACTCTTGTTAAATCGATAAAAATAGCGCAACGTTTAAAGTTCTATTGATAAAACATAATATTGGTTTTCCCAAATCAGTGATAGTCACGTGGACAACTGCATAAATACCGTTTGCCATTTAGTAAATTTGGGCCGATCGTAAACCGATCGATCCAAAACGCTATTGACTGAACACGAAAAATGACCTTTTTTGACATTTGACCACTGTGACCTTGACCATGGAGGTACCGACCTGGGTCTTGCGTGCGACAAATTGTCTCATGATGGTCAATATTGCTGCCAAGCTATTTTCAAATCCATCCAGGAATAACAAAGGTATTGACAGGACACAAGAAAATACACTTTTCTTTACCTTTCACCTCTATGACCTTGACCTCGGGGGTACCGACCTGGGTCTTGCATACGACACATTCTCTCATGATGGTTAACATTTCAGCCAAGGAATTTCCAAGTCCATCAAGAATAACAAAGATATTGACGGACGGACGGACGGACGTACGCATGAGGGATAAGTTGTGGGTTGCACAGCACAAATTCGGACAAATCTGCAACCCAGAATGTTGTCCATCATGGACACATTGGTACAGAACCAACTACCGGGGTTTGTGCAACTCAGAACTTGATTCTGTACGTTCAGCCCCACAAGTGATGGTCAACCATGGACATTGTGTCCGAACTTGTGGGAATATGATGTTTGGGAATGACACCTATACCCCCCCTCTACCCCCTGGAAGTAATTAGAAAATATCGACTTATGTGGTGCAACTCACAAATCGATTTTTCCCCACAAGTCCGGCCAGTACATATGAATCAACTCACAACTACCCTCTCATGGGAGCGGACGGGCAGTCGGACGGACAGCGCAATGTCATAATACATGTACTTCCTTTTTTCCATTTGTCGATTGATTTGATTGATTGATTCGAGGTATAACGTCCTCGACGACACTGTAAATGTCATTTTGGAGACGTTGCTTCCAATTTTGTGGGACTTTTACCCGTCCTTGAGATGAAATGACATCTCAAGCCCTGTCGCCCAATGAAACCAATAGGGTTTTTAAGCATGGACGGACCGACTCGCACCGCTTTGCCTGGGCAGGCTTAGCGGTTTACCAGTATTCGTGTGCGGGTCGGATTCAGCTCTGCGTGGAAGCATCATGCAGTCCATCTATTTCTTCAAGCCCCGATGGGCGGGGGCCATATTGTCGATTGTATTGGAGTTTAACGCCCAATCAACACTGTTTTAGGTAATTTCGGAGCCGTTCCGTTTACCTATCCACCTTTTTCCTACACAGGCTTAAACGAAAGTGGTTAACCAGTACGGTGCATATTCTTTCGCAAGAAACTGACAACTGCCCTCCTTGAATCAGCAGAAAGGAGAGAATGGCCGTAGAAAAGATTCCATGATCAGTCCCTCGAAAGAATGTTGCCAACCGTGGCAGGTATCGAACCCGCGTCCTCCTGATCACCAGTCAGACGCGCATCCGACTGAGCTACCGAGGCCGGTTTTTTTTTTTTTTTCAAAACTGGCGTATAAAAATCAAAGCACTGAGAAATCTGGTTGGTCGATTGTCCCTGAGTGTAGGTCGGAGAGATAGTCCTGGACTGTGATTTAAATTGTTTCATTTAACCCTGAAATTCTCGATTTTAAGCAATTAGTGTCGATCTTGATCAGATGCCGCTTTCTGTTGCGTCTGGTCTGGGTCAATGTTTGCCAAGTCAAACCTATAATTCTTAGATCTCTTTCGCAACCCTCTGACCTCAAGGCGGCTACTGTAAAACCTGGTATAGTGGCCACCTCTATTTTACAAGCAAACCTGTCTTAAGCAAGCATACCCTCGGTTCCCAAAATAGGAAAATGCATTAAAATTCACCTGTATTAAGCAAGCACCTGTCCTAAGCAAGCACATTCTGATCATCTCTTTGGTGATCTCTCTCTCTCTCTCTCTTCTCTCTCTCTCTCTCTCTCTTCTCTCTCTTCTCTCTCTTCTCTCTCTCTCTCTCTCTCTCTCTTCTCTCTCTTCTCTCTCTTCTCTCTTCTCTCTCTCTCTCTCTCTCGTGACAATAGGATGACAAATCCTGGCGACAATATGCATTCTTTCATATTTCCCAAACGGTTTCTTTACTGATTAAATATTGAGGCACTTTCCTTTACTCGTACATATGTTTTGGGTTCTCGTACGAACCGCCTCATTGAGTGCTCACCATTGTGATACGGTTGATAGAAAGAGAAAATGCACTCACTCAGTAAAATGTCATTTATACGAACCTGTTGACGTTCTCTCTCTCTCTCCTCTCTCTCTCTCTCACCTCTCTCTCTCTCTCTCTCTCTCTCTCTCTCTCTCTCTCTCTCTCTCTCTCTCTCTCTCTCTCTCTCTCTCTCTCTCTCTCTCTCTCTCTCTCTCTCTTCGAGAGATCTAGAAATACTGTAAGACCAGGGAGGAAACCATTCTCACTAAAGCTGGGATCAGTCTGGATGATCATAATCTACTCCTTTCGCATAAAGTATAGCTATTTAAGGGTTCGACGAAAGGCGTTCAAGCTTAGGATCCCTTTTCGAGCCTAAACGCAGAGACAATTAGCCATCCCATGCGTTTAGTAATTTGACTTCAAAAGCTGGGAAGAAGAAGAAGAAGAAGAAGAAGAAGAAGAAGAAGAAGAAGAAGAAGAAGAAGAAGAAGAAGAAGACAGAGCTGCAAATGTGATATTGCGAGAAATCAGTTGTGTGTTACTCTATCTGCCATAGAGAGTTTAATAATTGAGAGCCCCCGCCCATCGGGGCTTGAAGAAATAGATTTGGCTGCATGATGCTTCCACACAGAGCTGAAATCAAACGCATATATGAGTACTGGTAAACCATTAAGGTCTAAGCCTGCCGAGGCAAAGTGGTGCGAGCTGGCCCGTCCATGCACATATAATTTATTGGTTTGATTGGACGGCAAGGATTGAGATGTCATTTCATCTCAATATCGGGTAAAAATCCCACAAAATTGGAAACATCGTCTCCGAAATGACTTTAATAGTGTTGACTGGGACGCTTAACCTCAAATCAAACAAAGCAAACATGCAAAGACTGAAAGTTTGTTAGATTAATTTTCATTGCACATTGAACACATCTGCGCGGCATTTTCCACATCTCCAAAATGGCCACTTTTGATTAAAACCCATGATATTTTTCTGCAAACATATAATACATGTAACGAGTACCAACACCCAATTACAGAAATACGAGAAAATAATAATGTTTATCCTTGTAAACCCCAGCAGGTGCCAGTCCCGGTAGCTCAGTCGGATGCGCGTCGGCAGCATTCTTTCATGGAGATTGATCATGAAATCTTTTCTACGGTCATTCTCTCCCTTCCGCTGATTCAAGAAGGGCAGTTGTCAGTTTCTGGTGAAAGAATGTGCAGAGTAATGTGTAACTTTAAAATCTGGACTGGACTTGTGTACTTAGACATTGTTCAAGCCTAGGAAACTGATTAGAGGTTCTAAGCCTTCCTAGGAAAAGTGGCGCGAGTTGCCTTGTCCATGCATATAAACCCTTTTGGTTTTATTTGGGCTTGAGATGATGTCATTTCATCTCAATGTCGGGTAAAACCCCTACAAAAATGGCCTATGAAGTGTTAACAGAGAATTTAAATCTCAATTCAAACGAACAAATTGTTCAAGCCTACTCTCAGAATCAATTGCAGTTACATCATACATTTGGTTTAGAAGCCTCCGTGATGTAGTGGTCACGCTACCCAACTTGTAAACCAAGGGTCGCAGGATCGATCCCGGGCTGCTCCAGACTTTCGGATGAGTCCTTAAACCGAGGTCCCGTCTCCTATGACCTTAGCTGATGGTGGGACGTAAGACTCAAACACTCACTCACTGATTTGAGGTTTAACATCCCCGTCAACACTGTATAGGTCATTTTGGAGACGTTGCTTCTAATTTTGTGGGACATTTACCAGACACTGAAATAAAATGACATCTCAAGCCCGGTCGCCCAAAGAAACCAATAGGGTTTACAAGCATGGACAGTCAGACCCGCACCGCTTTGCCTGGGCAGGCTTAGATCTTCTAAGTAGTTTACCAGTACTCGTGTGCGGTCGGTTTCAGCACAGCATGGAAGCATTATGCAGCCCATCCATTTCCTCAAGCCAAGATGGGCCAGGGCCGGTTACATCATAGAACCCCAAAAAGTGTAAACAAGTCGAAAATAATGTTAGCGAGCCGATGGGTGGGTAGGTTCCACTAGGAACAAGATTGAAATAAAGAATTTATGAGCATTAAAACACAAAATAGGTCCCCGGAAGTAACTTTTATTGTTGCATTCCTCATGTTAGTTTTACGTCCACCAACAGCTAAGTCATAGGGCGACGGGACCTCGGTTTAAAGACTCATCCGTATTACGAAAACACGCCTATAAAAATACATTGTAAACTTTACCGACGAAAAAACGAATATCTTATGAAGAACAAGATGTGTTTGTGAAACACGAATATGTCCCAGGGCATGGTCATTTTTTCTTCGAAGCTGATCACGGGTCAAGATCAAGGTCACAGGTCAAGATCAAGGTCACAGGTCAAGATTTTTTGTTTGAGTAGGAAGACATTGTCACAAGGAGCCTACATGCTCAATATAAAGTTTCGAACTCAGCAGGGTCAAAAGATATGACCAATAATACTTGTATCTTTTGATTGGAAGTTGTCGGTCGTCGTCGTCGTCTGACGTCGTATGTCTTCTGACGTCAACACTTTCAAACGACATCTTCAAATGACAACTCCTCCTGTACCCTTTGCCCAATTTCATTCAAACTTCACAGGAATGTTGGCTAGGTGACTCCCTACCAAAATAGCTAAAATTGTCCAGATGGTCCCCAGAGCTAAAAATAGAAAAAAAAATTCAAACGACAACTCCTCCTGTACCCTATTCCCAATTTCATTCCAACTTCATAGGAATGTTGCTTTGGTAAACGTCTACCAAAATAGCTTAATCGATCACGCTTCAATGAACAAAATGACCACCAGAGCTAAAAACTAGAGAAACTATCAATAAAGGTGATGATTAATACCCCCGCCTCAATACTTGACACAGAAAGCAAACACAAACAGTGTCCACTGAGTCCATTCAGGGGCAATAACTCCATAATTGTTGGACAGATTCACCTGAAATTTGCGTCTTGCACATCTACTTATCCTAGTGAATAAGTATGTCAAATATCCATTGAATCCGACTGATAGTGAAGGAGAAGTTCAGCGGACAATTTTTTGCAGCAACCACTTTTCAGTGATTCAGGGGCAATAACTCCATAATTGTTGGACAGATTCTCCTGAAATTTGCGTCTTGCACATCTACTTATCCTAGTGAATAAGTATGCCAAGTATCCATTGAATCCGACTGATAGTGAAGGAGGAGTTCAGTGGACAAGATGTTTGCAAGCAAATCAGGGTCAAGAAAGTATGTTTCAAATTGATTCAGGGGCCATAACTCCGTAAATATAAAATTTGCGTCTTACAAATATACCCCTCCTTGTGAACAATTATGGCATGTATAAATCGAATCCGACTCATGGTGAAGGAGGAGTTGAGCGGACAATGTTTTAGCACATTTTTTTAGCACATCAAGGGCCATAACTCCGTAATTATGGGACAAACTTTAGTGAAATTTGCGCCTTGCACATCTACTCCTCCTGGTGAACAATTATGGCAAGTTTCAATTGAATCCGACTGATAGTGAAGGAGGAGTTGAGCGGACAATGTTTTTAGCACATTTTTTTAGCAAATCAAGGGCCATAACTCCGTAATTATGGGACAAACTTTAGTGAAATTTGTGTCTTGCACATCTACCCCTCCTGGTGAATAATTATGGTAAGTATCAATTGAATCCAACTGATAGTGAAGGAGGAGTTGAGCGGACACAAAATTTTGCAGACAGACCACCCGACCGCCCGACAAACCAACCGACAGGCTGATTCCAGTATACCCCCTTCAAACTTCGTTTGCGGGGGTATAAAAAGAAAATCATCGTAAATTTGCTCCAAACGCGAACTCCTCCTAAAGCCTTAGGCCAATGTGATTCAAACTTCATAGGAACGTTGCCTAGGTGACTCTCTATCAAAATAGCTAAACTCGTTCAGCTCTGACAAACAAGATGACCACCAGAACTAAAAATAGAAAAATCTTGAAACGACAACTCTTCCTTTACCCTTGGGCCGATTTCATTCAAACTAATGCTAAGATGACCATCTACCGAAATAGCTAAAACGATTTTGCTCGGATGAACAAAATGACTGCAAGAGCTAAAAATAGAAAAACATCGTAAATTTGCTTCAAACGCGAACTCCTCCTAATCCCTTGGGCTAATTAGATTCAAACTTCCAAGGAAAGTTGCCTTGATGACTCACAACCAAAATAGCCAAAATCGTTATGCTGTGACAAACAAGATGGCCGCTAGAGCTAAAAATAGAAAAAAAATCTTCACGACAACTCCTCCTCTACCCTTGAGCCATTCATACAAACTTCGTAGGAATATAAATGACCTTCTACCAAAATAGCTTAAATGATCCCGCTCCGGTGAACAAAATGGCAACCAAAGCTAAAAATAGAAAGCATTGTAAATTTGATTCAAGCCAGAACTCCTCCTAAACCTTTTGGCCAATTTGATTCAAACTTTGCAGGAATGTTACCCAAATGACTCCCTTTCAAAATTGCTAAAATCATTCCGCTCTAAGGAAAAAGATGGCCACCAGAGCCAAAAATAGAATGTACTAGAGACAGTGATACTCAGGTGAGCGAATCAGGGCCCTCTGGGCTCTCTTGTTCATTAGACCTACAACTGTTGACTGGGTGGTAAAACCACATATTGAGGCGGTTATAAAAAGTACCAACAATCAATTTTTAGCAGAAATTTTCATAATTACACCAAACCTTAAGAGGCTTACCTGAGCAGTTTCGGGATATTTTGCTCACAAGCTTTCCTTGTGTTAAAATTCCAAAGTCCAATGACGGAGGCTGCCATAATATAAGCCCCCCCCCCCCCCCCCCCACCCAGAGCCGTCGACTCAGGTGAGCTAAAAGCTTCATGCGGATGCAGATGACAGATGCCGTCAAGGCCAGAAATTACCCCACCCCACCACCACGGCAGCTCCTGCAGGGAGCACAATGAGCCAAGACAGCAAACTCTACATGACTGTGTGCACAGTGAATATTGAAAATAGCCTGCACACGTTCACGTTTTGATCAAAGGCTTCACTTGACTTCTTCATGCTGACAATGAATACCCTGACCGGACTGTGCCCATGTGCAAGCTGATGGGTGTTTACAGAAAAAACTTCAATATTGTATATATACATTTTGCTGCACCCCCGCCCATCGGGGCTTGGAGAAATAGAAGCGGCTGCATGGTGTGCCCAAGCAGAGCTGAAACCAACCGCACCTGAGTACTGGTAAACCGTTAAGAAGATGGAAGCCTGTACAGACAAAGCGGTGCAATTCTGACCGTCAATGTATATAAACCCTATTGGTTTCATTGGGCTTGGGATGTCAATTCAAAGTCCCAACAAGGGGACAATGATGGCCCTGGGTCACTCACCTGATTCATAGTGTAACAAGTGGACCCCGGGGACAGGCCCCAGGGCTATAATTTGCATAATCTTGGTAGAGGTCTAAACGGAGATGCTTTCATACTAAATACCGAAGACCGGAGCCTTCTGGTTTGAGACATACAGATTTTTAAAGGTTTTCCATATATGAGTCTATATAAAACCTGTGGTCCCCGGGACTGCGCCATTATAATTTGAACAATCTTGGTAGAATTACACAAGACGAAGCTTCATACCAAATATCAAAGACCTTTGCCTTCTGGTTTCAGATAATATTTTCAAACGTTTTCCCAATATAAGTCTGTGTAATCAAGTGGGCCGTGGGGTGGGCCCATTTTAGCCCCAGGGCTACAATTTGAAAAGGTTGGTTGAGGTTCACCAGATGAACCTTCAAACCAAATATCAAAGACCTTGGCCTTCTGGTTTCAAACAAGGACATTTTCAAAGGTTTTCCCTGTATAAGTCTATGTTAAACAAGTGTGCACCGGCATGGACCCATCTTTGGACCCAGGGCTATAATTTGAACAATTTGACATAGGCTTTGTGATTTCAGACAAGAGTGGGCCCGGGGCAGAGCCATTTTTTGCCCCAGGGCTATAATTTGAACGATCATGGTTGAGGTCCACTAACAAAGCTTCATATTAAATATCAAAGAACTGAGCCTTCTGGTTTCAGACAAGAAGATTTATTAAGATTTTTCCAATATAAGTATATGTAAAACCAGCGGGCCCAGGGGATTGGCCCCAGGTCTGTAATTTGACAATCTCGATAGAGGTCCACTAGACGAAGCTTCATATCAAATACCTGCTTCTGCTGTTTTAGAGAAGAAGGCTTTTAAAGACATTTCCTATCTAAGTCTATGTTTAACCAAGAGGCCCGGGGCGGGGGTATTTTTTTACCTCAGGGCTGTAATTTGAACAATCTTGATAGAGGTCAACTACATGTATGTACCCCGGGACGGTGGCAGTTTTGGCCCTAGGGACATAATTTGAAAATCTTGGTACAGGTCCATTAGACACAACTTCATACCAAATATCAAACACCTGGGCCTTCTGGTTTCAGACAAGAAGACTTTTAAAGGTTTTCCCCCATTTAAGTCTTATGTAAAACCGGTAGACCCTGGCGCCGGGGCATTTTTTGCCCCAGGGCTGTAAAGTGAACAATCTTGGCAGAGGACAACTAGATATAACTTCATACCAATTATCAAACACCTGGGCCTTCTGGTTTCAGACAAGAAGATTTTTAAAGGTTTTTCCCTATATAAGTCTATGTGGGTGGGTCTATTGGTGGGCCCCAGTGCGGGGGCATTTCTGGCCCAAGTGATATCATATGAACAATCTTGGCAGAGGTCCACCAGATACAACTTCATACCAAATATCAAACACCTAGGCCTTCTGGTTTCAAAGAAGATTTTTAAAGATTTTTCCCGATATCAGCCTATGTAAAACTGATGGGACCCGGACCGGGGGCATTTTTGGCCCAAGGGGTATAATTTGAACATACTTGGTAGAGGTCCCAGAGATGAAGCTTCATACCAAATAACAAAGTCCTGGGCCGTACGGTTTCAGAGAAGAAGATTTCAGTAAAAATATCAATTTTTTGCTCCTGTGACCTAGATGTCCAACGGACCAGAACCGTTTGAACAACTTTGAAAGGAGGCCACCTAAGGATAATTCCTGTGAAGTTTGGTCAAAATCCAATCAGTGGTTTAAAGAAATTGTTTACGCACGCCCGGACGCACGACGGACGACGGACAAAAAGTGATCCTAAATGCTCACGTCGTCACTACGTGACAGGTAGCTATTTTCGAAGAGGGTTTAGAGATGAACCCCTAAGATGCCATGAAAAAAATATATCGGAAAATGTTGTCTGTTGCATCTTCTTGCAGGTTTTGCAGCCTGGCAAACTGTGTGGACCCTGATCAGACTGTACCTCTAACAGCGTGGACATTGATAAGACTTCTCCTAGCATATTTTGCTTCTATTCTTTTTTACGTTTCCTTACCTAGGTCGATAGTTGCTAAATGCAATATTTGAGAGAGTCTACAATGTATGAATACAAAAGATTGAAATTATTTATTACTGTCAGATTAACCTTAAACTGGAAATGGCTCTGCCCACTCAGGAAGAATTCATTTGGCAGAAGTGTGTGAATATATAGTAAATAATGCAATAACAGTTGAAAAAAGTCAGCTTGGTCTTCTGCTCTGAATCATGTTTTTTATTTTGGTTTTACGGCCCTTTCAAGATTGTTTCACTCAAATCGAGCCGATCTTTAATCAGAGGTGGGCGAAAACCGGAATACCCGGAGAAAAACCACCTGACCTTCCGTTGCAGAACTTGGCGTCTCACATGTGATCCGAGCGAGGCTCGAACCACAGCGGTGGGAGACCAAATGATCAAGAGTCGGCGCTTTTAACCACTAGGCCACGGAGGCCCGTTTCTGAATTATGTACATGTACTTTCATTTCGTGACTATTATATCTAAAGCATGATCACACAATGTGCTAGTAACTTATCCTGTCTAGGAACAGTGAAGGGAACTGACTGGCCCAACATGACCTTAGCTGTTGACTGGGTATTGAAACAAAAACTGTATCAGAGAACCCTTTTATTCTGTTTATTCTGTTGCAGTGTGTTGGAGTTTATCTGACTTAATATCAGGGAACTTCAATTAAGAAGGGCAACAGGTTATTCCCTACTGTTTAATTGCTTCAAGCCTAGCTGACACTAGAATTTACTAGAATTTAATGATGCATCAAAATGAGCTAAGAATCTGCCTACATGTACGAGTATAGTGCATCTTGCTTGGTTGAAGAAGAAGAAGAAGAAGAAGAAGAAGAAGAAGAAGAAGAAGAAGAAGAAGAAGAAGAAGAAGAGAGAGAGAGAGAGAGAGAGAGAGAGATCCAGATAAAAATATGGGCTAAATTGCCCTTTAGGAGACATTATCACTGTACTGGCTAAGAATGAAGTAAAATGTATTTATCTGTTTATTTATTTTCAGTTTGTTCGTTTCATTTGAGGTTTAACGTCCCCGTCTACATTGTAAATGTCATTTTGGAGACGTTGCTTCCAATCTTGTGGGAATTTTACCAGACGTTGAGAAGAAATGACATCTCAAGCCCCGTTGCCGAATGAAACCAATATGGTTTATAAGCATGGACGCTCCGACTCGCTACGCTTTTCCTGGGCAAGCTTAGATCCTCTAAGCGGTTTTCAAGTATTCGTGTGCGGGTCGTATTTAGCTCTGCGTGGAAGCATCGTGCAGCCCATCTATTTCTTCAAGCCCCGATGGGCGGGGGGCTTATTTATTTTAATTACAATGGCCCATTGCGAGGCGGTTGAAACCAGTACCCACAGTCCATCTTTTTTGCCGAAATAAAAAAATAAAGTATACCCCTGTAAACCCCAGTTTAACTGTATACACGAAAAACGCCAAATGGCATTATGGACGGGTTTTTTTAAAAAAAGGTTTACCAAAAGGTAAACCGAAAAAGGTAAATCGGGACGCGGACGCCCGGCCGCCCGCCCGCACGGACATCGCTATTCTAAAGGACGGAATTTTTCCTTGAAAAACCCCGTCCAAAAAAGTGGGGTCAAAATTATATAGGCGTTCTTTCCTGATGATAAAATGTATTCGCTAGATGGCAAACGGTGTAGAAGCCATCTGATCTGGGCCTACATTGTTTGCAAAGGTAGACATTTTCGTGTTCAACGGGATAAGGACTAACAAAGGACAGACAGACGCACAGAACCGTAGCAAAACAATGTGTCTCCTCCCCTTTCAGGGGAAGGGGCATAATAATAATAAAATAAATAAATATATAAATAAACTGTCAATGAAAAAAAAAACAACCTATAAATTCCGTCGTTGAGACTGATCTTGAAATCTTTTCCTAGTTATTCTTTCCCTTCCTCTGATTCAAGAAGCGCTTCTGGTGAAAAGGATGTGTGCACGTATACTCAAAATAAATAAATAGATAAATAAACTTTACTTCTCTTATCGGCCCCGCCCATCGGGGCTGGCTGGATGATGTTTCCATGCAGAGCTGAAACCGACCCGCACACGAGTACTGGTAAACTGCTTATAGGATCTAAGCCTGCCCAGGCAATGCGGTGCGAGTCGGCCAGTCCATGCTTATAAACCCTATTGGTTTCATAATTGGGCGGCAGGGCTTGAGATGTCGTTTCATCTCAATGTTGGGTAAAAGTCCCACAAAATTGGAAGCAACGTCTCCAAAATGACCTTTACAGTGTTGACGGGGACGTTAAACCTCAAATCAAACAAAATTACTTCTGTTACTCAAGAGATATTCTTAGCCAATGGCCCAATGCAGTGATAATGTCTCCCAAAGGGCAATTAAGCCCCTATTTTCTTCAAGACAAACCCTAGCTATCTAATTGCTTAATCAGTGGCATTCGAGAGAAATGGCCATTAATCTGACTTTAATATAATTTATGTTGTTGTACTGGTCAGTTGTAAGTTGATTTCTTACACAATGTTGCAATATGTAACTGATGTCAATGGCATGTACTTTGGTTTGTGTTTTACGGCCCTTTCAAGATTATTTCACTCAGATCGAGTCGATCGTTAATCAGAGGTGGGCGGAAACCGGAATGCCCGGAGAAAAAACACCTGATCTTCCGTTGCAGAACTTGGCGTCTCGTACGTGACCCCAGCGAGGCTCGAACCCACAGCGGTGAAAGACCTAATGACTAAGAGTCAGCGAGGTATGTACAAGATAGCCTGCTCCCAACAAAACGACTAAATACTTTTTAATATGTACATGTCTGGGCAAACAATGCAGACCCAGATCCGAGAGGAGCAGTATAAGGATCTGCATTCTTTGACATATGACGCCTATTCAAATATATTGGTAAAATGTTTGCACCAAAATAAATAAATAAATAAATAAATAAAAATAGAACCAAACATTTCAGATAAAAATCGTGATATTTTCATGTTTCTGCTCGAAATACAGACCGTGGGCACTCGAGAGAATCGCCTCGGCGAGGCTGTTTTTATGACTTCCCACAACCTATGTTTTTGAGATAAAAATCCTGATAGTTTTCATGTTTCTGCTCAAACCACAGACCGTGAACACTCAACAGAATCGCCTCGGTGAGGCTGTTCTTACGATTACCCACAATCTATGTTTTAAAGCAGAAAAAGAAAAATAATGCTTATCCGAGTCAACTCCAGTATTACTATTTCAAAATGGGGGTTAAGGGGTCAGAATTATATAGATGTACTCGTAATTTGTGACAATATACAGAGCGCGAAGGTAAAGAAAATAAAAGCCAAATGTGAGCCAAGCCCCCCCCCCCCACCCCCCCACCCCACCCCCCCCCCCCCCCACACACACACACACACAAAATAGCCGTGTTTTCGCTAACCCAATGACCCTGCTTCAGACACTGACTCTACTAGTTTTATCAATAAAGAACAAAATAAAAATTAAAACACCAACCCTACCATTTTCAATATCCGATCCTTCCCAGTGTCGTCTTTGCATTTTCCCATCTTATTTTTGCGTTTTAAGTACATTTTTTTTTAGTTTTTGTCATTTAGTACCTTCAAAAATACAGAGCTGACTTTTTTGAGCATTTAAAATGAATAATGATAAACAATCAAAGTCTCAACATGACAACTATATTGACAAAAAACATGTACAAAAACAAAAATACAAAAAAAAAATACAAGCCCGATCCTGTATTTTTCGAGGTAAAAAAAATAAAATAATAAAAAAAGTTTCTCGCACCTACTGACCAAACTTTTTTTCAGCATGATAGTAGAAGCACAACTATGTTTTACGCCTAGGTCAAGATATCAAACACTTGTTCTTAAACATCGAGGCGGCTGCGTTTTGGTGATTGTCGTATTCCAAATCCGCAAAACGCGTTTGTGTCACACACTCAATGCGTATTGTTTTTCAATAAGTCCATCTGCGTCAGCATGCATACGCAATGTGTACTGTTTATCGATACGCTCAATGCGTCTGCATGATTAAAACTTCACAATACGCGCATTGCGTATTCGTTTCATATACGCACAATGCTTTTGCACACGTAAACTTTGTCACACACGTATTTGCGTATTTTTGTTTATTTTGGCGACTTTTTCCTGTGCCAGACGCTGAATAAAAATGTGGTTCAAAGGCACAGAATAACAAAATGGCTTCAAAACAGGATGCCTTCTCGCTTACGAGAGGGGCCAGAACGAGATTTCGGAGATCTAGAGTCATTGTCGAAGGGCTGGACAGCAAATGGGATACGGATCTGATGGATATGGTGTCTCTGTCTAAACAGTCACCCGGCGGCCATCTTGGCCTGCAAAGGCGACCCCCGCAAGGTCATCAGACTTCCTGTAGAAATTATACGGATTGATTAGTCCCGACCGTACCCTTGGAGGTGACGCTACCTTCCCGTGGTCCAGGGCGTTTCTACTAAACGCGTCACCTCATCCTGCTTATGGCGGCCATCTTGGTCTCAAACTCCGCATCGAGAGCGACCCCCGCGAGGTCAACCCGGGTCAAAATGGCGGCCATCTTGTCGATCGGCTTGTGACGTCATTTACGTCAAAGAGCCCGGTATACTACTCTTACTTAAAAGAAAAAAATAAAATTGTTCATAACTTTTGAACCGTTTAAGATAGAGCCTTAATATTTGGCATGTAGGTTCCTTGTGACAAGAGCTTTACATTCATGCAATTTTTTTTTTACCTGTGACCTTGACCTACTTGAAAGAAAAAAAAATATTATTGTTCAAAACTTTTGAACCGTTTAAGATAGAGCTTTCATATTTGACATGTAAGTTTCTTGTGTCAAGGGCTTCCCACACAAACAAAAATCTTGAACTGTGAGCAACTTTGAAAAAATGACCATGCCCGGGGACATGTTCGTGTTTCACAAACACATCTTGTTTATTTATTTATTTTTTTTTTTATTTATTTATTTATTTTTTATTTATTTATTTTTTTTTTTTGTTGCTTCTAAGTTTTAATTTGCT
>CAUZLF010000603.1:341427-358596 GCA_963580285.1 Lucinisca nassula
GGTTAACCCTTCAATAATAATGTCTTTATTTTAAGAGGATAACATATTTAGTACAATTACTAATCTAACATATGGTCCTCTACCTAAAACATAACCTAATATATACATATATATACAATCAACAAATATCACATTGGTCCAGGAATACTAAACTTATAAAATGACATTTTTTATTAACAAATATAAGTTGAATTAGTTTAGCGTTTTCCATTAAGAACATGTAAAATGTATCATTTGATAAAATTAAGCTAAATAATATTAAGATTGTAATATTGAAATTTTAAGAGCAATTTGAGCAAACCTCAGTCATTAAAATCAACTGGAGTTGATGTAAAGTACTACTGTTGTGGTAAAATACCATTATAACATAACGCGGTAGAGACGCGCGTTATAGAAATATGTATGAGAATCGCACTGGAAATGGAGGAGGGACGCGTGGCGGAAACCGATGTCCAAACAGCACGCCCCGTACACCCATACCAGTTTGATAATCCTTAAGAATTAAGAACATGTAAAATGTAACATTTGGTAAAATTGAGCTAAATAATTATACTATTAAGATTGTAATATTGAAATTTTACGAGCAATCTGAGCAAACCACTGACATTAAAAGCAACTGGAGTTTATGTAAAGTACTTCTGTTGTGGTAAAATACCATTATTATAACATAACGCGGTAGAGACGCGCGTTATAGAAATGTATACAGGAATCGCACTGGAAATGGGGGAGGGGCGTATGGCGGAAACCGATGTCCAAACAGCACATTCCATACACCCAGACCAGTTTGATAGTCCTATAATATCACTAATATTGGATTTATAAATTAAACAGTACCTTTAGTATGATAGATTGAATAAAATCACTTGCGTATTTCAGATGACACTGAGACGTCATGCAAGATTCAAGAATGACAGCCATGATTAAGACCTTATTATGGTGTTCATAATAACATATTAATTTTGGACGAGTTTTCGAAAAGCTAGAGGCGTCTGTCAGCAACCTCTTACTGGAAAGAGTCCCGCAAAGGTCGCTTGGCAAACGTCCTGAGCCGCTCATTGTTTGTACACATAATACACAATCTATTTAAAGGGACCACCCGTCCGGACATATCTATGTATTAAGTAATTACAGTGTGAAGATATGACTTAATTCTAGTTTTGAAGCTACATAGGGATGGTGATTGTCGGATGTCGTTTGGTAGTGAGTTCCACAACTTAGCTCCGGCTACGGAAAATGCATTGTCATAGTACCTTGTTCGTGAGTAAGGGACGTTAAGTAAATCATTTTCTACAGATCGTAGTTTTCGATCATGAGTTTCGGATACTTTTATAAACCGCTCTGAGAGATAATCAGGAGCTAGATATTTTAGCGTTTTATACATTAGGATATACTCGTGATATTGAACGCGCTTATAAAACGGTAGCCAATTTAGCTCTCTAAACATAGTTTCTGATGGGGCCATGATGTCGGCTTTCAATACAATACGTGCTGCCCGCTTTTGGAGTTTCAGCAGTCTGTTTATACTAGTAGCTGAGCAGTGTCCCCATACCATACACCCGAAGTCAAATATTGGTAAAATGTAAGACTTATAATATTGCTTGAGGCCTTGTTTATCGATGTATTTAGATAGAAGCTTCATAAGCGTGATCATTTTGGTTATATTCTGACATACCCTATTAATCTGTGATTCCCAATTTAGCGTGTTATCAATCGTTATTCCTAGTAGTTTTTTGAGTATCGACGTTTTTGATGAGCTCATTATCAATATATATATCTGCAATGCTTCGCTATTAGCTAATTTATTGCGGCTACCAATTAGCATAACTGATGTTTTGCCTATATGCACAAACATTTTATGCAATACGCACCAATGTTTGAAGTCTTGGGCACCTAATTGGAGCTTATTTTCTACAGCAGTTGTTGTTTTACTTGATGTATGCATAGTGGCATCATCTGCATATAAGTCCAGGTAAGTTCCGTTTACAAATAAGGGTAGGTCATTCACAAATAAAAGAAAGAGAACGGGCCCTAGTACTGAACCTTGGGGTACACCGCTGTTGTTACTAAGCATGGGAGATCTGATACTTTCATTTACAATGCATTGTTTTCTTTCCGTTAGGTAGGACTGAACCCAAGTTAGAGATGCTTGGTCAAACTTATATGCGGCTAGTTTTGATATTAATATCGTATGATCTACAATGTCGAATGCCTTTCTAAGATCAAAAAAGACAGCTCCATTTATTTCACCTTTGTCAATGTTGCTTAGTCATCTGTCCACGAGGTTTATTAAGGCTGTGTTACACGAGTGATTTTTTCTAAAACCAGACTGTGATTTATGTAAAACTTTGTATTTATTCATATACCCAAACTAGTGTTTTGTGACATGCTTTTCAATGATCTTTGATAATATAGATAAAATTGCTATTGGTCTATAATTCGATGGGTCTGATTTTGAACCCCCTTTGTGGATGGGAAGAATTTTTGCAAGTTTTAAGGAGTTCGGGAAAACCCCTGTAGTAATGCTAATATTAATGATATTTAATAATGTTGGGCATACCACTTGGGCTGCTGACTTTAGAACTTTGGCTGTTATACCATCTAAGCCAGTGGCCTTTGACACGTCAAGAGACGTTAAAATGGCTAATAATTCTTGAGGTTTCATCAATGGTATACGAAAGGAAATATTATTGGGAATTTTGTTGCTTATATATTCGTTTAATTTTGTGGCATCAAAGGGTATATTTTGTTGATTTTGCTCTTGTGTTAGCCTCTCACTTATAGATGTAAAGTAATGATTTAACTTGTTGGCAATATCATTTGAATCGTCGAACTTTATGTCGTCAATTATTAAATCTTGTGGTAGACTTGTTTCATTTGATTCATTTTTTAAGTCTTTGACATGCTTCCAAAGAAATGAACATGCTTTGTTTTCTTCAACGGATCTAGTGAAAAAGTCTTTCTTGGAAGATCGTATCAGCGAAGTAATTTTATTCCGCCAAATTTTATACTCTTTCCAATGTTTTGCTTTATGAAAAAAAATCTCTCCTTTTCATTGCTTGTTTAATTTCGTCATTATGCCACTCAGGTTGCGTTTCAAGTTTTACCCTTTTAGATCTTAAAGGAGCGTGTTGATTAAAGATTTTTATAAATCGTGAAGACCAATTTTCGAAATTTGAATTTGTATTATCCAAATACAAATCAAAGCTGTCCATTTCATGAGATAAATCTCTATGAAACAGTTCCTCATTAAATTTAGTGTAGCATCTATATTGTATTGTTTTATGAGTATGTCGTTTAAATTGATTTTTAGATGTACATCGCGTGAAGCATATAGGATAATGATCGCTAATGGCAACTACGGGAACAGAAATATCTTTGACCAAATCCGTATGGGACGCATATAGATGATCTATTAGCGTCTCCGAACGTGCAGTAATTCTAGTAGGCGTTTTGATAAGTTGATGTAAATCATGTAATTCAATTGTGTGCTTCCATGTACTATTTTGTAACTCATTATTTTTAAAATCAATATTTATATCGCCCATGATATAGACTTCATCTGAAAACGAAAATGCTTTTTCAATTTCCTTTGAAAACGAGTCAAACCAGACAAATGTCGAAGACGGGGGTCTGTACACTGAACATACCAGGAAAGGCTTGCTATTCTTGAGTTTAATCTCGATCCAAATGGATTCTATGTCAAGGGTTTCTAGGTCATTTCTGCGGTCATATTGTAAATTGTTATTCACGTATATAACTATTCCGCCGCCTTTTTGAACTAAGGATTGGTTACTTTCGCCTCGATCCTTTCTTTCTAGTAGGTACCCATTTATACTTATAGTTTCACTGTCCACCGTTTGATCTAGAAAGGTCTCACAAGCAGCGAAAATATCTATGTTATTTGGTTGCTGTAGCATAATTTTTAATTCATCAAGTTTTGGTTTTAGATGTCTTATATTAAGATTAACGATGTGCACACCTCTTGAATTAAATTTAAACAATGTATCTTCAGCTGTGTGTGTTATGTGCCCGTGTGCATCTGTTTGAGAGTGAAGCAGCGGTGCATGATTTTGATCATTCCTAACATTATGAGTATAAAAGTCGGTTACAAATTCCGTAGCCAGCAAGCTTTCTGGACAGCCAGGTGCGTTTATTTCAGGATTTGCGGTTAAAGAATCACTTATTTCGTTTTCAGGGCAGTCACACTGGTTCGCTTCAAGTAATGTGTTACACTGTATGTATACTTGATTAAGGATCTGGTATTGGTTATGCACATTATCTGCTAACAAGGTGTAGCTCCCGGACGTTACGACCTAATTTGAATTGAGGAACATACGTCGTCCTCCTCTGTACATCTGGCGAGGCCCTCTTTGAGGCACGGATCTGGTTTGGCTTTTCGTGGGTAGGATAGGACACTGGTTATGCATGTTATTGACTAGTTGCCTTATTCAATGGTAAATGGCTGCCCCCGCCCATCCGGGCTTGAAGAAATCGATGGGCTGCATGATGATTCCACGTAGAGCTGAAACCGACCGCACACTTGTATTGGTAAACCGCTTAGAGGCTCTAAGCCTGCCCAGGCAAAGCGGTGCAAGTCGAACCGTCCATGCTTGTAAACCCTATTGGTTTTATTGGGCGACAGGCATTGAGATGTCATTTCATCTGGAAATCGGATTAAAGTCCCACAAAATTGGAAGCAACGTCTCCAAAATGACCTATACAGTGTTGACAGGGACGTTAAACCTGAAATCCGAAAAAAAAAAAAAAAAAAAAAAAAACAAAGATGCAGCATTCTGTGGCGTCTGACTTGGTTTTGACTATAGGCTTTTGTTTCTTTTCAGACATTAACACTTATCCCGCCGCACAAATTAATTTAGCCACATCCACCTTCTTCAAGCCATCTGATCTGGATCTACACTGTTTGCAAAGTTGTCTATAGCCTACGGGCGTAGAAATTATAGACGTAGGGTTTAATACAGAAGTACAGGCACCAGGGGACAGTTTCGCATTTGAGGGTGGGGACAGTTTCGCATTTGAGGGTTGACGTTTTTCAAAGTATTATAGTAGGAGGGTCAATAATGGCATTGTTACTCATAGAAAGTGTGATGTGTGGATATTTTTTGTCAATGTGGGCTTCTTTGCTGAGTATCTGTACTTTTATGAAATGGAATACGAAACTAACACCCCAGCTGTCTGGCTGCTGTACAAGTTCAAGGTGCAGCGGCATATCTGAATTCACGAAGGTAGCTTTGGCACTAAAAAGTGGCTGTGTTTCAAAGAGGATTCCTGAAAAAGTTTACTGGTTGTGGTATACTTTTCTGTATATTTCTTTGCATGTGACTGAGTGTACATGCTATTTCAACAGGTGCCAAGTACTGGTGTTTTGGGAGTAAATTCACAGGATCTGTCAAAGTGAGGTGGAATCATGTTTTTTATGTAAAAAATAGTGGGTGGGGTTAGTGAAATGATGCTGCTGTCAGCCTATGCAAACAGAGAAGTGTTTCTTTGGTATTCTGTTTTGATTTCATGCATGTGAGGAGCACTTTGAAACCAAAACAGAAGTTATCGCTTTCTCCAGGAGTTGTCGATAACGATTCAAAAATTTGGTGTGGCGCGGACAAAAAAATGCTGCGTTTAACTGTCCCCTGATGCCTACAACCATTAGTTACCAAAAATGCAGATTGACCTGTAACAACAAGTATAAGCTTTCATAAGAAGAAAAAAATGCTACTTATAACAAGTATAAGCTTTTACGCAAAAGGGACCCACGGGCAGAGCTCTGGCACAGAATTGCTATCACGTTTAAACAGGCCCATACTTGCTGTCATATTTGTGCAGGCTAATATTTTGGGCTGATCTTTAATTAGTCTTCTGTGTGGAAGTTGTCTACTTATCTTCTCCAACAGTTTTCAAGCATTTCATTTGATAAGATGTTATAAGCGCATTGAAGTTGCACATGTGCCTTTTATAGTTGAAACAGTACTTTTTGACAAAATAACAACATTTGCAACTTTGATATTTCAGACATTATCTACTTCAGTCGGCAGGATTCTAGGATTAAAATATTGCTAAAGACAGTTAACCCTTATCTTGCTGTTCACGACAACCCCTATCTTTGGAAACCGTGTAGATCCAGATCAGATGGCTTCTGAAGAAGCCATCTGATCAGGATCTACACTGTTTGGTATTCAGTTTATGAATTTGTAGCAATAAATTACATCAAGTAATTTGATTGGTTGACAGACAGAAATGGGTGTGGCTTAAATGAATATTCAGCAAGATAAGGGTTAAGTGTATAAAACATAAAGCGACGACCTAGCTTTTTGTAAAAGGTGCTCGTTGCTTATTTCATTGGCTGTACAGAGTCATGCAGAGTAGAAAAAAAATGTCCATTTAGTACCTTCTAGTACCCAGCAATTTCCATTTTTCGGACAAATTATCACAATTTACACTCAACTTAAATCATGCTTGACCTTAAAATGCCAGTCGCCCTTCAGTTGCAACAATAAACAGACAAATTTTACATGGAGTAGCCCCTGTATATGGAACTAATATACAGAAATGCTGCTGACTTGACTGGCTATGTCTGGGGCTTTGACCCTGTATGGTAGACGAAGAAATTCTGCTAACTTGACTGGCTATGTATGGGGCTTTGTCCCCTGTATAGAATTAACATACAGAAATTCTGCTAACTTGACTGGCTATGTCTGGGGCTATGTCTCCTGTTTGTAGACACAGAAATTCTGCTAACTTGACTGGCTATGTCTGGGGCTTTGTGCCCTGTATGGTAGACACAGAAATTCTGCTAGCTTGACTGGCTATGTATGGGGCTTTGTCCCCTGTATAGAATAAACATACAGATATTCTGCTAACTTGACTGGCTATGTCTGGGGCTATGTCCCCTGTATGGTAGACACAGAAATTCTGCTAACTTGACTGGCTATGTATTGGGCTTTGTCCCCTGTATAGAATAAACATACAGATATTCTGCTAACTTGACTGGCTATGTCTTGGGCTATGTCCCCTGTATGGTAGACACAGAAATTCTGCTAACTTGACTGGCTATGTCTGGGGCTTAGTACCCTGTATAGAATAAACATACAGAAATTCTGCTAACTTGACTGGCTATGTCTGGGACTAGTCCCCTGTATGGTAGACACAGAAATGCTGCTAACTTGACTGGCTATGTCTGGGGCTTTATACCCTGTATAGAATAAACATACAGAAATTCTGCTAACTTGACTGGCTATGTCTGGGGCTTTGTACCCTGTATAGAATAAACATACAGAAATTCTGCTAACTTGACTGGCTATGTCTGGGACTAGTCCCCTGTATGGTAGACACAGAAATGCTGCTAACTTGACTGGCTATGTCTGGGGCTTTGTACCCTGTATAGAATAAACATACAGAAATGCTGCTAACTTGACTGGCTATGTCTGGGGCTTTGTACCCTGTATAGAATAAACATACAGAAATTCTGCTAACTTGACTGGCTATGTCTGGGGCTTTGTCCCCTGTATAGAATAAACATACAGAAATTCTGCTAACTTGACTGGCTATATCTAGGGCTATGTCTCCTGTAATGAAACAAAACATACAGAAATTCTGCTACTTGACTTGCTGGACAAGCATACAGAAATTCTGCTAACTTGACTGTTTAAGTCCCCTGTATGGAGCAAACATACAGAAATTCTGTACTGTAACTTTACTGGCAATGTAGCCCCTGTATGGAAAGAAAAAAATACATATACAGAAATTCCGCTAAACTGGCTAGAATGGAAGCATAATCGAGGGCCCCTCTGTCACTTTAATTTGCTCGGGATTTCGCACTGAGTTACATTTCACGTTTTGATTTATAGTCGACTCAGTTATTAATCGAGTTTCCCACGTGAATATCAGGTGACTGAGCAATTAGCACGAATTCCACCACGTTGCACGACTTCAATGTGGAAATCTTTTCAATTTTCTTCAAGACAAATGTATATTGTAAGTACTCATTGAAACTTTGACCTAGACCTTGTTTCGACATGGTTTATTTATGGGTTCTGCACATCAGCTCACTGGGTGGGGGGGGGGGATTTGACTAAAGTTTGATGAAAATCCTTACAGGGGTAAAGGAGATATGGAACGGACATAAAATGCAGTTTCAAACTCGTGACCTTCAACTGTGACCTTGACCTTGAGTCGGCATGGTTTATTTATGGGTTCTGCACATCAGCTCACTCAGGGGTATATTTGATAAAAGTTTAATGAAAATCCTTCCAGGGGTAAAGGAGATCTGCAACGGACACAAAATTCAAAGTTTCAAACTCGTGACCTTCCAATGTCACCTTGACCTTGCGTCAGCATAGTTTATTTATGGGTTCTGCACATCAACTCTCTGAGTGGATATTCGACCAAAGTTTAATGAAAATCCTTCCAGGGGTTAAGGAGATATGAAACGGACACAAAATTCAGTTTCAAACTCGTGACCTTCAACTGTGACCTTGACCTTGAGTCGGCATGGTTTATTTATGGGTTCTGCATATCAGCTCACTCAGGGGTATATTTGACCAAAGTTTAATGAAAATCCTTCCAGGGGTAAAGGAGATATGAAACGGACACAAAAATCAAAGTTTCAAACTCGTGACCTTCAACTGTGACCTTGACCTGGGGTCGGAATTTGTTGTTTATGGGTTCTGCACATCAGCTCACTGAGGGGGATATTTGACAAAAATTTAATGAAAAATACCTCCAGGGGTAAAGATATATGGAACGGACTCACAACTCAAAGTATGACACATGTGATCTCCAACTGTGACCTTGAACTTGAGTCGGCATTTTTGGTTTATGGGCTGTGCGCATCAACTCACTGAGGTGGATATTTGACAAGAGTTTAATGAAAATCCTTCCAGGGTTAAAGGAGATGTGGAATGGACACAAAATTCAAAGTTTTAAACTCGTGACCTTCAACTGTGACCTTGACCTTGAGTCGACATGGTTTGTTTATGGGTTCTGCACATCAGCTCGCTGAGGGGGGGGGGGGTATTTGACTTAAGTTTAATGAAAATCCTTACAGGGGTAAAGGAGATATGAAACGCACACAAAATGCAGTTTCAAACTCGTGACCTTCAAATGTGACCTTGAGTCGGCATGGTTTATTTATGGGTTCTGCACATCAGCTCACTGAAAGGAATATTTGACCAAAGTTTAAAGAAAATCTATCGAAGGGATCAGGAGATACGGAGCGGACAAGAAAGTGTTACGGACGGACGGACGGACGGACAGACGAAGACCATTCCTATTGTCCCGCTCCGATTCGCGGCGGGGGATTAATAACAACATCGCCTGCTGCGAAACCTTGCTCAACTGAAGGTCAATGCCCAAGATACACGACACCTTCGCCTTACCCAACCAACCAAACCGACTAAGTAAAACCGCGCGCACTCTTAACGCCAAACGAGTCTTCCATCCAATAGCCTTGGGAGGTTCAGTTAAAATATATGGGATGCTATTATTATTTTATTCGCTGAGTTTAATCAAACAGTGAAGACCCTGATCAGATGCCGTATTCTGTTTAAAACTGACCCTAGGCACAATGCCCGGCCAACATCAAACGGCTGGCCAACGTCGGGTCGTATCGCCGTCGGCCCGACGTTCGCAAGACATTCTTTGTTGACCGGGTGCATATGGTTTAATAAGCACAGCAATGACAACTAGAACTGTCAGAGGATCTGACTATAGCCCCGCTATAGCCCTGTCAGAGGAGAAAGACTCCTGAATTAAAGGTAAAGACTTGTGAGAGGGTTAAATCCCTAACAAGGTACCTACGCCTTATAGACTTTTCGCGTTATTAGATCTGAAAAACAGTCTAAGTTAAAAAAATAAGTTTTGGATAATGAAAAAAACACATGCACATCTTAAGACCTCTATGAAAACACCTGTAAAGTTTCAAAAGGATTGACCTAGAACTATAAGAGGAGTTGCGATCACAAGGTAGCTACTCTCTATACATTTCAACATTAGAAGATCTCAAAAAATTGTCTTAGTTAAAAAAGTGAAATAAGTGGAAAAGTGAAATAAGTGAAAAAATTATTTAAGGATAATGAAAAAAGCACATGCACATCTTCAGACCTATATGAAAACACCTGTAAAGTTTCAAAAGGATTGACCTAGAACTATAAGAGGAGTTGCGATCACAAGGTAGCTACTCCCTATACATTTTAACATTAGTAGATCTCAAAAATTGTCTAAGTTAAAAAAGGTGATTTAAGTGAAAAAAAATATTTAAGGATAATGAAAAAAGCATGTGCACATCTTCAGACCTATATGAAAACACCTGTAAAGTTTCAAAAGGATTGACCTAGAACTGTAACAGGAGTTGCGATCACAAGGTAGCTACTCCCTATACATTTTAACATTAGTAGATCTCAAAAATTGTCTAAGTTAAAAAAGGTGAAATAAGTGAAAAAAAATTATTTAAGGATAATGAAAAAAGCACATGCACATCTTCAGACCTATATGAAATCACCTGTAAAGTTTCAAAAGGATTGACCTTGAACTGTAAGAGGAGTTGCGATCACAAGGTACCCACTATCAAATATTACAGACAGACAGACAGACGGAATTCCGGACAAGCCAATTCCAATATAGCCCCCACTTTTTTAAAAGCGGGGCTATAAAACAGCACATGCACATCTTCAGACCTATATAAAAACACCTGTAAAGTTTCAAAAGGATTGACCTAGAACTTTAAGAGGAGTTGCGATCACAAGGTAGCTACTCCCTACACATTTTAACATTAGTAGATCTCAAAAATTGTCTAAGTTAAAAAAGGTGAAATAAGTGAAAAAAATTATTTAAGGATAATGAAAAAAGCACATGCACATCTTCAGACCTATATGAAAACACCTGTAAAGTTTCAAAAGGATCGACCTAGAACTTAAGAGGAGTTGCGATCACAAGGTAGCTACTCCCTATACATTTTAACATTAGTAGATCTCAAAAATTGTCTAAGTTAAAAAAGGTGAAATAAGTGAAAAAAATTATTTAAGGATAATAAAAAAAGCACATGCACATCTTCAGACCTATATGTAATCACCTGTAAAGTTTCAAAAGGATTGACCTAGAACTGTAAGAGGAGTTGCGACCACAAGGTACCCACTATCAAATATTACAGACAGACAGACGGAATTCCGGACAAGCCAATTCCAATATAGCCCCCACTTTTTCAAAGCGGGGCTATAATAATCAGGCCGTGTGTTTCAATGGACAATTTTCTCAAGCCAACACTCAGACCTACAAGTGGTATCAGCGCTTTGATTATGAATACCTGACCATCTGATATATATTAAGTTTTGTGTTTAGATAGTTTTGACAAAATAAATATGGGAATCTTATTCAAATATTTGCTTTTGCACTTCAAGATTCGTCTTCATTGAATGTTTCAAGTTTGTCTAGGCTGTATGCCCTCTTTAAGTACTTTCGGCAACTTGCACTAGGCCTAAAAAATAGCTGTACTAACATGCCGAAAAAATTAGGATCGGTAGGTCGATTCAACTATTTTTTGTCAACTTTTTGTTTTGAGTGAGAAAGAGCAACAAGAATTCCGCCGAAGGCTATGTCGCGCCTTAGGTCAAAGTCTAAGATGCTTGCACAAAAGTTTCCATTCTTAAATGCAAGCTTGTACTAAGTATCATTCAGCTCTAATAATTCTTGAAAAATGAACTTAACCATTAGGGTGAATGCTAGGGTGGTCGCAATATTTTACAATGTCGGTGAACCATGAAATGTAGGTCAAGGTCAAATATGGACGCTTGCCTTTAAGTTGACATCCACATATACAAGTTTGTACCAAATATCATTAATGTAGCTCTTAAAGTTCTTGAGAAATAAACTTGAACATTAGGGTGAACGCTAGGGTGGTCGCAATATTTTACAAAGTCAGTGAACCATGAAATATAGGTCAAGGTCAAATATGGATGCTTGCATTTAAGTTACCATACCCAGATACAAGTTTGTACCAAGTATCAAATATGAAGCTCTTATAGTTCTTGAGAAATAAACTTGACCATTAGGGTGAACGCTAGGGTGGTCGCAATATTTTACAAAGTCAGTAAACCATGAAATGTAGGTCAAGGTCAAATATGGATGCTTGCATGTAAGTTGTCATCCTCAGGTACAAGTTTGTACCAAGTATCAGTAATGAAGCTCTTAAAGTTCTTGAGAAATAAACTTGAACCTCAGGGTGAATGCTAGGGTGGTCGCAATATTTTATAAAGTCAGTGAACCATGAAATGTAGGTCAAGGTCAAATATGGATGCTTGCATGTAAGTTGTCATCCCCAGATACAAGTTTGTACCAAGTACCATTAATGAAGCTGTTATAGTTCTTGAGAAACAACCTTGAGCCTCAGGGTGAACGCTAGGGCGGTCGCAAATGTTGACGCCTTGACAAACGGACGGACGAACGAACGGACGGAAAACCGGGCGCCTATATCGCGCCATGCTAATAGCAGGCGCGACAAAAATAATTCCACCCATATTACCAGACAAACCCATTCAAATAATAATGTGATTTAGAGCGGTAAGATGTTTTTCCGGATGTGTATGTAAAACCAGTGGCCCCATGGCTATATTTTGAACCTTGATAGAGGTCCACTTGTTTTGTTTGTTTGATTTGAGGTTTAACTTTCCCGTCAACACTGTATTGGTCATTTTGGAGACGTTGCTTCCAAGTTTGTGGGACTTTTACCAGACATTGAGATTAAATGACATCTGAAGCCCTGTCGCCCAATGAAACCAATAGGGTTTATAAGCATGGAAGGTCCGACTCGGACCCCTTTACCTGAACAGGCTTAGATCCTCTAAGCGGTTTACCAGTACTTGTGTGTGGTCGGTTTCAGCTCTGCGTGGAAGCATCATGCAGCCCATTTATTTCTTCAAGCCCCAATGGGCGGGGGCCGTAGTGGTCCACTAGATGAAGCTTCATACCAAATATCAAATATCATAGACCTCGGCTTTATGGTTTCAGACAAGAAGATTTTTATTTTTACTTTCTTATTTTCTCCTTTTCGCGGCCATGGCAACCAGAGTTCTGCCATGGAACTGAATTCTTTGAACAACTTTGAGAGAGGACCACCCAAAGATCATTCTGCCAAGTTTGGTTCAAATCTATTCAGTGGTTTATGGGATGTTTAAAGGAATTCTGGACAAACGGACGGACGGTGAGCGATCACAATAGCTCACCTGGAGGCTTCGGTGAGCCCCGCTCTAAATCACATTATTATTTGAATGTTTTTTTTTTTTCTGGTAATATGGGTGGAATTATTTTTGTCGCGCCTGCTATTAGCATGGCGCGATATAGGCGCCCGGTTTTCCGTCCGTTCGTCCGTCCGTTTGTCAAGGCGTCAACATTTGCGACCACCCTAGCGTTCACCCTGATCACAAAAGCTTTCTTTGCCACTACGTAACAGGCGAGATAAATTGACGACACTCGCCCACTTTTTAATAACACATATATGTTACTCTACGGAAGTAACAAATAAAATTTAATACAACTTATACCCCCATATGCACATTGGGCACGTGCTTAATAAAGACGGCCCCCGCCCATTGGGGCTTGAAGAAATAAATGGGCTGCATGATGCTTCCACGCAGAGCTGAAACCGACCACACACAAGTACTGGTAAACCGCTTAGAGGATCTAAGCCTGTTCAGGTAAAGCGGTACGAGTCGGACCGTCCATGCCTATAAACCCTATTGGTTTCATTGCGATGCCATTTCATCTCAATGTCGGGTAAAAGTCCCACAAAATTAGAAGCAACGTCTCCAAAATGACCTATACAGTGTTGACGGGGACTTTAGACCTCAAACAAAACAAACAAGCGTAATAAATAGTGTGTTTTTTCTGGGTACACCGTGTTTCGCCAGCATCATGGTCTGCAATGCAGGGCCTCACTTCAACCGATTTGACTAAGGTTGGATTGTGAATAAGGATCTCACTTCTGGTTGGGTGGGTCACAATTTGTGTCAAGTGGGTTCGAGGAATCCTCATACTAGTTGCCAGTAGTTGATGTATTGAAAACAAGAGTATACAGTCATTCCATGTGAAATCTGAACATGGCCTTTAACCCATTTAGTACCGGAAACCCCTAAAGGGATACTTGGCAAACAGTGCAGGCCCAGATCAGACGCCGCGTTCTATCAGGGCCTACACTGTTTCGAAACGGTTCTGTCATTTTTCCAAATACATTTTGAAGAAAACACAACCCGACACCCCTTAATTATGGAATGGACTCCTGCTATATATTAGGAGGAAGATTCCATTTGGTACAAAAAAGGGTTAATAGGGCTTAACAGTTCAATTCTTCATTCACTGCTGTTGTTTCCCATTCTTAAACCCTGCTGGCAAAAGGCAGATAACTTGACATATTTTACATCTATCCTTTTTCTCTCATTGCCACTCTAATCAAAGAAGGTAGTCCCAAAGGCAAATTCTTTCCTTTTAATAATGGTCCCCGTTTCGGTTAATCCTGGGTATGCATTTTTTACTTCTAACCCCTGTCTCACACTGGGCACTTTTAAAGGCAAGAATGAAGCCCCATATGGTCCAAATAATGGTTCCTATTTTGGTTTACCCAGGTTATGTTACTTATTGCGCTCATTACGCATGAACGCAATAAAAGCGTGGAGCGCTTTGGTGCAGTGGTAGCGCATCGGATAAGTGATCAAGCTCTTGCGGGTTCGAGCCTCACGCTGACCAAAGTGTTGTACCCTTGAGCAAGGCACTTCATTCACATTGCTTAAAACCGGCCCCGATTGCTCAGTTGGTAGAGTGTCCGCTCCGGGGAACGGGAGGTCACGGGTTTGACCCCGGGCCGCGACATACCAAAGTCGTTAAGAATGGTACTAGCTGCTCCTCGCTTGGCGCTCAAGTTTACGGGGGTAGAGCTAGGACTGGTCGACCCAGTGTCAGGATAATGTGACTGGGTATGGTGTCATGTAATGTGTCTGGGACATGATACTTCAGTGAGGCAGCACTATAAAAGTGAGCATTGAGCTCCCTGTCGCAACCAGACACCGTCGTGATATGACTGAACAAGAGGACCAAGCTAGCTGTATCGCTCACCTGAGCTAACAAATTCAAAGTCTAAGGAAGTGCCAACCTTTCCTGAAGGCTTTATGGGAGGACATGGTGATGACAGGGTAAGCATTTTCTGCAAATCAAGTAGAATGTAACTCTTTGATAAACAGGCTGACCTCACCGGTTTTCAAACTCATTCAAGCTTTTATTCCTGACTTGCTAAGAAGATCCGATCTAAACTGAAGTGGCTATGGTGATGACAAGTTCAAAAACAAGAGTTTTCAAACTCCACCAAGCTTTCTGTCTGACTTTCTTGTTTGTAAGTTTCATGAAGATCCGTTCAAAACTGAAGGGGCAGCAGTGATGACAAGGTCGAAAATAGGCATTTTCAGCAATCAAAGGCACTCTATGATAAATGTGCCGACTTGGCCGGTATTCGAACTCATCTGAGGTTTTATCCCCAGCCACCTTACATATAAGTTTCAGAAAGATACGATCAAAACTGAAGGGGCTACAGTGATGACAAGGTCAAAAATCAACATTTTCAGCAATCAAAGGGATGTAACTGTATGATAAATGGGCCGACTTGGCCGGTTTTCGAACTCTTCCAAGGTTTTATCCCCAGCCACCTTACATATAAGTTTCAGAAAGATCGGATCACAACTGAAGGGGCTACCGTGATAACAAGGTCAAAAATCGGCAATTTCAATAATTAAAGGGGCGTAACTCTATGATAAATGGGCCGACTTGCCAATTTTTCGAACTCATCCGAGGTTTTATCCCCAGCCACCTTACATATAAGTTTCAGAAAGATCCGATCAAAACTGAAGGGGCTACCGTGATGACAAGGTCGAAAGTCGGCGTTTTTCAGCAATCAAAGGGACGTGACTCTATGATAAATGGGCCGACTTGGCCGGTATTCAAACTTATCCGAGTTTTTATCCTCAGCCACCTTACATATAAGTTTCAAAAAGATCCGATCAAAACCGAAGGGGCTACAGTGATGACAAGGTCAAAAATCGGCATTTTCAGCAATCAAAGAGACGTAACTCTATGATAAATGGGCCTACTTGGCCGGTTTTCGAACTCATCCAAGGTTTTATCCCCAGCCACCTTACATATAAGTTTCAGAAAGATCCGATCAAAACTGAAGGGGCTACCGTGATGACAAGGTCAAAAATCGGCATTTTCAGCAATCAAAGGGACGTAAGTCTATGAAAAATGGGCTGACTTGGCCGGTTTTCGAACTCATCCGAGGTTTTATCCCCAGCCACCTTACATATAAGTTTCAGAAAGATACGATCAAAACTGAAGGGGCTACCGTGATGACAAGGTCAAAAATCGGCATTTTCAGCAATCAAAGGGATGTAACTCTATGATAAATGGGCCGACTTGGCCGGTTTTCGAACTCATCCGAGTTTTTATTCCCAGCCACCTTACAAGTAAGTTTAAGAAAAGTACGATCAAAACTGAAGGGGCTACAGTGATGACAATGTCAAAAATCGGCATTTTCAGCAATCAAAGGGATGTAACTCTATGATAAATGGGCCTACTTGGCCGGTTTTCGAACTCATCCAAGGTTTTATCCCCAGCCACCTTACATATAAGTTTCAGAAAGATCCGATCAAAACTGAAGGGGCTACCGTGATGACAAGGTCAAAAATCAGCATTTTCAGCAATCAAAGGGACTTAAGTCTATGAAAAATGGGCTGACTTGGCCGGTTTTCGAACTCATCCGAGGTTTTATCCCAAGCCACCTTACATATAAGTTTCAGAAAGATCCGATCAAAACTGAAGGGGCTACCGTGATGACAAGGTCAAAAATCGGCATTTTCAGCAATCAAAGGGATGTAACTCTATGATAAATGGGCCGACTTGGCCGGTTTTCGAACTCATCCGAGTTTTTATCCGTCGGCCACCTTACATATAAGTTTCAGGAAGGTCTGATCAAAACTGAAGGCGCTACGGTGATGACAAGCATTTTCCCATAGTAAGTCTATGGGACCTTGTGGTTGCCATAGGAACCAAAGTTTTAGAGCGATTTCGAAAAAAAGTTTATGTCATCAATGCCCCACCAGAGGCATGCTACAGATGAGAAATGATTGA
>CAUZLF010000604.1:0-23006 GCA_963580285.1 Lucinisca nassula
CAAACCGGCTCACAAGGTTCAGAAAGCTCCAGAAATCATTTGACCTCATCATCATTCAGGGGAGTTATTATAACTGTACATTAATAGTTTCACTTTCTCATATCTTTGGAATATTTTCTGCTCTACAACTATTGGCATATACTACCTTAGAGGATCATTATCAGCTCTGCAGCAAAGCATGATTGTAATTGCCACTGTGTGATAAAGACAGGAATAAAACATGTAAAGAAATTCATAGAATTTATTCAAAATATATTTTTGTAACAGCCAATTGTATTTTACCTTTTTGTCCTACTGCTGTATTCTATGAAAAAAAATGCCTTTAGTGTTTGAGCCAATGCAAGAGAAAAGGATCAAATGCTTGATGTCAGGTCAAATAAAACACTATAAAGTACTTCTTATTTTGGAAATTAAAGCCCTTTCAAGATTCTTTCAATCATTTTGAGTGGATACAATCTTTCAGGTGGATGAAAAGCTACCTGACACATCTGCAAACAGAACTTTGCATTGTCACTCATGAACAAAGCCCTACACTCAAATCACAATAATGATTCAGGGTCAGCGCTCTTACCACTGCACCCCATCCCCAACCTTTGAATTTCATATTTCCATGTAGATGTAATAGCTTTCCAAGTTTTTTTATATACAGTAAAATTCCTGTATTAAGACCACCTTTGGGACTGTTTTAAGTGGTCTTAAAAGCCACTTTTGAAAAGTATCAAAGGTGGTCTCTGACCAGAGGACACTGTGAGCAGAAAACACAAAGAAAGATTAAGTGCAACCTTCAAAATAAGCTTTTTAAAGCAGAATTTGTCTTAAATTTTGGTGGTCTTCATAGCGGAATTTTGTAAAAAATATATTTATATTGTGGTTTTACAGTCCTTTCAAGATTATTTCTTTTATATCGAGTCATCGTTAAGCAGAGGTGAGCGGAAACTGGAGTACCCGGAGAAAAAACACCTGATCTTCCGTTGCAAAACTTGGCGTCTCACATGTGATCCTAGCTAGGCTCGAACAACAACGATGAGAGACCTAATGATTAAGAGTCGGTGTGCTTCTCCGCTAGGCCTCGGAGGCCGGTACAGCTTTCCAGGCTGACTTAAGTGCTTTATAGTCTGTTTAAATTTCCAGGTTTTTAGCTCACCAGAGCCGAAAGGCTCCAAGGAACTTATAGTATAGGCAGTGGTCCGTCTTCGGCGTCCACATATGCGTCGGCAAGCATTTTCAAACGACATCTCCTCTGAAACTACTTGGTCAGTTGGAGCCTCTGTGGGAAAGCGGAACAAAGATTGTTCGTAAGGACTGGGTCACATGACCAACATGGCTGCCATGCAAATATATAATAAAATCCTTTAAAATTCTTCTTCTCAGGAACCAAATGGCGGATGACCAGACCTTGAAACTTGTTACATGTACGTATACAGCATCGGGAACTCGGGCCCTACCAAGTTTGTTCAAACGATGACCTTTGGTTGACACTGACCTGTTTTACGTCAAGGTCAAATCTGGTCCTTTAGACATTTGTGTAGTAACTGAAGGCAAAACAGTGGATTTTCTCATTGCATGGTAGCCTGTGGCATCAGAAATGATATTTGCAATCACCCTAATGGAAGTTTATCAGTTCCAAAGATTAAGGTCATTTATTGACCTGTGTCATGTATGGCTCAGAATCAGTATTTTTTCTTCTTATCCACTTAAGTTGACGCGTTGATTGACACCAAATTATATGCGGAGCCTCTGTGGGAATGGGGAACGAAAGTTTGTTCGTTAGGACTGGGTTACATGACCAGTATGACCGCCATGCTCATATATGGTAAAAAGCATTAAACACCTTCTTCTCAGGAACCAAATGGCCGATGACCTTGAAACTTGATATGCATATAGTGAGTTCATATTTGGTATTGTGATAGATTCTGGGCTTAAGTTTTTATCTGCAGTATCAGAACCCATGACCGTGAAAATAGACACTGGTCTCAAATGTTTAGCTGCAGCACCAGCTCTCATGACCATAACCTTGGGGTCAAGGTCGCAGACTTTGAATTCTTATGTTAAAGTTTTTGTGTTAAAGTTTTTAGGAGCTCATCACCCCTTCACCTTTGGATGGATTTAGTTTATACTTGGTATGGTAATAGATACTGGTCTCAGTTTTTAGAAGCTCATTACTTCTTTACGCTTTGATAGATTTAGTTCATACAGGGTGTTGTGATAGGTGCTAGTCAAAAGCATTTATCAGCAGCAGCAGCATGCAAGACTGTGACCTTGGGGTCAAGTCACAGACTTAGAACTTTTATGTTTTTGCACAGAGGATTTTAGATCATTACTTGGTTGCCTTCAGAGCAATTAACTTGAGACTTGATATGGTGATAGAAATTGCTATAAAGTTTTTATCACCAACATCAGCACCTATAACTATGGCCTTGGGTGAAGGTCACAGACTTTGATTTTTATGTTAAAGATTTTGTGTTAAAGTTTTAGGAGCTTATTACTTCTTTACCTTTGAATGGATTTAGTTTATACTTGGCATGGTAATAGATACTGGTGTCAAAATTTTTGGCAGCAGCAACAGCTCACATGGCCATAACCTTGGTGTCAATGTCACAGACTTAGAACTTTTATGGTAATTTTTTGCAGTATAGATTTTAGATAATTACTTGGTTGTCTTTAGATGAATTTGGTATGGTGATAGATAGTGCTTTAAATTTTTATCAGCAACATCAGCACCTATAGCCATGACCCTGGGATCAGGGTAACAGACTTAGAATTTAAATGTTAAAGACTTTTTTCGTTATAGTTTTAGGACCTCATTTCTTCTTTACCGTATGAAAGATTCAGTTCATTATTGCTGAGGTGACAGATACTTGTCTCAAAATTATCAGCAGCATCCGCTTCCATGATCGTGACCTTCAGATCAAAGTCAGACATACTTTTTAGCTCACCTGAACAAATGGTTCTACTGTCCTTGCATTTGCTGTTTGTCGCCCGTGCTGATTGAAATGGTTACAATATTGCGATGAAAACATGCCTGTTTACATGGATGTGGATCAAATGGAATAAAAAGGGATATTAATGTTACATCCTTGAACCATTCATGATCCCGGATATTAATATAGCACTGGATTCTTTCTTTGTGACTTTATTTCTGTTATGGGTCTGAAAATTTGCCTCCGCGCGACTTAAGTCAAAGCGCGACTCCCGGTGAGCTATCCTGTCCAGCGACAGGTCTTATTGAACTTAACCCAAGCAAACCTATTAGAAAGTTTTAGCAAGATTCGACTAAAACCGAAGGGGCTTCGGAGATGACGACAAGGTCGAAAAAGACATATTCAGCAATCAAGGGGACATAACTCCACATGATGCCGACCTCACCAGTTTTCGGAGTCATGGGAGCTTCATCCCCAGCCTATATTTCCAATGGGTAAATTTAAAAAAAAATCCGATCAAAACTGGAGGCGATACAGTGATGACAATCATTTTCCTATTTAAGTCTATGGGACATTGTGGTTGCCATAGCAACCAAAGTTTTTATACAATTTCGATTAAAAGGATATGTCATCAATTCCCCCGGCCCCGCCCATCGGGGCTTGAAGAAATAGATTGCATGATGCTTCCACACAGAGCTGAAACCGACCCGCTCATGATTACTGGTAAACCGCTTTGAGGATCTAAGCATGCCCAGCCAAAGCGGTGCGAGTCGGGCTGTCCATGCTTATAAACCCTATTGATTTCATTGGGAAGCAGGGCTTCAGATGTCATTTCATCTCAATGTCGGGTAAAAGTCCCACAAAATTGAAAGCAACGTCTCCAAAATGACCTATACACTGTTGACGGGGACGTTAAACCTCAAACCAAACAAACAAATCAATCCTCCATCAGTGTCATGCTACAAATAAGAAAAGATTGAGATCAGCCTGCAGATTGCCAAGATATAACTGGTCAAAGGTATGGTCGGACGGGCGGACGACAGACGGATGAAGGTTTGACTACCATCCTGTAGGCTCCACCGGAATTTTCAGCCCAGGTGGGCTAAAACAGGCAAATGAGAAGTGGAGTTTAAACGATTTATGTAATTGTCACAAGCCCTGTCCTCTTTTGCTGTTTCCTTGAATGTGTTAGTGGCTGTTCAATGCTACATTATGGGGTTAAAGTCTCCATAGAGTTAACATTAGGAACCCCAGAATGTACGTCTCGTAAGAACGTCCGGATGGATGGACGGACGTACTGACGGATAGGAGTAACACTTAATGCCCTTCCGCTATTCTTCTTCTGTAAGAACATTTAACATTCATCATTTTAGCCATCACTCTCTGCTTACATGTATGCACACTAATCCATTTTGTACTGAATTGAATATTCCACCACAAAGTTCATTTACAAAATTTAGCCATACCATGCTGAGTTTATTTCATAAACTGATTTAAAAATCGAAGTAACATCCCCCAAAACGACCCAAATAGCGTTGACTGGGACGTAAAACCGCAACTCAAACAAAACCTATTAGTTTGATGAAACTTTCCGTTTGTCCTTTTGTTTATTTATTTCCCATATGTATATAACAAACATAACGCAGCAGAAGTCTTAGCTATCACTGTTTGAGATATCGTGAGTGAACTGTATAAAATTGTATTTTATTTTTATGCATTTTGTGTCGCGCACGATAAAGTTCTTACCGAAACCCATAATTAGCCTGGCCCGCCCTGTGCACAGAATGGGAGGCCAAAATATGTGACGGATGGCGCAATTGTATTAGCACAAGCACACTATTCACTAACGACTTGTTTCTATTACAGGTACAGTTGGGACCCCGGGGGACAAGAAACTGGACACGACTACACTGATCCTAGCGCACAAATGGGGTCCCAAAGCACTAATCGCACTTTTCTATTTCAGGGACGAGAGGAGGCTCAACGGGTAGCCTCAGAAAGGCTCAACGGGGAGCCTCAGGACAACATCCTGAGGGCACCTGGGAGAAAGCCCGTACTGGACTCCCCCTGGGTATCAACAGAATGAAGTTCCCGGAAGTATGCAAAGCGAAGGCATAAATACTGCCAGAACAGAGCTTACTAACGGGGACAGGTCACACGCTAAATATCTTTATAAGCGGGGCAACGACAATAGCCACTATTTGTTAGGTATTTGGAAATAGGAAGTCCCTTAAAAATGCCTTTTGGAAGACCGTTCAAAAATAAAAATTAGCGGGATTGCAAAATGGCTGATTAGCCTCATCACCGCCTTTCCCAAACAAACACATCACGAAGACACGCCGATGTGGTTTTGAACCCCACTTGTATAGGCAGGTTTCTGTGATGAGAGCACGGGTACTTTTTGCAATAGCCGGAACAGGCTGGTCTATTAGTCACCCATCCTGGCTAACTTTAGATGCCTGTTCAAAATTCAAACATCTCATGCGTAATCACCCTTTAACAAGCATCGTGACCGAAGGCGTTTTCTTTGCCATGTCAGGGATGGAGGTAGACAATAATGGAAGCCAGAACCGATAATGTATTAACCCATAACTCCCATCAGAGACACCAAAGAGAAAGAAACAACCCTATTCTTGAAATTCTGGGGTACCCAATTGTTACGAGATGAAATAAAAAGTAGAAGTAAAACAAAGATCAGGAATTGATACAATTAACTTACTCCACCCATAAAAGACACCAAAGGGAAAGAAATACAAACATTAAGCGACCAGACCATAATGGAAACCTAAACAAAGGAAGGCCATAAGGACAGTTACTTTCCCACAAAATGGCCATATGGCCATCCAAATTTAAAAGACACAAGTGATACACACAGTAAGCAACAAACAACAACATAAATAAATCGCCACAGAAGAGCCGCCTTGGAACGGTCAGTGGAAGATTTCCACTGGGGGGCTTAAATCAATTTTACGTGGCCACAATCCTCGCCCTTACTTCTGTCGCGATTTAGACAAATAATTTATTCAGTCCGCATGAAGGCCTCCTAACTCTTGGAAAAGCCTATCTGGTGATTTTGCACGTCTAAATTATTTTTAGTAGGTATATGGCAAAGCAGCGCAACAAAGAATTTTAGATGAAATATGGTAGGCAAAATATGTATCGTCACGCACGGATCGATTGTATATCATGCGATATATCCATGAGCGGTTTGTGGGGAAATATTCGCCATACAGTACAGTATGCCGCTATAAGTCTGATTTTCGTGGATTTTGCCTAAAAAGTTGCCAAGCGCAAAATAGTCCATTTATTCTTTTCATGCCAATCGCGTTGTTTCAAGAAATCATGCTTGCCATGCTCTCATTCAGATTCACTCTGCACTCGTCCTAGCCTTTACATAATCTCGTGAATAAAAACGGATCAAACGATACAAAATAGATAGTGTGGCGCATTGGCAAAGTGAATATTATTATTTGTTTCCATCCACGCACTCATTCTGTCAAAGTTCACACTCCCTCACCCTATCGCTCGCTCTCTCAATCACTCACTCACTGATTCGATTATTTACATTTGCCACGCACTGCCGAGCTCACTCACCCACCCGCTTACTAACTTACTCAAGTATTCTCATGGTATCATATGAATAAAATAAGTCAAACGCTACAGGAAATTTGGAATGTGTCCACAGTGATACACACGTCATAAAACTGATGGCAGCGTCTACAACTGTTATGCTCCTTAGACCACGGCTTTTGAGGTGTCCAGTGTTGGCGATGTGCATTGAACTGGCTGGGTGCACTTGAAAATGGTTACTCCAGAACTGCCCGTCATGCACATTTAATTTAGTCAACCTACTCACTCACTCATGCATGTACATGATATCAGTGCCTTAAACAGATGATGCGATACTGACTAGATAATGTGGCACATTTGGAGGGTCATCACAATGGAAAGCACATGATGTGAATTAACTTATTATATTTTTTCATGAACAAATTCTTCAACGTACTCCATAGTCCTTCCGCCCATCAATGACTCACTCACTCACCAAATCAAAGTATTTACATGATAATTTATAAATGAAACAATCAAAACGATATGGCGCGTGTGGGAAGTGTTCACAGTGCTACACACATCCTTCCATACTCATTCAGTTTCACTCGGTTTCTTAATTACTAAATAACTTATTCAAGCATTTACATATCATGGATTTGAGTAAAAATCAGGCTGAGGGTGATTCAGTTGGGTAGTTGAGGCTATTTTTATACAAGAAAAAGGAAAAATAGTAAGACTAAATTGCAATGATACACAAAAATGTGTGCGTAGCATACTGACATTTGATTTACATAAAAAATCAATACAGGTTGTCTCTAACGGTTACCTAGCAACTGTTGCTTAGGAAACAAAGAATATTTTATCTGATTAGTGTAGCACTGTGGACACCTTTGAAATGTGCCATATTATATTATGACATTTTAGTGCATTTGATACCTGAATATTTGAGTGAGTGAGAGTGCGTGAGTGAACATGGCATTTCACTGAATGACTATGCTGAAAAAAAAAAACAAAAAAAAAAAAAAAACAGTCGACCCAAAGCTACTAAATGTCAGAATCTCAAAGTGCTGTTGTCCACGTGACTAACACTGCTTTGGGGGAAACCAAGGTTATGGTTATTAAAACCAAGTTGTCGCGCTATTTTATCGATGTTAGTGCCCTGTTACTGGACGCCTTTGGAAAATAGTGTATACCCAGATCAGACGTCGCCAAATGCGATGTCAGCTCAGCCGGCTATTATGGGTCTACACTGTTTGCTTCAATTATTGGTATTTAGGTATAGGCCTTAGCTGCATTCTTCATAGAATTCCTTTTCTTTTATCGAAAGGGTGTACGGTTTTGATCCACCTAATTCATTGTCGTATTGTCTCAGAATTTAAAGTCAGTGTTTGAAACAGATGACGGTATGTCTGTGTATGTTTTGAAATATATGACAGTATTCCTAGATGGAAAGTTCAATCTATGGTTTCAAATTATCCCTTTCGATTCCAATGTTTGTTATTGCGTAATAATGGTTATCCCTTACAACCTTAAGGCCCAGTACAGATACTTATGCAAACAGTGTAGACCCTGATATGATGGCCCTGTGCCAACTTATCGGGATATTTTCTTACCGTTCAGCTGGACGTCCTTTTTAGTAGAATAGATGTGCTCAACATCAACGATGGAATAGTGCACTCCAGAAACTCAATAAGGATATAAATGACAGCACTGAAGGATGTTTGACTTCAGTGGTTTTTCCTTGTGTTTTTACCATGATTAGACAGCCTTTTCATTGTTTGTCGATATTCTTATTTCTTGGAATTCTCAGTCTCACTGTCTACTTAAAGCAGGTGCAAGCAGAAAAAGCTCTGACAAGCCTGATTACTCATTATTTCCAGCATCATGGTAATGCTATTGAGCATCAATTCAGAAATCTAGTTTTACCACTGAGTACTCTGGTATATTATTTTACTTCCTACTGATCTGCTAGACACCTTTTGACAAGAGGCAACCCAAAATTCAAAGGTATTTAACATGTGGTGTTTGGACGTGATAACATCATTTTAATGACTTTAACATTCCTGCCACACGCATACTAGTTTACAGTAGTTTATAATCTCAACCAATCACAGTCCAGGCAGCAGGAACGACTCAACTTTGGATCAAATTTGGAACAACGTAAAAACGTTTCAATATAGGGATCACCTATGGTTTTTCATGCATTAGAATTTACCGGGTCCCGAGGAAGCTGTTTGTTCAGATATCTTCCGATGGACCAGCCAAACGTTATTGCAATGAAATGACCAAAGCTCCGTATAAACTCTTCAAATGCGGCCGGGAAACCATCATGGCGGCTAGTTCAGAATGTTGTTTACAATGACGTTGTTACGCAGTAACCAGCAGACGTCATCATAAAACTCTTAAACGCTACATTCTGGGCGATAACGCTGCGTTGTTCAACGTAACGCAAACGAAGCAAGGCCTGCCTTGTGATATAAAAAGTTCAAAATAGATGTTCAAACAGCCCGAGAATTTCATGATTTGAACAAGTTTTTTGTTGTTTTTTTAGGTCCATTTGGCAATGGCTTCAAACAGTCATGCGCGTATGTATTTATGCAAGAACGATGGTTCAACGTTGAGTAAACGTTGCGTACCTGCAGGGAATAAATAATATTATCACATGACGTCACGTCTGAGAGTGTAATAACGACATGCAATCATGAATAAAATCCGTTTTGAATGTCATCTTGCATTTGTGCTCATACATTAATAAATTTTTTAAACTCGTTCAGGAAAAGGGATGAAATGCTCGACAAAGCCTCGCACTTATCCCTTTTCCACAACTTGTTTAATAAATTCAATAATAATTATAAAAAGAGACAATAGTGACAATGTAAATAGGAAATACATAGTTAGTGTCTTTAATAATAAAATATAATCGGTAAGCCTTAGACAATTTTATAGGGGCGAGCTTTAGCGAGCCCCGATAAAATTGCCACGGCGAACCGATTATATTTTATTATTAAAGACATTAACCGTGTATTTAGTTTATACCGCAATTCAAAACAGTCAAGGGGTTTTGCAATAATTAAGCAAATTTAAGCAAAAAAGACAGCAGACAGTGTGGCATGTTAAACAACATTCAGTGCCATGGTGCGCACACGTTGTATAACGTGACGTCAACGTGTACCAAGTTTGTGACGTCATTTTCATACAAAAGTCTATTTGACCAAATTTGACCTCCGCATAAAATAGGTCAAGTTCATCTGAGGGTCATAATTTGAACAAACTATGATGGGCCCGAGTCCCCAATGCTACATTGTTTCATGACAATCGATCCATTGGTTCCGGAGAAGATTTCTGAAGGTTTGTTTTTCATTATATGGGAATATCGGCCATCTTGGTCATGTGACCAAACACAAAAATTAATTGACTTTTTCCTTGTTCCTAACGGCAAATGTGTGAAATTTAATTAAAAATAGCCAAGTGCTTTCTGTGTAAAACAAGTTTTAATTTCTATACTGAATGTCCTTGAGCCAATGTCAGGAAATGACCATGACCTTGAATCTCATTTCATCCACTCATTTAGCAAATTGCAGCTACCAATTTTCAGATCAAAGGCTTCAATAGTTTCCAAAAACATTCAGTTTTGACTTTTCCCCATACAAAAGTCTATGCGACCAAATTTGACCTGGTGTATGTCATCTGAGGGTCATTACTTGAATAAACTAGCCTGAGTCCAAAAGCTACATACCAAGTTTCATGCCAATCGGCCCCCTGGTTCCAAAGAAGACGATTTTTAAGGGTTTTTACCTTATGTGGGAATGACGACCATCTTGGTCAGGTGACGGAACTCAAATTATTTCATTTTCATTTTCCTCGTTCGTTTAAGTTTTCGTATGAAATTTGGTTACAAAGTGGTTCAGTAGTTCGTTTTAAACAAATTTAAATTTTCATATCTGAATGACCTTGAGCCAAGGTCGAGGAATGACCTTGACACTGAATATCCATGCAACCTCATCCACTCATTTAGCTAACTGTATCTACCAATTTTCAGATCACAGGCTGCAATAGTTTCCGAAAAATACACAATTTTGATTTTTTTTCCTTACAAAAGTCTATGCGACCAAATTTGACCTTGGCGTAACTTGGATGATTTATTAAAGGTATTGACAATACCTATTAGTCAAATTTACCCCATAGAACTTTAGTTAAATACTGCAACTTCTTCTGATACCGAGGCCCCGTATTTGGATTTACACCTATCTATTGTAGATGAATTTGTTTCTTGCAAAATTGATGATAAATGCAATGATTTTGAGAGTGTTAATTTTCCTTTCTTGGATGGTGATGTTCCTCGTGCGGCATCCTGCGGCGTTTATATTTCGCAATTAATTCGATTTGCAAGAGTGTCTAGTCATGTAACTGGCTTCAACACTCGTAATAAATTGTAAACTGCTAAACTTCTTAATCATGGTTATCGGTATCATAAACTACGCAAAGCATTTTCAAAATTTTGTACACGTCATTCCAATTTAATTTTAAAATTCAATGTTGGACTTAAATCTCTTCTGCAACAAGGTCTATCCTGACCCGAATTTTATGTAGACTTAGTTTATAAGTTCAGAAAAATATACAATTGCAATGACTTCAGTACCCAATTTCGTAAAATTGTTTATAAAATGTAAAAAGATTGGATACAACATAAAGGTTATGCATCGTAGTAAACCCAATCACGGTTGACAACTTTGCTACCCTCTTTAACTGCACGCCGGTGGGTCAGGCCTCCGAATTTATGACGGTTCCAGCCTAAAGGCTCACTGAGAATTAGAGAGAATCTAATTTTAGGTAATGTTGGTTGGTGCCCAATGCTCTGTCTCTTGTTGGGCCCATTGGATTCTAACTGTTGGTCTTCGTTTGCTAAAGCATTTCAGTGGTTTCTTGCTGTCGAGTACTCACCGTTGTTTTATCTCTGTGGCTGATTGATTTTGTGTTCACTGAGATGTTGAACTGGTGAGTTAGGCGGCCTTCACAAGGACTATTTGTCTAAATCGCGACGGAAGTAAGGGCGATGATTGTGCCCCCACCCGCAAGTGGAATCTGTCGTGGTTTATTAGCTCACCTGGGATCACTTTTTGTCCGTCGTCCGTCGTGCGTCCGTGCGTCCGTAAACAATTTCAAATAAGTATATCTCTAATACCCCATGGACAATCTTGATCAAATTTCATGTGAAGCATCATTAGGTAGGGGGAAAGGCTGCATAAGGTTTTTGGGCTGATCAGATTGGAATTCTGGTTGCCATGGCAACATATAGCTCCCATAGACTTATAATGGGAAATGTTTTAAAAATCTTCTTCTCTGAAACCACAGGGCCCAGAGCTTAGATATTTAGCTTGTAACAATGTTAAGTTGTCACCTACATAAATCCTGCCAATCATGCCCCTGGGGTCCAAATTGGCCAGACCCTGGGGCCCCTTAGCTCCTATAGACTCATAATGAAAAAAGCTTCAAAAATCTTCTTCTCTGAAACCAAAGGGCCCAGAGCTTAGATATTCAGCTTGTAGCAACGGCAAGTGGTCACCTACATAATTCCTGCCAATCATGCCCCTGGGTTCCAAATGGGCCACGCACCGGGGCCCCTTTGCCCCCATAGACTCATAAGGGAAAAAAGCTTCAAAAATCTTCTCCTCTAAAACCGCAGGGCCCAGAGCTTAGATATTTAGCATGTAGCAACGGCAAGTGGTCACCTACATTATTCCTGCCAATCATGCCCCTGGGGTCCAAATTGGCCAAGCCCCGGGGCCCCTTAGCTCCTATAGACTCATAATGGAAAAAAGCTTCAAAAATCTTCTTCTCTGAAACCACAGGACCCAGAGCTTAGATATTTAGCATGTAGCAACGGCAAGTGGTCACCTACATAATTCCTGCCAATCATGCCCATGGGTTCCAAATGGGCCACGCCCCCCCCCCTTCGCTCCCATAGACTCATAATGGAAAAAAGCTTCAAAAATCTTCTTCTCTGAAACCACAGGGCCCAGAGCTTATATATTTAGCATGTAGTAACGGCAAGTGGTCACTTACATAATTCCTGCCAATCATACCCCTGGGTTCCAAATGGGCCACGCCCCGGGGCCCCTTCGCTCCCATAGACTCATAATGAAAAAAGTTTCAAAAATCTTCTTCTCTGAAACCACAGGGCCCAGAGCTTAGATATTTAGCATGTAGCAACGGAAAGTTGTCACCTAAATAATTCCTGCCAATCATGCCCCTGGGGTCCAAACCGGCCCCACCCCGGGGCCCCTTAGCTCCTATAGACTCCTAATGGAAAAAAAGCTTCAAAAATATTCTACTCTGAAACCACAGGGCCCAGAGCTTAGATATTTAGCATGTAGCAATGGCAAGTGGTCACCTACATAAATCCTGCCAATCTTGCTCCTGGGGACCAAATGGGCCACGCCTTGGGGCCCCTTAGCTCCCATAGACTCATAATGGAAAAAAAGCTTCAAAAATCATCTTCTCTGAAACCACAGGGCCCAGAGCTTAGATAAATATAACATGTAGCAACGGTAAGTGGTCACCTACATAATTCCTGCCAATCATGCCCCTGGGTTCCAAATAGGCCACGCCCTGGGGTCCCTTCGCTCCCATAGACTCATAATAGAAAAAAGCTTCAAAAATCTTCTTCTCTGAAACCACAGGGCCCAGAGCTTAGATATTTAGAATGTAGCAACGGCAAGTGGTCACCTACATAATTCCTGCAAATGATGCCCCTGGGTTCCAAATGGGCCACAACCCGGGGCCCCTTCGCTCCCATAGACTCATAATGGAAAAAAAGCTTCAAAAATCTTCTTCTCTGAAACCACAGGACCCAGAGCTTAGATATTTACCATGTAGCAACGGCAAGTAGTCACCTACATAATTCCTGCCAATCATACCCCTGGGTTCCAAATGGGCCATGCCCCGGCGCCCCTTCGCTCCCATAGACTCATAATGGGAAAAAGCTTCAAAAAGGGCCCAGAGCTTACATATTTAGCATGTAGCAACGGCAAGTGGTCACCTACATAATTCCTGCCAATCATGCCCCTGGGTTCCAAATGGGCCACGCCCCGGGGCCCCTTTGCCCCCATAGACTCATAATGGAAAAAAAGGTTCAAAAATCTGCTCCTCTGAAACCGCAGGGCCCAGAGCTTAGATATTTAGCATGTAGCAACGGCAAGTGGTCACCTACATTATTCCTGCCAATCATGCCCCTGGGGTCCAAATTGACCAAGCCCCGGGGCCCCTTAGCTCCTGTAGACTCATAATGGAAAAAAGCTTAAAAAATCTTCTTCTCTGAAACCACAGGGCCCAGGGCTTAGATAATTAGCATGTAGCAACGGCAAGTGGTCACCTACATAATTCCTGCCAATCATGCTCCCGGGGTCCAAAAGGGTAAGCCCCGGGGCCCCTTAGCTCCTATAGACTCATAATGGAAAAAAAAGCTTCAAAACTCTTCTTCTCTGAAACCACATGGCCCAGAGCTGAGATATTTAGCATGTAGCAAGGGCAAGTGGTCACCTACATTAATCCTGCCAATCATGCCCCTGGGGTCCAAATTGGCCACGCCCCGGGGCCCCTTAGCTCCTATAGACTCATAATGGAAAAAAAAAAGCTTCAAAAATCTTCTTCTCTGAAACCACAGGGCCCAGAGCTTATATATTTAGCATGTAGTAACGGCAAGTGGTCATCTACATAATTCCTGCCAATCATGCCCCTGGGTTGTCAATGGGCCACACCCTAGGCCCCTTCGCTCCCATAGACTCATAATGGAAAAAAAGCTTTCAAAATTGCTCAACCCGTTGTGCTTGGATGAACAAGATGGCTAAAATTATAAAAACCTTGTGTCAACCAAAATTGCTCAAACCCTCTACTCTACCATATATTATCTCCAATCTCATTTGTACAATCAGGTGAGAGATCCAGGGCCATCATGGCCCTGTTGTGATTGCTTTGAGGTTTAACATCCCCGTCAACACAGTGTAGGTCATTTTGGAGACTTTGCTTCCATATTTGTGGGACTTTTACCCTACTTTGAGATGAAATGACATCTTAAGCTCTGTTGCCCAATTAAACCAATAAGGTTTAAATGCATAGACGGTTCAACTGGCACCACTTTTCTTGGGCAGGCTTAGAACCTCTAAGCTGTTTACCAGTACTCATGTGTGGTTGGTTCCAGCTCTGTATGGAAGCACCATGTAGCACGGTCTATTTCTTCAAGCCCCGATGGACATTCTTAAAACATTTATGATTTTCTGGTACACAGGTGAGTAGGGCTAGCTAATCGGGGCTGAAAAGATAATCGATTATCATTCCCGTCATTGCGATCGATAATCGATTAGTAATCGCTAAGGTTTTTGTCATAATTTTACCTGTCTGGCTTTCATCTGAGCATGACTCTTACCATATGTTGCACTTTACCATATGTATATTTGAACAGACAGGCCTGAGCAAACAGTGTAGACCCAGATGAGACTTCTGCAGCGCCTCATCAGGGTCTGCACTGTTTGCCACTTATCCAGCTATTTTAGGCATAACTTTGGGTAGTAAATTGTACCTATCAAGTAATCAATTAAAAGCAAATCAGAAATGATAATCATTTTTGTTGAATTTATCGATCCATTAATCGATTATACGATTAATCGTGTCACCCTTACAGGTGAGCGCTATAGGGCCATTGGGCCCTCTTGTTTTTGTTATGGCTTGTCTTTGAGTGTATGTATCGCTTATATTATTTTGCCAATTGGCCATTTTGTGGGAAAGTAACTGTCATTTTGGCTTTCCGCTAGTGATGTTTCCATTAGGGTCTAGTTGTTTCATGTTTGTGTTACTTTCCCTTGGTGTCTCTTTTGGGAGATGTGGGTTAATTGTATCGATTCCTGATAATTTCCTTCACTTCTGTTTTAAATAAAACTACAAGCACTGCATGATGCCCCGCCACTACAATTACATCAAGCAAGTGCCATATCAAAGTGAAAAAGGAATTCAAAGTAAGGATGCATTACTATTTTCCTTAATAAATGTAACAGGAATATATGACTAAGATGACTAATTTAAATGTTCAAGAGCCATGGCTCCAAAACAAAGTAAATCAGAATTAAAATTCTCATTTTCAATTTTTGGGGGCCAGTGCCCTTTAAACTAAAGTCAAGGTCTCCAAAATTTAGTCAAATCTTTGATCAATGGTAATGATATTTTTCATTGATGTGTTCATGAGACTGGGTGCAGACGAGCCATCTTTGGCCAAAAATTGTCAGTTTTTTTTTTTTTTTTTTTTTTTTTTTTTTTGGGGGGGGGGGGGGGGGGCTGTGCCCTTTAAAAATAAGGTCAAGGTCACCAAAACCTGAATGCTGTTTCCCCTATCCTAGTGATGTAACCATGGGAGTTTGGTCAGAATCAATCATTAGGTTCAGGAGATATAGTGCTTCAAACAGACCACATGATAGCAATGGTTATGTTCAATGTTCAAGGGGCGGTAACTCCAAAAGTGGAAATATCAGAGCTATGGTTCAAATGTTCTGCACGTCGTTTCATTCTGCTCGTCATATCTGTGAAGTTTCATGGAAATATCTGAAACGGCAACGAAGTTAGGGAGTTACTGTTCATATATTCTGCACGTCGTCTCATGGTGCTCTACATATCTGTAAAATTTCAAGGATATATTTCAAACGGTATCAAAGTTATGGAGCGGACACGAAACTATGACTGAAATGGCTATGTTCAATGTTCAAAGGGCAACAACTCCAAAAGTAGGAAAATCAGAGTTACGGTTCATATGTTCTGGACGTCGTCTGATAGTGCTCTACATATGAAAATCTCTCAAACAGCATCAGAGTTACGGAGCGGACACGAAACTATGAGGCGCTGACGGACGGACGTATGGACGGACGGACACTCAAAACTTGCGGGGCATAAAAAGGCATTTGTCAAGAAACCGCTCAGCCTAGAATATTAGAACTTACACGCAAGTCCTACTTCTTATCATTTGTAAACTATATTAACACGTATTGTGGACATTTATATGTATTTCTGTTTCCGTATGTTTACAATCTTCTACACAAGACCCATTTGATATTTAGGCAAGGTGAGTTCTACAATTCGTAAAACTCTCCTATCACTAACTTATGCCCTGGCTTGATAGGCGACCTTTGGTTATCTATTAATTGCAACCAATTGTGTACTGTACACGTAAAGGGAAAACTATTAAAGAAATAAATAAACGAATGGACATAAACTATAGTTTATCAACGACCTTGAAGAGTTAAAAGTTTAAGCGTGACGAGTCGATTCCATTTTTTAGGGGAAGCAGGTTTCGGATACCTGTTTTTCTCGGGATTTTATGGATATAAATCAATGTTTGTATAATATCAACCTAGAAGACATGGTCGAGTGGTTAACTGCGAGTCACACTAAAAATCTTTTAGGCGAGTGGCACATTTTTTATATTTAATGTTTCATTTTTATTTTATCTTTTTTAATGTTTAAAGTTATTTTCTTTATTTTTTATATTTAGATCCTTAATATTTGGTTCCCTTTGTTTTATGTTCAACAATTATAGTTTTATGTCATTGTAAATCTTTTTGATGCCGGCCTCGGTAGTTCAGTTGGATGCGCGTATGACGGGTGGTCAATAGGATGCGGGCTCGATACCTGCCGGGGTCAGCAACATTCTTTCCCATGGTGATGATTCAAGAAGGGCAGTTGTTAGTTTCTGGGGAAATAATGTGCACTGTACTGGTTAACCGCTTACGTATAAGCTTGCCCAGGATAAGTGTGGATAAGTAAACTGACCGGCTCAAAAATGACATAAATAGTGATGCCTCGGCCGTAAAAGCCCAATACAAACAAACGAAACTCTTTCAGATCCATTTCAAAAGCGCATTTGCCTTCACTGACGGCTGTGAACGTACGTTCAATCACAGTCACATTTTTGATAATACCTCTTGAATCCGAGCTACAACGATTCGCGTGTGCTCGTTCCATCCTTTCAATAAAATGAATATACATCTTATGTGATTGCCCCGCCCATCGGGGCTTGGAGAAATAGTTCGAGCAGCACGATGCTTTCAAGCGGATCTGAAACTGACGACACATGAGAAATGGAAAACCGCTTAGTAAGTCCGAGCCTGCCCAGGCAAAGTGGTGCGGGTTGGACCGTCCATATTTATTAAACCCGTTTAGTTTTATAGGGTGGCAGGGCTTGAGATGTCATTTCATCTCAATGTCGGGTAAAAAACCCACAAAACTGGAAGCAACTTCTCCAAACTTGACGGGGACAATTAACCTCAAATCAATCGAACAAACAAACAAACAAACATCTCCTGGGCTCCAATTTTATAGGTACGAAAAAATGTTAAGAAAAAGTAAAAAAAAACAAAAAAAAACATCTGACTAAGATTCGAACCCTAGATCTCCAAGATGGGAGACGTGTTACTAGACTGTCTCGACTGGTCGTCAATCTGGTTAAAAGGCGCGCCAGTTCAAGAATATGACGGTAACTATCGCCCAGTGTAAAAATACCCACTACAGGCGACTTACCTAAAACACGGACGAGTCCAAAATTAAAAGTGCAGTCACGTCTCACTGCGTTTTGAAAGACTATACCAATGATGCTTTGTTCGTTTGTTTGTGTTTAAATTTTATGTACTCGTCAGCACTTAGTCATTGCACGACCCGCAGAAAAAGCGACCGACTGAAGTCGGTTGATTTTTTAAGAGTGCCCTAAAATCACCGTGTCATTCTGTCAGTCTGTCTGTCCGTCCGTAACCCGTTTGTGAAAATTGGTGATAGTGACTTAACCGATTGGAATATTTAAACAATTTTTGGCATACTGATAGATATCAATGAGATCTAACCAATGAACTTGCCAAATTTACATTCCATTTAGTATAGCCTCCGCGAGGCGAAAAATTTGAAAATTTTCGAACTGCTTCTCCTCGGAAACCGTTGGGCCGATTGAAGTCAAATTTCATATGGAGCCTCTATGGGATGGGTAAAACCATTTTTTGCTCATGGGGTCCAGGTCACATGACCAAAATGGCCGCCAAGCCATATATGATAAAAACCCTTCGTGCAATAGTCTTCTCCAGAACCACTGGGCAGATTTCCACGAAACTTGATAAATAGCATCTGGGACGTAAGCCCATGATAAAGTGGTAAAAGGGTGACCCTGGGTTGACCTTGACATTGTTTGTGCCTAGGTCAAACTTTGACACATATGCTTTTGTATTGGAAAAGTAAGAATGCATTTTATCCTGCAAACGATTCAGAATACAGTACAAAAGTATAAGATATATTTTTGCTCCTTACGATAAGGCGCATTTATTGGGGGAACCTTTTAGGTCCAGGTCACATGACCAAAATGGCCGCCATACCCATATATGGTAACACTCATAAAGCTAAAAGCATCCGGCGGGTCGTGCACTTCAGCTGAAGCACTGGTTTCTAATATGTATGACTTATACACCATATATACAGTATATATTACATCTCGGGTGCGGCTTCTCTTCCGAAGATATTCGTTTTAAACTAAGAAGCCTCCGTGGTGTAGTGGTTACGCTACTAGCCTTGTAAACCAGGGATCGCAGGATCGATCCCGGGTTTCTCCAGGCTTTCGGATGAGTCTTTAAACCGAGGTCCCATCACCGTATGACATTAGCTGTTGGCGGGACGTAAAACTCTTGTCACTCATTTTAAACTAACTTTGTTTGTTGCGTTATGGAACTGAATATTCTTCACGAATGCACATCTATACTTGGGTTTAAAGGGCATACATTCTTTTCTTATTTCTGCTAAAACATATTTTGTGTATTCTCGATAAGGCAGTTCTAATATGTACCCACAATCTTTATTTGGAGTATGATCACGCAATTTTGTCAATAGCAGTAACCATTTGGGGGCTATGAAAGAATGCACTATGTTACATAGATGTGTTATCGTAATGTTAGCCGACATTTTCAAAACTGCAAAATTAGAGCACATTAGATGGTGTTCCTTGACATGTGGGGTGGGGCACCTTGTTGGTTTTTCTTAAGACAGTCTGTCTGAAATTGGGTCGTACAAATACTATCTTTTAAGAATAAACCCCTTTTTACTCAGGGGACAAAATATTTTTAAAAGACTTGCCTCGGTCCAAGATTTGCACATCATTTGATCGAAACTGTTTTAATCAATCGAAGACGATATTTAGATGAAAACTCACAAAGCGCGAAATAAACAATTCAAGGTGAGTCAATGGACGAAAATAAGCTGGTGTAGGAACATTACGCGTTCCTTTTTAATTTAATCATTACGAGTATCATTTCTTTCTTCCTTTCTACTGATACTGCCATCGGTCACATTACTCGCAGGGGTACATAATATACACGCTAGGTTTTGCAGGATGAAATATGTTCTATAAAAGGGTTATCCTTTGGAAGCAATGAATACACCACAGAAGTGAAAAATATGGAATGTACATGTTTTCTGGGCCAGACTAGCTAGTTTCGGCCAATTAGGCCTCATCAGTGACCCTCAGATATTTTCAAAATTCCACAATGGAATCAATGATCCCAAAGGACAAGAAAATATAATCTACACTATGATGTAGGACAGGGAGACGTTTTACCGCCGTCACACATTCCCACACACCAGCTGTAGTGAAGATAAATATGTTCTATAAAAGGGTTATCCTTTGGAAGCAAGGAATACACCACAGAAGTGAAAAATATGGAGTGTACATGTTTTCTGGGCCAGACTAGCCTGCTCAGTAATCATGTAATTACGGTAGGGTTCTTTAACCTGCATAGGGGATGGTTCTCACTGCACAGGGGGTGGGGGGGGGGGGGGCTCCTGTTAACGTCCCGATCCGAAGGACGGTACACTTTATGACATTCATTCCTGCAAATTATGCCAATGGAGCGTGTTCGGAAACCGAAATTTTATCGCCGCTGCCGGGGATCGAACCAACCCGGGACCTCTAGCATCAGAGGCAAATACACTAACCACTGAGCTATCACGCTCCTTACTACTTATAATAATATCAGCAACATACACAATCGTATTAATACATGAAACCTGTACAATTCAGTGCTATTTTCATTTAGCGGTCTTCGCACTTAAAAATCCTATCGCTATGGCTAGCGGTCGGTTTTCCACCTCACCTGGGACTTAGCTAATAGTTGTGTTTGTTCGATCCCCCTGCTGGTGCCATTAAAATCTTTGGGTATAAAGAAAAAAAAAGCAGATGTCTAACAGTTTATTTTGACAGCTTTCTTATCAATCATCTTTGATTCTCCGGCGCCTTAGTTACAGTTTCAGCCAATAAAATAACAGAACGATATCATAATTTTCATCACACAGCAAAGCTCCTATAGGAGAAAAGCAGCTAGGAGAACAGAACAATCTAAATGGAAGTTTAATGCGTTAGGCGTACCAAAACTCTTGATGAACTGTTTCAAAGCATTTTGTGTGAAAGCTAATAGATGCCGAACTGAAGCAAACAAGACAACTATTGACTGGTATACCGAACTTTATCACGTTTCCTGTGGTTTAAATTACATAAAAGCAATACTGTAAAAATATTTATATGTGTCAACATAAAGAAATTTAATGCTATATGCGTCCTTGTAGAGAATGGAATAGTGGTGACTTAATGTTGGTGAAATGAGAAAAAATGTCGTATAACGGGCTTATCATTGCTTTACAAAAATTACATTTAAATGTTAGTGACCCTGTCTTGGTACCTTGCATTATTTTCTTAATTTACTGGAACAGAGAGCTAAATATGTCATTAAACAACAACAACAAAAAAAGTTAGATGCGTCACTTACTCAATTATTATCATATTAATTAGACTTTAAACACCTATCAGTATTCGATACGCTTGGTAATTAAAAACTTCATTTTAAATGTGTGCGAAAGTGTGCGTGTAACCCTAACCCTAAGCCTTAGGGGTTAACAACACACGGCTGACAACGTCGGTTAATGATTTTTGTGTATACCTGGCTTATAACGCCGGTTACCAGAATTCATTTAAAAATGACTAAAATGCCCAAATATGGAATTTAAAAAAAGGTCAAAGTTGACACCCGTGTGTTGTGTTGACAGTTACATCAGGTGTCAATAACGTGGGTAAAAAAAACGCGAAAGGCCTCGCAGTGATACAAATCTGTACACACACACACACACACACACACATAAATACATGCATGCATATATCCCTACCCTACCCCACCCCACCCCACCGACCCCACCACATGACACCCTACCCAACAACACCCCACCCCATGACAACCCACCTCAACCTGGCCCACACCACTTACACATGCATGCATGCACACACACATGCATTTACACTCAAACATGTATGCTCATACACAATCACTCATTTATGCTTGCACACCCACATACAAATGCACATGCATGCATGCACACACACACTGATGCTTGCATGCATACATGCAGGTACTCACACATGCATGCACACTTATGGACTCACACAGGCACACACACACATGCATGCACATGCAGGCATGCACACTTATGCACTTACACATGCACACACACACACACACACATGCATGCACATGAAGGCATGCACTCACGCATTAATGAATGCCATAAGAAAACATGCATGCACTCAGGCGCTACATAGCCTTCGGCGGAATTCTTGTTGTATGTTTTTGAGTCTTTAACAAAATTTGTTGAATATTTTTCCATCTAGGGACAAGCAACGGTTGGGGGCATTGTGTTTTACAAACACCATTTCTAGTTTTTAGGTGGATTTTGAAATTAATTGGCAGAAATGTTGACCACCATGAGACGATGTGTTGTGTGCATGACCCAAGTTCAAGTACCTCAAATGTCAAGGACAAAAGGACAAAAAGGGCCTTTTTTAGTGTTCAGTCAATAACTTTCTTCTTCCTGGATAGATTATGAAATTACTTGGCAGAAATGTTAACCATCATGAGACGATGTGGTGCACGCTAGACCCAGGTCGATACCTCCAAGATCAAGGTCATACTAAGAGGTCAGAGGTAATAAATTTTTTTTTTTTTTGTGTCCAGTCATTAACTTTTTATTTCTGGATGGACTTTATAATGTAACCATGCATAAATGTTCACCGTCATTAGACCATGAGTCATGTGCAAGACCAAGGTCCATACCTCCAGTGTCAAGGTCATACCTAGGTCATACCTAGAGGTCAAAGGTAAAAAAAAGGTCAGTCAATAACTTCCTTATTCTTTGATGGATTATGAAATTACTTGGCAGAAATGTTAACCATCATGAGACGATGTGTTGTACCTCACAGGTCAAGGCCATACTTAGAGGTCAAAGGTAAAAAAAGTGCTTTTTTGTTTACGGCCAATAACTATTTATTTTTCTATGAAGTTACTTTGCAGAAATGTTCATCTTCATTAGATAATGTGTTGCACACAAGACCCAGCTCAATACCTTCAATGTCAAGGTTATACTTAGCAGTCAAAAACGGGGGAGACATCTGTGTTTTTGTAGAAAAACAAATTCTAGTTATTT
>CAUZLF010000604.1:23029-78145 GCA_963580285.1 Lucinisca nassula
ATTAACGCTACCGTTATGTCAACGTCAGTAAATTGTTAACGTCACTACGTCAGAACCATGTGTGGGTAAGATCAATTAGTAACTCCAGTTTAACTTAGTAGAATGTCAGGTAACACAATTAAGTGGGGTCTACTTAAATTTTTCGTTACCAAGAAAAAGTGGGGTTTGCCTTGCCTTCCTGCTCAGAAATTATCGACTTGTCAGTATCCATTCAGTTGAATACATGGGTTTCGCACTTCATCAACGCAGGAAGGAAGATTAAAGTTAATTTCTAAATGTGGCTGTCAATGCATTTTTTTTTTTTTTTTAAAGTTGATGATTCAGAGTATCAATGTGCTGTTCCACAGCCGGGAACACCAGCCAGAGATCAAATCCTCACTTCACTGACACCAAATGTTACATGTGGGTTTACGGCGTCCCGCAAACCCCCATGCTGACAAGACAACCGAGCGTGATCTCTGACAGGTGTACGGGCAGCTGTGGGGTAAGGCACAAGAAAGATGTTAGATGAATGACATGAATTATTTACAGTATCTACATACAACGCTTACAAACACAAAACATCACAATTTGTTGCTTCTGTAGCCAACTCACGACGTCCGCTCCGAAGGCAAAACACTGTTCTGTGCTCGGAACGGGTGACGTGAATACCTACAGAAGCAAACAACAAAAACAACAACAAAAATAAAAAAAGAAACAACACAAGACGCGACTGGCCAGTTTATAACTTAGGGTGAATCCCCCACTCGCGTGACACTTCCTCTCGCGAACTAGTAGAACTAGTCTATCAACATAGTTGATAATCTTAGATTTAGCGATCACGTTTGCTGCTCAGAGGTTTAGTGATCGTCTAAATGACCTGCAGGTTAATTGACCTCTTCCATGGTCTCACATTTGTTTACAACGAACAATGATCTAGATTCTGCTTCTACCCTGGTAGGCGCTGATTACGGCGGTCTGTCCGCCCTTGCTGGACCCTAACGCCTAGCGTCGTACCAGTACCTGCTGCTATGAAGCAGGGAGCAGCAGGTCACACATTGTTGTGCCTGCAAATTACGATAACGGGACTAGAAACGAGTCACAAAACATACATGCTATATTAGGATCCCCCTCCCGGAGAAGTAAGAATATGTTCATGCATATACCGTTATTGCGCATGCGCCGACCAGACATACAGGCTGATTAGTGCATGCGACAAATAACCGTACAGCAGAACTCAACTTGACTGTGCATCAAATTATCAGCACCCAGCGCTTGACACAATAATACTCAAAGTTCATGTTTCCTTACTGAGCACTACAGAAATCAATTAATGCTCACTACTACTGAGCATAATACTCATCAAATTTGTGCTCACTACATTATCACAAGTAAGAGGCAATTGAACAGACCACGCCTTTGCGCTACCTGGTCAGCTGCCAATTACAGGAAACATAACAATCTCTATTTCATATCCTTCTCCGCGACACGGCTCACAAATATAGCTATTCACAAATTCAATACATTAATAACAGATAGAAACTACAACAGAAGATTTTCATCTATAATCCACAACATTTGTTAGTGTCTCATAAGGGCCAACACTGTTTGCCGTAAATTCTCTCTATTTGGTATGCACCCCGTCAAAACCGTCCTCGCGACGCCGATGACGCAGCTGACGTCATCCCCGCCGCTCAGGCCGTTATGACGTGTGGCGACCAAATACTCCCACTTATCATCATCACGTTCTTTATATGTACATACATGCACAAACTGAGTTATCAGACAAAAACGGCATCATTACAAAATGAACTCGTAATTCTTCTTGAACAAAATTATTTCTAATCAACGTGAACATGCTTGTAAAATAAAATCCATTACGGTTCATCATCACGGATAACCCAACAGGCTCTTGTAAGAGTTTGCCCTGATGATGAAGATATGGTTAAACCCGTCTTAAGTTTACGTCCCCTCTACACCTAATATCATATTGGGACGGAACCACGGTTTTCTAACCACAGCTAGTCAAAAGTCATGGATCAAACAAGTGACCCGGCGTTTATTAATTACATTCTACAAAAGGGGTCTAAAAGCCTAAATGAATCTAGAATGAGCGGGTGTCCAAACTTTACGTCTCACCAACATCTAGGGTCAGCATGAGACAGGACCTCACTTAGAAAGACTCATTCTACTACTGGAGAAGCCTGGGATCGATCCTGCGACGTCTAGCTGGCAAAGCTAGTAGCCTAATCACTACAGGCCTCAACAGTGAATTCAGAATAGGCTTCAGAAAGTTGGGGTATACTAGAAGTAAACCCCTCCAAAACCTACAAGCATGTTCATACAAAAATAATACTAAACATAGATTTAACATACCTTTCAATATACTTTCTATTTCCCCGTCACAATGTTGTGTTCACTCTTACAACTTGACCTGCTGCTAAAGTGTCCGCTTTTTTCAGGGTTTATATATCTATGAATACTACCGGAAAATCATGCCTACTCTTATTACCTTGCTCAATTCGTGGCGAGGTGGAGATACCAGCCACAAACAAAGCCAGATAGCAAAAATCGAGTAGATAATGGATTTGCGTTCAAATAGTATATTTCCCATAGGAAAAATTGATGAAACGACCCTATAATCAATGACATGACTCCTGTCAAAACGAACACCCACACAACACGTGACGGGAATAAAAATCATATATGGCACAATTTGGCGGTTGGCGATTTTTAGGCAAATTCTATAGGACTCGGCCTTTTAGCGGCCCCCTGTATTGTAAAAACAGCTCTCTATAAACCACTCATGCATACATCGTATGATATGTGCACGACTTGATCATGGAGCCGCACAGTTTGCGTACCATATTTCACCTAAAATATTTCACTCGCACCGCCCTACCATATATCTACTAAAATAATTTAGATGTGCATAAGCACCCGAGAGGTTTCCTATTCCATCTCGTAACAGAAAACAAGCCCAGCCCGTCCTTCCCAGAAATCAAAATTTGAATTGCAAATCTAAACACTGTGGATAGATTACATGCCGATTTTCAAAATTATCGTGAATGTACTCACTCAAAATTAGCTTTGTAACTTATTAGCACATCATCGAGGCTACAGGTTTCTGTGCCAGCAGGCCTGTTTGTGGAACATAAGTCTGTATCTCTTTCTAATAGCCTCTAAACGAATGGCGTAGATAAGTGCATCAAGGGTCGCATTTAATATCTGAAACACATGACTCGAGCTGGTTATCGCTCGTGTAGAGGCGTCGTCAGTATTGAAACCGAAAGTTGTCAAAACCATCCAAAGACCCGAGACAGGTCCCCAACACAATGAAAATGTCAGAACAATTAATATTGTCGTTATAAGCGTCTTTTTCATCTGTCTCTGTATACCTGTGCGCATTTCCGTTCTCTGCTGAAGGCTTCGAGCTCCGCAATAAATACAGCAGTATAAAACAATCATGACAACAGTACAAAGCTGCGAACCTAATGCAGTGATAATGTTCTTGTTCCCACCCCAAGCTGAAAAATAATGACACAGATGATAATGATTGAAAGTATCACTGAAGGCATTTGTTTCACTGCTGTAACTATTACTGCTTATTACACGTTTAGAAATCCGCGAAGAATTGCCAGTAACATTTGGTGCCACGTAAGTGTATATGTTATTTGCATTTCCGTGACTTGCCCACTGGAAGTATCCTGATCCAAATATAATAATTAAGCTAATTATGAATGCAAATATCCAAGACAGACTCACGCTACACTTGACTCTTTTCTGGGTTACAACAGCTCTGTATCTCAAGGGAATCTTGGTCTTCAGAAAACAGTCAATTGCAATCATCATCACAGAGAACAATGTGGCCAGATAGGCGACAAACTGCAGGAAGTCATTTACAGCCCAGACACAATAAGATACTTGGGAGCCATCATTTTTATCTGATTTTACAGAAGTATACTTGTAATAGGCATAAGTCGCCAACATAAGTAAATCACTGATACACAAAGTCATATCTGCCACAGCTAAGCTCAGAATAGTTTATAATGTTCTCCTAGACTATCAGGTAGTTTGTATATGATGACGGAATTATACGAATTTATGAGTATTCCTATTGTAGAAAGAGATATTCTTGTAAATGCAAGTACTTTGATAATCAAATTCCACGCAGGTGGTACTGTTTCAATACTGTTATACGTCAAATGGTCTGTTGTATTAGTGTTATTGCCGCTTGCTAACATCACACCTGATAACACATAGTGCATTAGCGTAAAGAATTTTAAAATTCATTTTTGTTGATTGAGTTCACATACTGGTTTTAGTAGTAAGTTGATGATTCTCGTGCACATGTTCATTCCAGAGTTTAAATTTAAATGCATGTTTTATTTCGTTTGTTCTCTTTGTTGTCAATTGTTCCCATGTTGTTTAAAGCCGCCCATATAAAAGAGAATCTAATCCACGTGCGAAAACAACCTCACCGTCAAAACTTTGCAGTGGTGTATTCTGCGATGTACTGTCGAAAATCAGACATCATCAGGTAACGTTGCTTTCTATCGGCTTGCATTTAAATTTGCGCTGCTGACGTTGCTTGTCTGGTTGTTCAAATATATAAAGGATATTACACAAATATATAAAGGATATTACATGAGTGCCAATGTATTATTGAATTTGTAAATCCGGTTGGGGAAAAGGAAATAAATGCGAGGCTTAGACGAGCATTTTATACCTTTTCCTCAACGGGTTGAGCAAATACAATAGTACATGCGCACAAATGCAAGATTCTATTTTTCATATGACATTTAAAACGCATTTTTTTCACGATTTTTTTTTCAAAAATGCAAACGTAAGGAAACGTTTCTAACTATTTTGGATATTAAATCCACTAGTGGCTTATCGAATTAATTACATGACGTTATTTCATTATCAGACGCGCGCGAAGTCATATGATAAATGGAGAATTATAAACAGTGGTTTTAAAAAATGGGAAATAATTCACTATATATATATGCGTTGCAAGTCTTATAAAATCCGAGTGTGTTAGCATGAGAGTTTTATCTGGTCTTGTGGACTTTCATCGCACATGAGAGTTATTTCCCGCATTTTAAACACTGTTAATTTGAATATCTATTATATGACGTCGCGTCTGAGAATGTAATAAGGCCATGTAATAAATTCGATAATGCACTAGTGAATTAAATATGCAAATTAGTTAGATACGCCCCGTATCATTACGTGTACGAATTCCTTAACGATGTTGCGTTTACTAATGGCGGGATACTGACATTTTATTCAACAATCATGAATAAAATGCGTTTTAAATGTCACACGATAAACAGAATCTTGCATTCGTGTTCATGTATTATTTAATTTATTAAAGTCGTTGCAGAAACAGGATGAAATGCTCGACAAAACCTGGAATTTTATACTTTTTGCTGAACTCGTTCAATGAATTCAATAATACATGTTCACTCATGTAAGATCCTCTATAATTCTATAACCAATTAATTAAACGCGTTGTGGAAAAGGCATAAAATGCTCGGCAATGCCGCGCATTTTATCCCTTTTACATAAAATGCTCGGCAATGCCGCGCATTTTATCCCTTTTCCTTATCGTTTAATAAATTCAATAATACATGATCACTCATGTCAGATCCTCTATATACTATATAGCTTTTTGAATGACGATTTTCTCTCTTCTGACGCATTTACATGACATCATCTGATGTGATGTAATTTTACGTCCTTTGCACGATGATATATTGTCCCACTGGGACAAATTTCACATATCACTTGTTCCCCACAAGTTTCTAACAATACCTATAGCTTCATAATATAACATTTTGTTTAAACATAAAACAAAAGGTAAAGTTAATTAGAAAGATGATGTTCAGCTTCCTTACAGTACTGAACAGAATTGTCCTCCTAGCTAAAAATGATTGTGCCGGGACACACCGTTTCCTACAATTTACATGTGCGCACATCTATAGAGTCTGACTAGAGACTTACCTTGTTGCATGAAGAAGCATTGGGCCCTTAGCTGTCCTTAGAGCGCACAACAAAGACTCTGATCAGACTGCGCGGATGCGCAGGCAGATCCGAGTCTTCATTGGGCGCACGTATAAACTGTTTGAAATGCTGTGCCCCGGTTCAATTGCTTGTTTACTTGTTTATGAAAATCCATTTAGAATGAAGCACCATCTGAATGTACACGAAATATGAAAGATGTTTCAATGCTTAATGCTTTCACACGCTTGATGACGTGTGTACACGAAAAAGTACATCGTGCCATTTTGGACGAGATATGATTAACATCAGCCTGTACATGTAATCACATTTCAGCGTCTACCGAATGGTCAGGATGCTCAAACGATCTTGCGACTTTTAATGCATGATGCTCTTACATGATTGGAAGCAACGTCTCCAAAATGACCTAAATAGTGTTCACTGGGACGTAAAACCTGCACTGAAACAAACAAATGGCCCCGAGAAGTGTTCGAAACAGTGACGTTCGACTAGTTAGCTGTCTACGCCCATTTGAAGAAGATAAATCGGAACGATTCATTTTCTCGTATGTCAAAATGCTTACGACCACACGAATTCATAACATATTCTGATAGAATACCAGGAAAAGACAAATGTCAAAAGCACAGACATGCGACACAAAATGCAATTATCAAGAGTATTGAATCTCTGGCATTTGAGCGTGAATTTAGTTGAGGCAGATCATGACAAACTTTACGGTACCAAATGTGCGACTGGAAAAGAACCAGATTGGTCTGCATATCCACCCAGAATGGTGTATCCTCTTAGGATAGCCCGGAGGCTGTACACATCATGTGAATAAATTCGTGAAAAAGGACAACACATGTTAAGCCCGACTTTATAGAGAAAACTGGGGTATATGGGGATCCCATTTCTGCTCATAGACATGTGTGTAGACGGTACTCGTTAGAAAGCGGTACTAACGAGCGCCAACAATAATGACGCGATATAGTAGGCCATCAGTTCGTCCGTCCGTTTGTCAAGCCGTCAACATTTGCGACAACACCCTATCATTTGCGACCACCCCACTAGAACACTGTAATGGTGAAGTTCAATTCTCAAGAACTATAAGAACTTCATTAATGATACTTGTTACAAACTTATATATAGGGATGACTACTTCAATGCAAGTGTCTATGTGTGTCCTTGATCTACAGTTCATGGCTCACTGGCTTTGTGAAATGTTGCGACCACACATGGTTTCATCCTAATGGTCAAGTTAATTTCTCAGGAGTTATAAGAGCTTCATTAATGATACGTAGTACTAACTTGTACCTAGGGATAGCAGCTTTAGTGCAAACAACCATATTTGAGCTTGACCTACATTTGATGGTTCACAAAATGTGAACTACATGTATTGCTTTAAACCGAACGTTCATTCCTAATATTCCAGTTCATTTCTCAAAAACTATAAAATATTCATTATTGATAATTGATACAAACTTGCATTTAGGAATGGCAACTATAATGCAGGCATCGAGATTTGACCTTTGTTACGAGTCAGATGTATCCGTAAGAAAACAAAAACAAAAACAAACAGCAACAACAACAAAAAACAAGCGAACAAGTCTATGAAAAAAACATTGACAAAACGTTTGAGCTGTAATAACAAAATTTATTGACCAAATGTTTAAACTGTAAAAAAAAAAAAAAAATGATTTTGCTCTGGTTTTAAATACTCTTAAAATTTTGTTGTCAGAACCGACAGTATGAGCATTAAGTCCAAAATAAATAATATTTATTTAGTAATCAAACATAGCAATGAGAATAAAATTTTCTGAAAACTCCCAAACTGAACAAAATCATTTTCCTGTTAAACACTCAGAGGACTTTCCAGAATCGCAGAAGAAACATATGCTTAAAATAATATTTTCTGGAGACTTCTAGGTTATTCATTAATCCCTTTTAACGTAAACAAAGTATTTGCCAATTGTAAAAATTCTATGACTTATTTTTCTAGATACTTTTATTTGCATCATGTTAGTAAAAAAAATTACTGGTCTTATGTTTAACAGCTTGACCTACATTTCATGGTTCTCTGACTTTGTGAAATATTGCGCCAACACTAGCGTTCATCGTAATTTTTAAATCCATTTCTTCCAAGAACTATAAGAGCTTTATTAATGATACATTGTCCAGAAATGGAAACATTTATACAAGCATCCATTTTTGACCTTGACCTAGATTTTTTTGCTTAGGTGACTTTGTGCTCCCTTTTCTAGTTAGATCTCTAAAAATGACACCTTTTGACACCCCGAAATTTCGATGGACTCATGTTTCATGTAAGTCGGAATATTATATTCAGTTCAGCTTTTCAGTTCTTCTGTCGCGGATTATTTTTGTTATGGTTTGTCTTTGAGTGTGTGTATCGCTTACATCATTTTGTTTTGGATAACCAATTAGCAATTTTGTTGGAAAGTAACTGTCATTTTGGCTTTCCGCCATTGATGTTTCCATTGGGGTCAAGATGTTTCAAGTTTGTGCTTCTTTCCCTTGGTGTCTCTGATGGGAGCTGTGGGTTAATTCTATCCATTCCGGATCGTTGCCACATCACTTCTATTTGTAAACCAATCAGATGCCAGGCACAAGATTTGTCGTCTGCTATTCGTTTTGTTTCCACACCATTTTTCTGTATGCGAAAAAAAAGGTTTGTAAATATGCAAGACGACATGAAAAGGCGACATTTTCAGGTGCAGTTTTTCACCCATGACAATTTAAGTTCTAATGCTAGTATTTAAGAACATGAAATGTAAAAATCTCTGTACAATAGGGTGTGAAAAATAGCCCACACTAAAAATGATCTGTTTACTTTCGGACAGTGTTTTTTTAGCTTTCACGGCCCTTTCAAGATGTTCTCACTTATTTCAAGCTGATTGCTTATCAGGAGTGGGCGTAAAACCGGAGTACCCGGAGACATTTCATTGCAGAACTGTGACCAGATTTAAAATGTTATTTTCGCAATCAAGCTTCTTTCTGATTTCTATTTTTTTACACACATACTTTACATCACAACAATTACAGTTTTAAATTAGATTATTGCAAAACATGCCGGCTGCAAAAATCCCAGATTTTCAGCGGCCATAAATATTTTCTGTCTGTTGCTTAAAATATAAACCATTTATATATCAATGCTTTAATGTACCAAATGCCTAATTCGCACATATGCGTATTAAAATATACAAAATCAAATGAACTCCCATGTATACGTACATTCTTGGACATTAAAACCAACGAAATCCTTGTCTAAAATATCAAGAACACGCAATGGGAACGCTTTCTATTGTAAACCGAAACAGAGTCATAAGGCTAAACGCAATGTTGCCAGACAAATGAACTGTTGACGTAACATAATGCAGAGTCTCCGGAGACGTTAGCAGAAACAAGGCTTGGAAAATCTTCTGAGATCGGGACCTTTGCCCGCAACGATGCACAACCAGGAACGTTATCAGGTTGCAGCGTGGGAAACGTACATTCACGCCAGCAACCGAAATTGCAAGAAACATTATGTGCACTCAAAAGCATGGTATATAAAGAATACCAGGTGAGTGTCTTTTGATATCAAGTTTATCAGGCAAGGCTTCGAGAACGCTTGTAGAATCGCGAGGAAATAATTCACTATATATATGCGAAGCCGAGCCTGATAAACTTGATATCAAATGACACGAATCTGGTATTCTATTTATCAGTTTATCCCATTGTACACTAACATTTTTGCCATTTTTCCAACAGTCCAGTTCTAAGAAGTACAATGTCACGTTGACCTGATAAAGCTCACTTGTCCTGAGATAGCATATCTTTATCAGGTCATGGTGTCACAATGCAATTTATATTGGGGGTAACTGATAATATCCGACATGCGTTAGCCACCGACTTGCTGCCACTGAAATGTTCCCTACAAGACTGGCCTAGACAAACATAAATAGAGGATGGACAGTTAAACAACAAACAACGGCGACAGGTACCTTTAACTATCGAAATCAAATTTTACCATTACGGAGACAAAATAGAAGTGAAGACAATGGTCAGGAATCGATACAACTACCAAACACCCCACCATCAGAGACACAAAAGGGAGAGAAACACGAACATGAAATAACTAAGCTCTTATGAAAACATCACAAGCAGAAAGCCCTTGAACCGCACTTTTATATAGTTAACCTGGCTATGGGAATGAAACATATTCTTCCTTATTTGTGCTCTAAAATATGAGCTTAGCTCACAAAAAACCTGCGTTAACGCTTGTTCCTGATCCAAATATAATGATTAAGCTGATTATGAATGCAAGTGTCCAAGACAGGCTCACGCTACACTTGACTCTTTTCCGTGTTACAACAGCTCTGTATCTCAGTGGAATGTTGGTTTTCAGAAAACATTCAGCCACAATCATCATCACAGAAAACAATGTGGCAAGATCGGCAACAAACTGCAGGAAGTCATTCACAGCCCAGACACAATACGATACTTGGGAGCCATCATTCTTATCTGATTGTACAGAAGTATACTTGTAATAGGCGTAAGTCGCCAACATAAGTAAATCACTGAAACACAAAGTCATATCTGTCACAGCTAAGCTCAGAAGTAGTTTATAATGTTCTCCTAGACTATCAGGTAGTTTGTATATGATGACGGAATTACACGAATTTATGAATATTCCGATGGTAGAAAGAGATATTCTTGTAAATGCAAGTACTTGGACAATCAAATTCCACGATGGTGGTTCTGTTTCAGTACTGTTATACGTCAAATGGTCTCTTGTATTAGTGTTATTGCCGCTTGTTAACATCACAACTGATAACATACAGTGCATTAGCGTAAAGTATTTTAAATTCATTTTTGTTGATTGAGTTCACATACTGGTTTTAGCAGTAAGTTGATGGTCCTCGTGCACATGTTCATTCCAGAGTCTAAATTTAAATGTACGTTTTATTTCGTTTGTTTTCTTTGTTGTTGTTCCTATGTTGTTTAAAGCCGCCCACATAAACAGAATCTAATCCACATGAGAATGTAACTACACCGTCAAAACTTTGCAGTGGTATATTCTGCAATGTATTGTCGGAAACCCGACACCATCAGGTAACGTTGCTTTCCATCGGCTGGCATATGATTTTGCGCTGCTTACTTTGCTTGTCTTGTTGTGCAAATATATAGTGGATATTACATGAGTGTTCATGTATTGTTGAATTTATTAAACGAGTTTTGGGTAAAGGAAATAAATGTGAGGCTTTGCCGAGCATTTTATCCCTTTTCCTCAGCGAGTTGAATAAATTCATTAATGCATGGGCACGAATGCAAGTTTTTTTTTTATCATATTAAATTTAAAACGTATTTTAATCACGATTTTATTTACAAATATGTAAATACTCCGCCATTAGTAAACGCAACGTTGTTAAGGACGCCGTGCGTGTAACGTTACGGGACGAATCTACATGTGACTAATTTGCATATTAAATCCATTAGTAAGTGCGTAAAGTCTTTATTTTACGAGGGTAACTCGGTTGGCTAAGTCAATCTTCTCCGAGGCCCTCAAAACATACACATATATATATACAACAATTGCATGATGACACACATTAAAATAAGATGAAGTAACATGATAGTTAAAAATTAAGAAAAGACAAAAATTATGCAAGCAATGGCAGAATAATGATATAGTTAAAATCAGTTTAAAAATCATTCTGATAGGCTGAAATGACGGTGGAGGTAACAGTACTGTTATTGATTATTGAAATAAATTTATCTTCCCATTATCCAGTTTAAGCATTTTTTTTAAAACGATTAGTGGATTGTCGAATTTATTACATAATTTATTACACTTTATCATATGACGTCTCGTCTGAGAGTGTAATAACGCCATGTAATATTTTCGATAATCCACAAGTGGATTAAATATGCAAATTAGCTAGATACGTCCCGTAACGTTATATGTACGGCGTCCTTAACGACGTCGCGTTTACTAACTGCGGAATATTGACATTTTTGTGAACAATCGTGAACAAAATGCGTTTTAAATGTCATATGATAAATAGAATCTTGCATTCGTGCTCATGTATTATTGAATTTATTAAACTCGTTGAGTAAAATGGATAAAATGCTCGGCAGCCTCGCATTTTATCCCTTTTCCTCAGCTCGTTTAATAAATTCAATAATACATGAGCACTCATGTAAGATCCTCTTTATCAGACGCGACGTCATATGATGAATAGAGAATAATCAACTATGGTTTTGAAATACGGGAAATAATTCACCATGTGTTGCAAGTCTTATAAAAAAAGAGTGCTTTAGCATTGGGTTTGTATCAGGACTTGTGGACTTGCATCGCACATGGGAGTTATTTTCCGTATTTGAAAACACTGTTAATTTGGCTATGTACTAAATAGCTTTTAAAGTAGTTAAGGTCGTAGTACCAAAGCGTTAATCCAAAATCGTTAATCCACAGACTAAATGGCAAATATCAATGTTCAGATCAATAGACATGGACTCCAGAAGAGTGTAATCAGGCGTCCGCGGATATTAAGTATTACTTGGTAAGCAAGCTTCGCCCTCCATGCCCATCGACCCGAACGACGAAAAGGTGTAAATGCCGAGAAGGGTATATCCGAGATTTTGGAAGTCTTCCTATGGCTTTCCATTGGCAAACATATCAGAAATAATTCTGGAAATGGCCACATTGTACGGATCCAAAAGATCATGGTGCCTCCCATAGAACTTCTTTAGTGTTGATACCAGTTTGGTTTTTTGATACCCCTGGCATAACAGCCTGGTAGTGAGCACCTTCCCTCGTTCCATAAAGTCCTGATACTTGGAACAGGCTCTAGCATAACGGATTAACTGTGAAACGTAAACTCCATATGTTGGTGCAGACGGGATATTACTGCTCAGGAAGGGAAAGTTAACAATGGGAAAATTGAAGTCATCTCGTTTATCGTACAGCCTAACAGTAAGCTTCCCGTTGTCAATATAGAGATAACAATCCAAGTATGAGGAGGAGGTTGCAGTCTCTGTTGTTTCCTTAGTTTCAAGTTCACGTGGATAGATGAATTCCAAGTTCTCTGCAAATTTAGCATTTTTCAGAGACAATAAATCATCTATATATCTGTAGGTGAAATTGAATTGTTGTGCAAGGCGTTTCTTGCCTGCTTTGAGGAGACCTTGTACAAACTCCGTCTCATACGAGTACAAGAACAAGTCGGCAAGCTACGGTGCACAATTAGTACCCATTGGTATGCCAATTGTTTGGTGAAATAATAGGCCACTGAACTCCACGAAAATATTGTCAATTAGATATTCCAGCATCCTTATGACATCTGCATCAGTGTACTAATTACGTTTTCCTAACTTCTGACGCATCTACATGCCATGTTATAATGTAATGCCTTTTTACGTCCTTTGCACGATATGATAACGTTCCAATAGGAAATATTTCTCAATGGAAAATATCACTTGTTCCACACAAGTTCCCATCATTACCTATAGCTATGTAATATAACACCTTAAAAATAAAACAAAAGGAAAAGTGAATTAAAAGGAGGACGGTTGTATCGTAAATGAGTAAAGCGTGGGCTGTACGTACACAGTGTACCAGGCTCAACACAACTGTCCCCCTAAAACTAATTGCTTATTTTCTTATTTATGAAAACCCATTTAGAATGAATGAAGCACAATCTATATGTACACGTAATATGAAAGAGTTTTCAATGGTGGTATTCGACTGGTCATTTCGTGATCCACGAATTGAAGCGTGGAGCACGATTTGCATTCGACTGGAAGATTCGTGAAATTTCGAACAATTTCGTAGAGCACAACGACCCCATTTCAAAAGGAGCGCAAAATCGGTCACGTGACTGAATTGATATGGATGAACCTAACGCGGAAGTAAAAGTAGCACAGTAAAATTTCGTGTAGGAAGTTATTTCAAGGCGATTTTCTTATACTGATCAAAAAAACTTCCAAGTTAAAATTCGTGCATCCTGTCTGGATCTAATGAGAGAGCCAATGATTGATCATTTTAGTTGTCATGATTTTCACCAGATCTTGCCCGGGCGCAGCCATTTTGTTTTTAAAATTTACTGTGTCTATCACGTGACTAGCTTTGACATTTGACCTTTCGCCATGGTGCCTATCCGCGAATCTATTACGAATTTATTTGATTATTTTGTATTTGCTTTTGCTTTCTGTGCAACCGAGGGGCTTACACGAATGCTAAAATATGAAATAGTCACATTAGGTTTTCATTTTCTTGCTTTAGGCATCAAACCAGAAGCGTGAAGCACGAATTACATTCGACTGGTACCAAAACGTGGAGCATAATTTTCCACTGCGCATCATGGGCGGAGCTTACTCAGGCTCCATGAAAGGTCTCCAGTCGAATATCGCCAATGTTTAATGTTTTACAATGGCATTATGATGATTTAGCCTGTGTACACGAAAAAGGTACATATTGCCATTTTGGACGAGATATGTTTCACATCAGCCCGCACATGAATCCGCACATCAGCGTCTACTGAATTGTTAGGATGCGCAGACGATTTTGCGACTTAAATACATTTTAATAATAATAATAATGAAACACTAGATAACGTGGATTCGCCGAACGTACTTGCACTTTAGTTGCATGTGATATAGAGAATACCACGTGAGTGTCTTTTGATATCAAGTTTATCAGGCAAGACTTCGAGAACGATTGTAGAATCGCGAGGCTTGCCGAGCGATTCTACATGCGTTCTCGAAGCCGAGCCTGATAAACTTCATATCAAATGGCACGAATCTGGTATTCTATTTATCAGTTTATCCCATTATACACTAACATTTTTGTCATTTTTAATGACAGATTCAATCTGTAATCTCTAGCTATCCTGCAGGTTTTAAAGTAGTTCCGGCATTCTTCTGGCTATCTTCCGGCTTTGACCGCCATAGAAATATGAGTCCGCACAAAATATAGTCCGGTTTGACACAATAATCAAAATTGTACAAGCGTATTAGTTATCCTATAAGCGCAAAACAAACGTATGAAGCAGACAATTTCATCTTATCTTTCAGAGAATCGATTCAGCATTTCATATGAATCAGCTGCATCATGTGATGGGTTTGGCAACTATACCCAGATCAATGCGGCGTCTGCTCAGCCGTCTGCTCAGGTTTTACATTGTTTTCTAACAGTGCTGTGAATATTTAATCCATAAAGACCAGCCTGCTTAATGGGTTTTCTGACTTTGGAGGTCAAGTCTAGATCAGTTACAACTTAGATGTATATTAGACTTTGCGTGGAGAAATTGGAAAGAAGGGCTGTCCCTTTCAACCCTGAATATGGTACAGATACTTATGCAAACAGTGTAGGTCCTGCGGTATAATTCTAGGTGCCATATTTGGCTGGATGGACGAGCCCAACTTCAGTGATGGACGAGTGCACTCCAGAAACTCAAGACAGTGAATAAATCAAAGCACTGACAACATTCATGCCGATTGTCTCTGAATGCAGGCTGGTCATGAACGGAGACTTGGGCTGATTTGTTTAAACTTAAGATGTTCGTAGCATAAACCAATGCAAAGAAAGTGTCGAACAAGATCAGCATCGTGTTCTGTGGCGTTTGATCTGAGTCTACACTGTTTGCCAGATCCAACATTTGATTTAAGTGCAAATTTTACAGAAAACACTTTCACGTACCCAACACTGACAAACGACGCGGATATGTTTGGGCTGATTGTTTGGCATTCGACCCGAAGTTGCTAATAAAAAAGCGCTTTTTTCTTGTAGAAAATAGCCGCAATCAGGGTATTCCAAAAGAATAAATATTTTGTTTGTTTGATTTTAGGTTTAACATCCACGTCAACACTGTGAAGGTCATTTTGGAGACGTTGCTTTCAAGTTTGTGGGACTTTTACCCGACATTGAGATGAAATTACATCTCAAGCCCTGTCACCCACTGGAACCAATAGGTTTTATAAGCATGGACAGTTGGGCTCGCACCGCTCGGCCCTGGCAGGCTTAGATCCTCTAAGCGGTTTACCAGTACTCGTGTGCGGTCGGGTTCAGCTCAGGGTGGAAGCATCATGCAGCCCATCTATTTCTTCAAGGCCCAATGGGCGGGGGCCGCATAAGAGTGAAGCTAGTTATCCTGGCATCAAAGGGTGAGCGTGGCAAACAGTGTAGAACAAATTCGGACGCTGCAGAACGCGGCTTCTTATCAAAATCTTCACTATTTTTTAAATGAAACAGTTGCAATCTCAACCCAGGACTATTACCCCAACTTACACCCCACCAACACTCTCAGTGCTTTGATTCTGAAACCAAACAATTGCATGGTTACAACACGCTTAGGCACCATAAAGGTTAAATCAATCAACCGTGACGTCTGGTTACCAGTCCGGCCACGTCGATCCTGTGCAGCACCTTCACACCACCACGGATAGAAACAACATGTTCAGGAATTATTATTAAATGTAAGGTCGTGCCTAGAAAAGAATAAACTGAAATTTGTTCTCAAAAAGCATTCGCGTATTGCAACATTTTTCATTAAAGGATCGTAAGCGTGCCCCTTGGTCGGAAAGCGGATGACGATGACTGATTTTGGGTGCCACATGTGTGTGATCTATCGTCTATTGGAGCGACATCTTACTATATACAGAAGACGCCAGTGGACGTCGACGTAGCGGAAGACTGACGTCAGTACATCAAGATCGATTCATCCGTCAGACGCATATGCGAAACAGATTTCCGCCGGCAGCTGTAGATAAACAAGGGGTCTCAACTACCCACTAATAAGCACTGACACTGTTCGTCGCCCTTATGCGATGCATGTTTGAGAGCTAGACGTCCCTGTCGTGACCAAAGTTAACGCGTCGACACAGTACAGAACACTTACGCTGGTGCATGAAATACGTAAATTGGCGTCTAAGCGACTGACGTGATATGCGTTTTAGTGACAAATCGCACTTCAGCGTGAATCACGCCGATTGTCGTTTCCGGGTGTTTCGACGTAAACATGTAGGTGTAAGGTATGCCGAGGCGACGCGTGCGTCATAAAGCGTGACATATCGGGTGGAACAAGCGTAATCGTGTGGCGTGGTATTGCATGCAGTTAGCGAACGCAGCCTAGTGTCATTAATAACATTCAAGATCATAGCTGAGACGTGAACTGAACAGCGAGACGTTACATAATTCAAGTGCTTCGGCCTTACATGGTTCCATTTATTTGTTTACGTTCATAATCCGGGATATCTTATCCAGCAGGATTACGCGCGGGCTCATAGTGCTGTTCTTACTCAAACTTTTCTTCAAGCCAATGGAATTCATGTACAGGTCTAGCCAGCCTTTCTCCTCCGATCTCTTTCCCATAGAGTATCTTTCTGGAAAAGTATCCTCAACCAACCAGACAAAAACTGTTACTTATGGACATTAGCATTGTTAAACTTTGAATTTTAATGTTGGTTTTGAAAACGTAAATATTTTCTTTCCAAAATTTGGAACATCGAAGTGCATTTCATAATACCACCGGTGTATAGCCATCTGCAAACATATCTTATAATGGAGTTTGCAGAACTACTTTTCTAAATGTTAAGGTCTTTTTAGAAAGTATTTCTGTAAGTTTTCACAGTGTTATGATTTTCTCTTAGGATCTGTCATTTCAGTGCCTTTGGCGCTTTGATTTTATCCAGCAGTCAAGTTCTAAGAAGTGCAATGTTGACCTGATAAAGCTCACTTGTCCTAAGATAGCATATCTTTATCAGGTCATGGTGTTACAATGCAATTGATATTGGGAGTAACTGATAAAGGATCTTCTTACTACTTTGGAAAAGTCTGCGCACAATTATCTACTCACCTTAACAAATTATAGATGCAGGGTGATTTCCACCTCTATTGTTCACAAATGGTATAAATAGAGGATCTTCGCCGAGCATTTTATCCATTTTCCTCAACGCGTTTAATACATCTATATTAGGATTATAGAAGATCTTACAAGAGTGTTCGTGTATTATTGAATTTTTTAAACGAGTTGAGGAAAAGGAATAAAATGCATGGCTTCACCGAGCTTTTTATGCCTTTTCCTCAACGCGTTTAACAAATCTATATTAGGATTTTATAAGAATCTTACATGAGTGTCCGTGTTTTATTGAATTTATTAAAAGAGTTGAGGAAAAGGGATAAAATGCGTGGCTTTGCCGAGCATTTTATTCCTTTTCCACAACGAGTTTAATAAATTCAATAATACATGAATACGAAGCCGCGCATTTTATCCTTTTTTTTCCTTAACTCGTTTAATAAATTTAAAAATACATGAATACGAATGCAAGATTCTATTTATCATATACATTTAAAACACATTTTATGCACGATTTTTAACGAAAATGTCATAATTCAGTCATTAATAAACGCGACGTTGTAAATGACGCCGTACATCTAACGTTATGGCGTATCTTTTAGTTTGCCGATTTAATGATTATCGAATTTACTACATGGCGTAATTACACTCTCAGACGCGACGTCATATGATAAACTGGTTTTCTTATGACGTGGCATGGAGTTGGCATATGCATGAAATACTAGTAGTCTCGAAGGAGAAAAGTACCATGATGATATGCACAGAAAGTAGTGTGTACTCGATGTAGAATAATGTGATTATCCTCATTGTGACACATTTGAATGGCACAATCTCTGAGTGACATTTTAACTGAATACCAGGAAAGGGCAACTGTTACATTTAAAGCAGCATTTGTCAAAGAAGATCTAAATGGACATTCTGCAGCTTGTGTCAATATTATTGTGATTACGAAAACACGCCTAAACAGATACAAGTACATCAGTAGGGCGGCATCTAAGGCCGTTGCTATGATTCTATTCGCAATCTGCTTCCGCCGGTTGGGACTATATTTTGTCAAAAAAAATAAGGAAGAAAATCACAAGAACTTCCGGTAATTTATAGGCCATTATATTTTGTTACGAGATGTAGATTGGAGAAAAATGAAGGACAGTTAATGAGAATCATCTTTTCTGAGGTCAATAGACAAGGGTAGAGAGTGTGAAGGCTTAAACCGACTTAGCAGACGCCGCGAAACAATGGCCCCTCAATTTATTGACGTCCAAGTACCTTGATACACATGTTGGGAAAAAATGGCACAAAAAAATGCTCCCCTCCAGATTAAGATTATTTTTCGCACATTTGTCAAGGACATATCAGTCCGTCTTAAGGACTGATTGGGAGTTGTCTCGAGCGTGTTACATTTAGAAAATCCTTGTTCAACTGAGAGCCAATTCTGCTTGGGGTTACGAAGATTACGCTTGCGCGTTTCGATATCTTATCAAGTCATTTTTTTCTCGCATGCTTCAGGATTACGGGGGGACATTGTTTAATATGATTCGAGTCTGATGAGTTGAATTATTTTGGTAATCTACCCATGCTTGAGAGAGAGAGAGAGAGAGAGAGAGAGAGAGAGAGAGAGAGAGAGAGAGAGAGAGAGAGAGAGAGAGACCCAGCCAGCAGAGCATGTCGGACCAACGTCGAGCTGACAGCGATACGACGTGTCTGTCCGGGCCCGACGTTGGCCCACTATTTTGTGCTAGCAAGAGAGAGAGAGAGAGAGAGAGAGAGAGAGAGAGAGAGAGAGAGAGAGAGAGAGAGAGAGAGAGAAATCAAAATGAAAGTTTACAGATACGCGTAAGGAATGCACCATGAACCGAAAGAAATGACAACGAGAGAGAGAGAGAGAGAGAGAGAGAGAGAGAGAGAGAGAGAGAGAGAGAGCAATCTGTCAGTTAAAAAAAATCAGTAGTATGCGGACTTTGATTTAATCGATCAGATTTACTGACGTCATTAAATATGACGTAATTCAATATGATTTCGTCACACCAAACTGTCTACACAGCTGTGTCATGCTTGTGTAAATATACTGTACATTCAGTGTATTGACATATTGTATATATATATAGATTATGCTCCAACGGCGATATACCTCACTTTCGTTTGTTATATCGCCGATTGGAGCATAATCTATATATATATTATACCACAATTTTCCGACGGCGATACAAACTATATCGCCGACTTGAGCATAAAAAAAATTAAATTATCGCCCTCTCAATAACACCTGAATCATCCTCAACAACTAACACTCTATCATATTCAATCTCTTTATCTCTTCCTTATAAGGTTTAATATGACAATAATTTGTTGATGATTATAGTATAATCACCAATAAAGTATTGCTATAAACAATCACTGATATATAGGTCAAATTGCTTACAGCATAATTATCTTTGACCCGGTTAATGGTGCATTTAATTTACAAATATATTGTAGTATGATAATAATTTGTTGATGACTATCGTATAATCGCCAATAAAGTATTGCTATATGTTAATGATTATGCAAGCAATTACTTACCGAATTTATTGATTCCATCCTAATTCTTTGCAAATTTCTTTTATGGTTTTCATATGTTTTATAACAGTTCCCACTTCTATCGAACAATGTTGTAGTTTTGGAAACTCTTGTTGTAGTTTGAATACTCTAACAAGGGCATTGCAGTGGCTCGGTGAAAATTTTATTCCGCGTTCAATTAAATAGACACCGATATTGTTCCTCTTGTATCGTTTTAAGGTGTCAATTGCCTGACCTTGCAAAGCCGAGAAGTAAAGGATGTTTCTTTTATTGCCAATAATCCAATTTTCTAAGACTTTTATACTTTTTACACAATTATCGACGGAATCTACTCCCGGTAATTCACCACGTATTCCTTCATAATTTTCGGAGTATGATTCTAACAAGCGGTCTTTTAGTTCACTTTTTATAACACTGCGGGTTCTCTTCAAGATGGGTCGCTTTTTGAAGAATTCACTTTCATAATTTTGTTTCCACTTTTCTATAAATTCGTCCTTAGGAAGTACTTTATCCAGATAATCGCACAATTCTTTAACACAATTGTCTCTTTTTTCCGCCATCACAAAAAGGGGCGTATCATGTGCACTTTGTATCATTCAGATGATATCGCATAGGTCAACAACTGATAAACCCTTATCACAAGGTGTGATGCGTCTCAGTCAGTGTTCAGATAACAATAATTAGAGGTGATATTAAAAATCTGCTCCGACAAAAGTCGCGGATAGACACTATATAGAAACATATTAAAAAGAATTTTGAAAATTCCACTTTGGGGCAAAAACTTTAACCCCTCCTGAAAGTGCCTTTACATAATCTAATGACCACCAGATTTTGCACATATAACCAGACTTTAAGGCTGTATAACATATTAAAATTCCAAGTTCCTATGACAACTTTTGGAATTTCTGAAAGTCTTTGAGTCTTCCTAAAAGTGGAATCCCATCAACCGATTAGTCTCAGATTTTGCATATGTATTTGGGTTGCATATATACATATTATCACAAAATTTCAAAGTTCTAGCATCATTTTGGAATTTCCTGCAAGTCTTTGAATTGTTGTAAAATAACATTGGTTCAACTAATTACCACCAAACTTTGTACATATGTTTCAACATACAAAATGCACATTCTTATAAAATTTCAACATTGTAGGTCGGAAGTGAAGCAAAAAAATATTAACTTTCATATTTTGGAGGTGGGTCATTTACTATTGTAATTTTATTGAATAAAATCAAGCATTTTCTATCTTTTTTTTCATTTCATTCTTTGCTTGAGCCTTGCCTTCCTCAATAAGTTTCTTTCTCTCACTTTCACTCAATCCTGTTTGTTTTGAATGTATATTGTCTTTGAGTTTATTATATTTGTCCAACTCATCCAACACAAGTTTAAATTCATTCTCAGATATCTGTCCGTCTGTCAAAGCCTTAGAAATCAAATCCTTTATACTATTCAACTTACTATCAGCAATAGTTTTAATCTCATAATGTTTCTGTGCTTTTGAAGTCATTTTACGCCTAATTAGATTAACACACACACACAAACTCCCACACACAACAGCACCAATCTCTAAAGGCAACATAATTGGAACAGTTAATCCAACACCTGCCAAAATAACACTTGTTGATATCAAACCAGTATCAACTCCATCAGTAATATTTATTCCACGTTTGTATTTTTTGTATAATGCTTTTCTCACATCTCTCTCATTAATTAACGTCTTCTCTATCTCAGATATCTTCTGTAATCTATAATTTTGCCCATCTTCAATAGGCAACTCTGGATATAGCGGTGCATTAGGTTGTTTCATTTTTTTCTTGATAACATATATTTTTTTATTCAATAAATAATTCAATTATCATCGAAGCCACAGTATTAACACATGTAGCATTATTAGTCTGACAAACAAAATCAATTGCATCACCAGCCTCAACCTTTAACGGTGTAGCAAAGTTATCGTGTTTTCTTAAAATATTATTCAATGATATATCATATCCTGCTTGTGGATTTCCATTAATTGCAATCGCCACAGACACATCGCCTTTTGTTCTTTTACTCGACAGTCCAACACCTATTATCTGGCCAGGAAAGTTCATCACATATCCAACACCTACTTCTCTACCACCATTTCCAAAGCCAAACACTTCATTCTTCTGTAAGGAACCTTTACTCTCCGCACAAATGCTTATCAATTTTCTGTCTGACATATTATCAACCTTATTATATAATAATCGATGATTGAGATACATATCCCGAAATCTATCTTGAAGTCCTGTATGTCTATCATTCAATGTATTTATTTGTGTAAATGCTTGACTTCTCATATTAAATATTTCTTGTTTCAGCCCCAATGCATCTACGTGTTTTCTCTTAGCACCAAATATACTCATTTTTTTATTATAATTATATAATTTCCAAAACGCAATTAATTGGTAGATGATTAATTACCTTGTTGTTATTTTCATCCCTGATTTCTAATTTCAATTCTGCTATAGCATCATTCACCAAACACTTATATTCTGGATGCTCAAATCTCACTGTTGTTATCTCTCCAAACTCTTTATTTTCCACTGGAACAACAGCCAACACAGTACTCGGCATACCATCTAAATAATTATTTGAAGTATTAATCTGTTCCAAATGAACATACAATGATTTATAAACAGCAAAATCTACAGTCTCACCATAATGAGTTTCATTAACAGCAAACTTTCGCTTATTTCCAAACCCCAACATTTGTTTTAAGCCCTTGCTTATCTTCAATTCATCCGGTGTAATTAAAGAAGCAATTCCATTTGTTTCATTTACAGATAATGTAATATTATTACTTTGAAATAAATCTGCTATTTGTTGGAAACTATAATAACCATCTATAATCTTATGAGGTCTCTCTCCAGTCTTCTGCAAATATTCATCAACAACATTATACCATCCAACACCATATGTTATAGATTTCAAACCAATACGTTTATTCCCATCTCTGTTATCAATGTATTGTTGCAAGTTTATTGTCTTGTCAATATTCGAAATTGTATGATACATTTTTATTTTTTATATATAATCAATAATAAAAAATGATAACCAAAGAATTTAAATACAATGATGACGCTCATTACCCTCACAGTAGCACATTTAAATCAAAACAAATAGATATCATAAATCAAAACATAGCAATCACATCTGACAATAAGAACTTCAAAACATCTTTTCCAAACTTATTTCAAAACTATCAAAATCCAACATTACACACCAATGAACCGTGGAATACATGGCTTCATTCATCATTTGACTGGTGGCAATGTCAATTAAATTTTGCTGTTTGGTGTGCCACTGCAGGATGTGGAGTAAGTTATCAAGACCATTTACAAAACACTTCAGGATTAACTAAAACAGTATATACATTTCATGTTTATTATTGTATTGCTTGTATTTTGAAAGAACTTAAAACACCTTTACCGACAGATGCATCATTCTGTTATTACAAAAACCCATACGACAAAGCAACATACCAAAAGTTATGCAATGAATTCGATGTTTCACCTAGAACGGATTGGAGGCGAAAACTGGAAAGTAGTTCTAAATGTAGTGGTCTCGGGAGTTACACACAATATTTTAAACCAGATGGAAAATACAGACAAGATCATCAAAGTGAAGGTCCATTCTTTAATCCAAATGATAAAATAGAACATACAGTAGATATAAGTGACGCCTGGACAATGTTTATATTAGACAAATCAGAAGGCTTCACAAAAACAGGTATTGAACGAATTAACGAAAGTATTAGGATATTCGTATGGGCACTATTAGGAGCAAAATCCCAAACACGTGTAGAAATACTAAAAATAGGCACAGGATTTGATGCTCAAAAACAATTCTTAGCAAATGTTCAAGATGCAATTAACAGTCCAATCGATTTGCCTACTCAAATATCAAAATATCAAAATGTATTGAAATACGCAAGAAGTAAAGTTGATTACACATATGGACTTGGTCTCTATATGTCTCCCAGTGATATGATTTTACAAATTGGCACTATCGCTGGATATAATAATAAAATTGTAATTGCAACAGAAAATCAAACACTTGGTTTCAATAGTGATGTAAATGTTAAACCTGTTGCACCTACAACACAACCTGCAACTATACAAGGTACACCAACAAAGAAATCTCTACCAGAACCAAAACATCAGGAAACAAAAACAAAGAAATCTCTACCAGAACCTGTTAAACATCAAACTGTTCAACCCACGAAAGAATCAACACAACACGAAGAAACTAAAACAGCAATAATAGTAGGAAGTATAGTAATAGGTATTGTTGCACTAACTATTTATGAGATTTACTAATATACTCTCTTGCAAGCAGTAAACAATAACCCAACAACAAGGATAACCAATGCCCAGAGATGTTCGCCAAACCAACCAATAACTTTTCCAGTAGTAGATAACAACCAAGACGCAATGGCACCAATAATACCCGGTAGCGCTTGCTGTGCTTTTCCTGCAAGATTGGCTAATAGTTTACCAAGATTACTTAATTGTTTTTTATCCAATTTTCTATACCATCTTTTGACGGTGGTTTAGGGGTTATAGGTCCACCACCAGCAGTAGGAATAACAGCCTCAACAATAACACCAATAATCATTCCAAAAGCAGTTAAAACACTAACAATTGTAATGCCTTGTTCTCTGAATAATGTTCTAATTCTTTCACCCAATGTAGTGTCTTCTTTTAATACTTTGTTTATAGTCTCTTTGATTCTATTTACCTGACTACGTAGTTTTTCTTTATTAACATTAATAACTTCCAATCTTGCACTTCTCTCACTTTCTAACTCTTTGATTCGACTACTTATCCTCTCTATTTGAAATTCATCATTGTCTGCTTTGGCTTGTTCTAATTTTGTATTTTCTTTTGCTAAGTCTTTATTTGTTTCACTCAGTTTTGCCAATTCATTTGCTATCTCTTCTTTGACTGTTGTCATTGCATTTGCTATTCCATCAATCTCTCTTTTTGTCCAATCTGTTTGTGTTCCTGCTTCACTATTAACATTTTCAGTGAATGATGTTTCTAATGTTTTCACAGATGTTTCTACATTATTTGTGGTTTCTAATAGTTCTTGTGCTTCTTGTTGTGATGATACATCAGTATCAAGATTTGATTGAAGTTCTCTTGATAATAATATGGATTGTGTGTCTTTCAACTGGTTTTCTATTAAAGTTGTAAGCGCAAGTCTACCTTCTTTAAGTCTTGTAGCAGATGGTTTAAAATCATCTACATCTAATACATTCCTAACAAAATCAACACCATATTTCATTTGCAAAGTATTAAATGATAAAAATGTTGCTATTTCATCTGGTGCATTGGAACGATAATATGTTAATGCAACATTATTACCATCACTATCCTTTACATATAACATTGGTCTCCCTATATCATCTTTCTTGAGAGACAAACCTTTAATTTTACGTTTAGGTTCTTCATTCCTTTCGTAAAATCTATCTATCATTTTTTGACCTATGCTATTAAGCAGAGTTTTCCTATCATCACCGGTTAAATCATTCAAACCAGCAAACTGACTATTTAATGTTCTCTGAAACTCTTCTTCATCTGTAAAAGATGTTTCTGCTTCTTTATCATAATCATCCTTATCATACTCAGGATTTTCATATTCAGCCATTATTTATTTATTATTTAAAAATATTTTTTATCTTTTAATAAAAACATGTCAGCCTACGGAGATAAACTAAACCCTTACAGAAAATTAAGAGAACCACGAGGTGTGAGAGGTATCCGTCAAAGTGTAGTGATAACCAATAATCCGTCAACTATTGATCAAAATCAACAATTATTAGTGAGATTTCCTAATCTAAGTAGTAATGATGTTATTGTTCCCGGAACAGTCAGATTAGCATTTGAAATTGAACTAATCTCTAAAGATGCAAATGCAACTATATTCCCAAACATAGGAAGAGCAATAATTAAGAAAACAACAATTAGGATAAGTGGAAATGAAGTTATGTCCATTGATGATAGTGACATCTATCATTGTTATATTGATTTATGGAAGACAACTACAGAACGAATAAATATGGCTTATCAAGGCGTTGGCAAAGAAAACATGTTGAAACTTAGAGTGGGGGCAAAAAATGCAACAGCAGATAAAGAAGATCAAGCCATCGCAAAAGCATATGGAAACAGGTTTTGCATCCCACTTGATTTTGAATTATTGGAAACCCATATGCCTTTTTATCAAGCCGGATTAGGAGGTAGACTTGAATATGAACTTACATTCAATGATTATAATAAAGTAATTAAATCAGGCGATGCAACTTCATCTTATACAATCAAAAATATTTGTTTGGAATTTGATATTGTTTCTGATACTGAATTAGCAAGACAAATAAGACAGCAAGTTGATGGTAAAATGGTTATTTTGTATGACAGAATACTAAGACACAGAAAAATAACTAAAAACAAATCTGATACACTATGGAATATCAATCTAAATGTTCCTGCAAGAAGTATGAAAGGTATTCTTATGCTATTCGAAGATCCTGAAAGGACCAGCACAGAAGAATATTATAATCCAGAAATTACAAAAGTGGAAATGACAATAGAAGGGATTCCGAATCAGCTGTACAGTCAAGGAATGAAATCGTACCAACAGTGGGATGAAATAAATAAATTCTTTGCCCTAAATTCAAAAAGAAACAAAGAAACAAGTATGGTCATTAAAGATTTATATTTTACTGATACAACAATAGAAAAATATCTAACGAACAGGTATGCTTTATGGTTGGATTTACGTTCAACTGATGATAATACACTTCATGGTTCTGGAAGAAGAATTGAAAATGCATCAGAAGGTATCACAATACAAATAACGAAAGAAGCAGGAGCAGATGAACCAATCAATCTTTATTTGTTTGTTATACAAGATGCACAAATCAACTTTGAAGATGGTAGATTTAAAGAAGTCAGTTATTAATATTTTTTTTTTTTACAAATAAAAATGGAACTACCAAAATATCCTCATTGTGCTATTATATGTGGTCAAACTGGATGCGGGAAAACAGAGTTTGTCCTTGACCTTTTGGAAGAGGAATATCGTCAAGTATTTAAACATATTGTTATACTTTGCCCAACCATTCAATGGAACAAGGCTTATAAAAATCGTGAGTGGATTGGTGATGTCAGGAAACCTAAAACAAAGAATCTTATAATTGTTAATCCTATTATTAATGATGAAGAGAAATTACAAGAACTACTAAGAATGTTCTTTAATAAATATGCTGGTCATTCTACTCTCTACATTATTGATGATTGCAGTGCAACGAAAGAACTAACAAAGAAAAAAGATATGTTATCAGAATTAGCATTTTCTGGTAGGCATGCAGAACAATCAGTGTGGGTTATTTCGCAGAGATATAATTCTGTTTTAAAAGATTTAAGAGAACAAACAAAATGGCTATGCATGTTCTACACAAAAGATAGAGATAGTTTTGAAAATTGTTTAAGAAAGAATGATGTTATTCCTACTTTGGAAGAACGACAGAGAATAAAAGAAGAACTGAAAAAAAAGAAGCATCGTAAGTTAATTTTGAAGACTGACCAGCCTACTGGTTATTGGTTGGTTGATTGATTATTTTTTTTAGCAATGATTAAGTAATGCTTATACAATGCTTTAGCAAATCTTAAGTAATGCTATAGCAAATCTTAAGTAATGCTTATGCAATGTTTTAAGTAAAATAGCAATACTAAAAAACAATGCTGTTAGAAATATTATCAATCACTGCAATCTTATCAATAATCATAACAAACACTGCAATCTTATCAATAGTCGGATATGCGATGTTTTATTTTTTAAAAATAAAAAATAAATTACATAAAATAAAAATGAATGCTGAAGAATTATTACAAGACATTGAATGTGAAAGCACTTATGTAGAAAATAATGAACAAGAAACAAAACGTGAGCGATTATCAGCCATTGTTGCTGGTGGTGGTAGTAAGCAGTATCTTGGTAAAGACTTACAACTATCAGACATTGATACAATGACAGCAGAACAAATAAACAAACTTTACTGCAGATATGAAGCAAGATTGGGAGCAAGTATGACTAAGACATTGGGTAATTCTTTCATTAACTTATACGTTATGGGTGTATCAAAGTATTTCAATGTTGTTAATCCACCTAAACTGATACAAGACTTAGAGGAAGACCCTTTTATCAATCACGCTTTGACAAGTTCGTGTTGTGAATTGTATTATAGATATGGAATGTATCTTGCTCCATTAACTGCAATGCTAACAACAGCAAGACATATTGATTTTAATAAAAAAGAAAATATCCCCTTAGAAAAAGATAATGAGTGATAGTGAAGTTAAAACAAAAGACCCAAGACGAGTAGTTGCTGGTAAGAAAGGTGCAGAAGCAAGAAAAAGAAATGCAGAATTAAGAAGAAAGGAGACTGATACTATAAAGAAAGAAAACATGGAATTAAAATCTATAACAAAAGATGATGAAGTCGGCTCTCCAAATTCACAGAATATAAATATATACAAAAATTATATACCATTATGCATAACAGTTGGAGTTGTTGGAATAGGATTGTATATGTACAAGTCTAAACAAGTTGTACCACAACAACCTATGATGCAACAACCTGCACATATTATACAACAAAAAGAAATTGACCCATTTGAATTTAATTAATTTAAAAAAATAATATTCTCATTAAAAAAAAATGACAACCTCAATAGACGGAAAACAAATTGCAAACATGTTATATCATGCTAGAGTGGAAACTGTATTAACTGTTGGATATTCAGAATTAGGTAGAAAACTATTGAAAAGACCAGCACCAAAAGTAGATTTTAATATGACAGATATTGGTATGTTGTCAATTGATATATTACTTGATATATTATTTTGATGGTTTGATCAGTCAGATTTACCCCCTAGAACTTCAGTTAAATAAAGCAAATTCTTCTGATACTGAGGCCCCGTTTTTGGATTTACATCTATCTATTGTAGATGGATTTGTTTCGTGCAAAATTTATGATAAACGCGATGACTTTGATTTTGAGATTGTAAATTTTCCTTTTTTGGATGGTGATGTTCCTCGTGCGCCATCCTATGGCGTTTATATTTCGCAATTAATTCGATTTGCTAGAGTGTGTAGTCATGTAACTGACTTCAACACTCGTAATAAATTATTAACGGCTAAACTCCTTAATCAGGGTTATCGGTACCATAAACTACGCAAAGCCTTTTCAAAATTTTATAGACGCCATTTTGATTTAATTTCAAAATTCAATATTGGACTTAAATCTCTTCTGCAACAAGGTCTATCGGAACCCGAATTTTATGGTGACTTAGTATATAAATTCAGAAAAATATATAACCGCAATGACTTCAGCACCCAATTTCGTAAAATCATTCTTCGATATAAAAAGATTGGGTACAACATGGATATTATACGACAGACTGCATGCATGGTAGTTAACCCAATCACGGTTGGCAACTTTGCTTCCCTCTTTAATTGCACGCCGGTGGGTCAGGCCTCAGATTCTATGACGGCTCCAACGTAAAGGCTTATTGAGAATTAGAGAGATCTAATTCAAGGTAATGTTGGTTGGTGCCTGATGCTCTGTCTCTGGTTGGGCCCATCGGAGTCTAACTGTTGGTTTTCTTTTGCTCCAGCATTTCAGTGGTTTCTTGCTGTCGAGTCCTCACCGTTGTCTCACCTCTGTGGTTCTTTGATTTTTGTGTTCACGGAGATGTTGCACTGATGAGTTAGGAGGCCTTCATGCGGACTGAACAAATTATTTGTCTAAATCGCGACGGAAGTAAGGGCGAGGATTGTGGCCACGTAAAATCGATTTAAGCCCCCCAGTGGAAATCTTCCACTGACCGTTCCAAGGCGGATCTTCTGTGGCGATTTATTTATGTTGTTGTTTGTTACTTAGTGTGTGTATCACTTGTGTCTTTTAATTTTGGATGGCCATATGGCCATTTTGTGAGGAAGTAACTGTCCTTATGGCCTATTTTTGTTTAGGTTTCCATTATGGTCTAGTCGCTTAATGTTTGTATTTCTTTCCCTTTGGTGTCTTTTATGGGTGGAGTAAGTTAATTGTATCAATTCCTGATCTTTGTTTTACTTCTACTTTGCAATGGCAACAAAGGATATGCATGTTAAGCAAGGTATTATTCCTGCAGATATTATGAAGTAATTTTAATATTTTTTTTTTATTCATCTAAAAAAAATGAGCACAACAAATAAGACATTGCAATTAGTATATGAAGGAGCGGTAGTATCTGCAATATCAATTGGATACATGACTATATTTACAAAATTAATGAAACGTCAAACAATAAAATATGATTTCAATGATTTCTTTTATATTGCTGGTGCAATGTAAAGGTATTCTACCAGTTTCATTATTTGGTTAATTATATATTTTTTTTCCATTATATAAAAATGGCAAGTGCAGTAGCATTAATGGTTGGAGGAGCAATTACAAACGCCTTAGCCTTTTCAGGTAGTAATTATTTATTTTCACATATGGGTAGTAATAGTGATGAAGAGAGAAAACGACATGATAAAGCGATGGAACAGTTAGAAGCAACAACAACTGCGTGGATTGAGAAGAGAACAGAAAGATTGGATTTTATTAATGAACAGTTAAAAAAGGAACATCATGCTTTGAATGAGTTCAGTGATGTTGATACTGCTATGAAACAGTATTACTATATTACAGGAAAACAATTACCAGATAATTTATCCACACCAAAACCTACATTAAGTGATTTTTACACTCTATCAGAAGACCAGAAAAATAGAGAGATTGCATTTGTTGTTGGTGGTATGGCATTGACAGGATTTGTTGCTTGGAAGTTGATGTAGGTAAAAAAAAATTATTTTTTGACATAATCTTTATGCATGTAATTCTTTCTTTGGAAAAACTAAATCATAAGCATGATATTTATTTTTTTAATTATTCTTACATGGATTCAAACCAAGTGGTCTTACATAAAATGGTGGTTCTTTACCTTCTATCTTCTTTGTGAGATGTGCAGGACTCCATACTTCACCATTGTCTTTGAGAGTTAAAATTACACTCACACCATTGTCTGTGTCAATTGTTCTGTAGTCAGTGATTGTATAAATGTTGTTGATTTCTAAATCAGTCCATTTCTTTGTGCTAAATTGACTTTGTTCTTTTAACAACGCTTCAAATTCATCAGTTGAGATATTTTGAATATTGTTGTTTGACATTTTTTATGTTTATAAAATTTTCTAAAATATAAATAAATGGAGAAGATATACTATAGTCCAAAAGGTTTCTGGAAAGGACACTCAGCAGTTAGTAAATTAGCAAAAGAAGCAAAGGTTAGTCAGAAACAAGCATTAGAGTTCTTAAAGAAACAAGCAATTTGGCAAATATATTTACCTGCACCTAAGAGAATAATAAGAACAAAATTTGATGTGTCTGCAGAGAATGAAGTTCATCAGGCTGATTTGTTGTTTTTACCTCACGATACTATTGGTAGAAAAACATACAAGTATGCATTAACAGTGGTTGATATTGGAACAAGATATAAAGAAGCCGAACCTTTGACGTCGAAAGATAGTAAAGAAGTTGCAAATGCTTTTGAGAAGATTTATAAAAGACATTTGAAGTATCCTAAACTATTGCAAGTTGATCCTGGTAGAGAATTTATGAGTTCCGTTTCAACTTTGATGGAAAAGCATAATACCAAAATAAGAAGAGGTAGAAAAGAAATACACAGAGACCAAGGAATAGTAGAAAGATTTAATAAAACCTTAGCAGAAAGATTGTTTGGTTATCAGTATGCTAAAGAGATTGATACTAAAAAAAGAAACAGAGAATGGGTTAAGAGATTATCTGATGTTATTAAAGCATTAAATAAGGAGACGAAAAAACCTCCTCCAATTATAACAAGAAAAGTTGATGCTGAAATTTGTCCTTATGCAAATGTTAGATATTTGTATCAACCTGGAGAATTAGAAGGTGGTGGAAAGAGAAGGGCTACTGACCCAGTATGGTCTGTTGATATTCATAAGATTGACTATCATATTATAACGCAGGGAATAAGAGTTTATTATTTGAAATCTCCTGCACCTAAGAGAGGGTTTGTCAAAGAGGAATTACTTATTGTTCCGGTTGATACCCATACGCGTATGTCGTGATTCCATCTGGTGCTATGTATCTTTTTGTGTCTAAAGGAGAAAGTGTAGTCTTATTTACTTTTAATCCATATATGTTGTGATGCATTGAGCGTAGCATGTTCATTGAGTGTGTGTATTTCTTTTTGTTGAATAATGCATCTCTGTAGTTTTCAAAATTGATTTGTTTGTTGATTACATATTTTTTTGTTCCTTTCGCTTTTTTGATGACTTGTTCATCTGCTCTTAATACTGAATATAATTTAGGACGAAGACCAATATATTCTGATATTGAAACACCAGCACATTCATCCTTCATCTTACCTATGACCTTCTTGTTTGTTTCATCGTATAGTGGATGTTCTTTTGGATAATCAGAGAAATCGTATTCATCTTTCATTTCAGACATATCTTTGTAAGCATCTTTGGTTTTGACATCTACTAATAAACTGTCTGTGTCGGTGTACAACAAGGTGCAGTTATTACCATACTTTTTTTTCAATGTATTATAATACCAATCATACATAAGATGTTTTGATAAATCTAAAACATAGAATCCAACATATATTGGTTTATTTAGAGTTAATCTTGTTTTATTCACTTGAATGGCAGATAACTCATCAGAGAACTTTACTCTACGATTGAAGTTTGGTTTGGCTATTATCTTGCGGATTTTTTCATTTTCACTGCCATCTGTTTTGACTAATTTAATATCAACTCTTTTACGTATGTTTTCCATTGTTTTGCCAAATACTGAGTTGTTCATAAGTTTAAAGAAATCTTTTTCAAATGTAGTCTTTGCTTTTTTACGTAATTCTGTATTCAGACGTATGTAAGGTTCCATCCAAGGTTTCTCATCAAATTCTAATATTCTGTGTATTTTTGTTATTTTCATACCAAGTTGTTTGTATAGTCTCAAGTTCTTGTAATGTACTACATATTTCTTCTTATCCATTAGATTGGGGACAAGTTTTTCTGTTTTTAACATACTATTTTCAATTAGTTCATTTTGATAGTCGGATAACCATTCTTTTTTAATTGCTAATTTTTCAGGTGCAAGTGGATAGTCATTATGTAGTTTATGTAAATGTTTTGGATATTCTAAATCTACTTCATATATTCTTCCTCTACCTTTTTTTAGTGGTTGAAGTTCTCCATCTATTAAATCTTTATTAGTTATCCATTTGAAACCACTATATGGAAGTGGTTGGCTCATTGAATGACCATATAAATTATTTGCATCTAAATACATTATGTAATTGTCTTCTTCATCTGGATTATAATCTGCGACATATTTATTGTTTGCTTTTGCGTGTCTTTTAGAAACCATACTTATTCCACCTCTCATTCCTTTTTCAATGAAAAGATGCATATCCAAATCTGATAGAAGTTGTAATTCTATTTTTGTGTATTTTAGAAGAGCATCCCAAGATAGACCAGGTGCAGTGTAGTAATGTAGAGGGTCAAGTTTATAGTTATTCATACAGGTTTCTCTAAACTTTTGAAAAACATCTGCAAGTAAGAGAACATCTGTTTTGAGATATAAATCATGATAATCACCAAGTGTTTTACAGTTAAATTGTTTCCATAGTTTTTGAGCGTGTTCATAGTCTTTTTGTTTGATACTTTCATCTGTTAGAGAACTGTAGAATTTGTCTATTGGTGGTAGTTCAGTTTCATTGAATCTTTCTTGACTGTCAATATATTCGTATGGATAGATACCTTTACGAGCAAGAAGATGTGAGTTAGTTGTATGTTTTACAGTTAATGGTAAGTCTGATTTGTTGAGTTGTTTATATCTTGTATTGTGGCATTTTTTACATTTTGCTGTTAATAACCAATTTTCATTGATGTTTATTTCTTCTGTATCTTTACATTTTCCACATTCTGTACTTACACCAATTGCTCCATCTACCAACTTTTCAAGAGAGGAAGCCATAAATTGAAAACTGTCTAAGAATTTCAGTTGTCAAATGCTGAATGAGATGAATTTCTCTGCATTATTTGCAATACAAGTAATGTTTCCACTTGCTTTGTGTATTTTCTGCATTATTAGATGGCTATCATAACCTTTTAAGTTGTGGAAGACAACTGGAATTTTGGTTTTATTTGGTTTGATTGCAAGTTTTAGATTACAAGATTTGTGTGCTGGTCCTCTATATTCTCCTGTGAAATGACAGTGGTCTTTTACTTTTGGATTCTTTTCATTATCAATTTCTTTTTCACATATCCAACAATGAGTAGCCTCTTCATAATCTTGTATGTTCTTTTCTGTCATTATTATTTTTTTAGGATGTTTGAAAACGTTGTTAATGTTTTCTACTTCACATTCTAAATGATTTAGAAAAACCTCTGCATCATCTTCACCTCTGTATATTACTGGTTTGTCTGCTTTACCATCATATCTAACAACTTGATATCCAAATCCACACGCTTCGTGTTCGCTTGTTATTTCTGATTTGTCTCCTTTTTGTTGTGATTTGGGTTTGATTTGTGCTTCAAAGTCAGCATAGATAACAAATGGAACGGGCATTTGATTTTGATGGTTTTTAAACTTGATAAGACCTTTTGATGGCATTTCTATTCGCATTGGAGATTTATTTATGCCTTCACAGTCTTCTTTGTGTTTGATTAGTAGGTCTTCTCTTGAAAACCCGTGAAGACATCTTTCACAAAAGTAAGTAGTTCCGTGTTTGTTATTCTGATTACGAAGTAATCTATTTAGGCTTTTAATCCAACAGTAGTGATATTTTGTTTCCTTTTGTGGTTTTTCATCTGGATTATAATTTTCATCTATTTCTCCTTCTTCATTATCATCAATTTCCTCTTCAACTTCTGTTATCAAAAGCAGGTTAATTCTTTCTTTATCATTTGATTGATTTGAAATATGATATGGAAATACAGTAAGTTTCTCTGTCTTTTTTGTGATTGTATATCCATAAACATTGATTGCTATATTGTTTTGTTTCTCAACTTTTGGTATTTGTGAGATTGGTGTGGGAAAGTCAATTCCTTCCATATTCAGATTAGGACATTTTTTATAACTATATACATTATTCAAGTTATTCTTTGCTGGATATAAGGCAGATTTTAATGCCCATTCTAAACATCTATTATCAATGTTTTTCATATTAATTATTGCTTGTTTGTTTGCTATTACTTTTGGAAGAGGAATATATGAAGAACCTTTGAGTGGTTCATATTTTGCTATGTTAACATAGAGTTTGATACAATGGTCAATTTCTAAACCTGTTGCGGTATTTGTGAATTTTTCAATCCATGTTTGTATATAAGTTGTTTGTTTGTTATAGTTTTCATCTAAATTATTTTCATTAAGAACTGCACATTGTTCTCCGTGTGATGCACCGATAACTTCTTTTCTTTCACCATTAAGTTCATCTTTAAAAAACTTTATAGATAACCCAATTGAAAATTTAATACCATTGTATTCTTTAATGTTTTCATAAATTTTATCTATAATGACAGATTTTTTATCTTTAAACAAAATATTTGGGTCTTTATATTTATGAGCATCTATTTCATACGCTTTGAAGTAATTGCATAATGGATTATCAACTAATTTTATATCATCATTTATTACTTCTGCATTGACGGCTTGTTTTCTTTTCTTTTTATTTCTACGTCTTTTACGCAGATTATCTAATGCAGAAGTTTGTTGTGGTGCATCACTCTTCTGTTTCTCAATATCTAAGGATTTAAGACCCTTGTCTAAAGCCTCATCACTAATTCTTCCTTCACTATGCAATGGTATCAGTCTCTCTACAGAACTCATTTTTTGTTTTCTTTTAAACTATAAAATTTTTTTTTAAATATAATAATAAAAATGGATATAGAAAAAGCAAAGATGCAAAATATATGTGCTATGTTGCCGTTAGGTTCAAATAAACCATGTAAAAACAAATCAGTAAAGCATTCTATATACTGCAAGGCTCATAATTTTATTATAAAACATAACAAAAGTAAAGTAGTGAAATGTTTGCAATGTGGTAAAGGTACTACAGCAAAATATCAAATCTGTGATAAGTGTGGTGGAAAGAATTTTAGAGAAAAACAGAGATATTTTAACTCTATAAAACCTTTTAAGCAGGAAATTGCAAGATTGAGTATGATAGAGTGTTGAGGATGATTCAGGTGTTATTGAGAGGGCGATAATTTAATTTTTTTTTATGCTCAAGTCGGCGATATAGTTTGTATCGCCGTCGGAAAATTGTGGTATAATATATATATAGATTATGCTCCAATCGGCGATATAACAAACGAAAGTGAGGTATATCGCCGTTGGAGCATAATCTATATATATATTGTTGATGTAAATTATAAACAAACATGGTTGAAAGGTGGATTGTTCAGTGAAGAAGATGAGTATGATACCACAAGACTTGTATTCCACTCGCTATTCATTCGTTGTTATCGAATACAGGGGAATTCTGTGAGTTTCACTTAAAACTTTTAGCCAAACCTGCCATTTTAGAGAGAAAAAATGGTTTTGTACACACTTTTCGACCGGAAGTGGGAAGAAAAAAATGGCACAAAAAAATGCTCCCTTGCCGATTTTGGCACAAATTTCAAAGTGGCCAGATTAATGTATGCCGGAATTGATGATATAGGTGAGCATTGTCGCGAGGAATATTATAATAGTCTGTTTTTGGTTTTCCGATGGTACCGACATGGTTGAAAATTCGCCATTTTCAACGCCTTGGTCTGCCCACACAAAAATGCTAATTCAGGTTTTAGTCTTTATATTGAATACAGCAATATTTATATATATCGCTTTTATCTTTGTCAAAGCTAATAAATAAACGACAATCACGTAATCTGATGCGAAAATAGTTAGTCGAATGGGAGCATCAAAATCGGAAGTAGTCCCATCGAATCGACGCACGAGAATTTTGTTTTTAAATCTACCTACGCTGGCCACTCTGATGCCCTACTGCATAGTAAACTTTGTGATATTTTTCTTATTTCTGGCATTGAGGCGGTTCTAACGAGTACCCACAATCTATATTTTAGGACAGAAATAAGAAAAATAATGAGGCGGTTCTAACGAGTACCAACAATTTATATTTTAGAGCAGAAATAAGAAAAATAAGTTTTACCTCTGAAAACCCCAGTTTTACTAAAGTATATAAAAGTGGGGTTTAAGGGGGTCAAAATTATATAGGCGTGTTTTCATGATGTTTGCTAATCAAGGCACTGAGAGTACTGGTGGGTCTATTGTCTTTGAGACATTAGGAAAACATGTCCGTGTGAAATAATGGCGTCCAACATGGTGTCAGAAGTGACAAATATTAGTTAAAAGTTTTAACATCTTTCTTATTTCTGCTTTTAACATAGGTTGTGGGTACTCGTTAGAACCGCCTCATTGAGGCGGTTCTAACGTGTACCCACAATCTATGTTTTTGAGCTAAAATAAGGCAGATAATGTTTACCCCCTTACACCCCACTTTTCTCTATATAAGGTGGGGTTTAGAGGGGTCTTCGTTTCACGGACTTGTTATCGTGATGGTAGGCTGGGAAAATACTAACTGTTTCGTTTAGCTCTTAAATTCAAGTTGTTTTTTTTTTTTTCAAAACAAAAAGTCCGCCGTCGTCGTCCGTCCGTCCACGGTGTCGTTATAGTCTTAAATTCAAGTTTTTTTTAGCAAAAGTCCGCCGTAGTCGTCCGTCCGTCCACAATGTCTTTAATCGACATCTCCTTAAGCATTGAACAAACATTAACCAGACCATTACAAAAAGACGCATAAAACCTGTCAAAGTGGCCACCTCTATTAAGCAAGCAACCTGACTTAAGCAAGCATGCATTCAGCTCCCAAGTAAGGCAAATATGTTAAATTTCACATATATTAAGCATGCACCTGTCTTAAGCAAGCACGTTTGGGTTATCCCTTAGGCGCTTGCTTAATGCAGGTTGGACTGTATATTGTAACCTTTATCGCCGAAAAAAAAATAACATTGTAAGATGAAAATTTGTGATAGTTTTCTTATTTCTGCTCAAAATATAGATTGTGGGTTCTCGTTAGAACCGCCTCATCGAGTTGAATAAATTCAGTAATACATGAGTGCGAACAGATTGGCCCCAGTCGATTTTTTATTTTATCTTAGTCTTTTAATTAATATCTATTTGCTCTTTCTCTATAGTCATGATCCCCTTCCATCCAACTTCAAGTTACCCATTGCTGAACACAAGGGACACAAAATTATAGACTAAATATTGTGAAATATTCAGCACTCGTTCATATGGCGGAGACACTCGTGCCGAATATGTCACAATATGAAGTCAATAACCTATAACTATTCCATTCTCAGAAGCGACGTCATGTCATAAAATGGTATGGCCAGACGTGTAATTAAGAAATGAATTTTATTTTTCTGCTGTTCATGTATGTACATGTATGAACGCAGTGCGTCGCGTGCAAAGTAAATGAACTCCGAAAGGGTTCATGTAAACTTTGCTAGCGACCCGCTGTCGTTCATACTGTCATGAAAAGCAGAAACATTAAGTTTTTTCAATATCTACATTCTTTGCCCCTCATCGATGGGAGGTTATATGCTTATATGGCAAACTCTTAAAGCTGAAAAACATTTACAAGCTGTTTTTTTTTGTTTTTTTTACAAAGAGCGAAACGGCGTTGACGTCACCAACGCCCGTAGAGAACAATGGTTTAGATTGGCGTCACTTGACGTCATTGAAAATAATGTGACTCAATGCGTTCATGGAAGTAAGAACTACATGGTTTTCTACAGGTTTACAATAGGCTTTGCACTGGAAATGTAAATACAGTGAAATTCCGTAATTAAGACCACCTACAATAAGACCAGATCTGCTTTAAAAACCTTAATAAGTAGGTTCTAGTTATTCTTCCCTTGTGTTTTCTGCATACAGTGTCCTCTGGTCAGAGACCACCTTTTGGACTGCTCAAAAGAGGTCTAAAAGACCACTTTTGAGCAGTCCCTAAGGTAGTCTTAATATAGAAATTTTACTGCATTACCACATGGTTACTGGCGCGTATATAACGTCATGGCGCCGTCCTTGGCGACTATGTTTATTCGACTGAAATTCTCCGGCAATATAATTCGTTTTAAAAAGGTTATATGATAAATAGATTCTTACACACTTGTGGTCAGTTCATTTGAAATTTATGAAACTCGCTAAGGCTCGTTTTATAAATTTCTTATGAAATTATCACTTGTGTAAAATCCTTTATATATGGCCAGGGAGGCGGACAAAAATGAATTTAAGGGGAATTAGTACAACTGGCAGATTTTCCCGCCATTTTTCAAAGGAAGACAACTTTTGGAACTCCCTGTTCGCATTTCTGTAAGCCCTGTCCCGCTTAAAAAGGGGTCTTCTCTAAAGGAAAGATTGTGCTCCTCAGGAGCAAATTCTTTCCTTTAAGAGTTGACATCTATTGACATGGGAGACAAAAATACTTTCGCATGAGTTGCCTCCCCTGAAGATGTATCCATTCCCCTTAAATCATTAGTTTTCATGACACTTACTAGTGTGTGACGCCCCGCCCATCGGGGCGTGGAGAAACAGATAGAGCAGCATGTTACTTCCGCGCAGAGCTGAAACCCACCGAACGTGGGTACTGGTAAACCACTTAGAAAGCCCAATCCTGCCCAGGAAAAGTGGTGCGAGTCAGACCGTTCCTTAAACCCTAGAGGAAGGCCGTGAGATGTCATTTCATCTCAATCTCGGGTAAAGGTCCCACGAAATCGGAAGCAAGGTCTCCAAAATGACCTAAATAGTGTTGACGGGGACGTAAAACCTGAACACACATTAACAAAACTTGTATATTCTGTACTTATAACTTTCACTAGTCTTACTAGCCTGTGTAGTTGAGCAGGCCTATTTATGAGCAGGATGAAAAGTGTCCTGCTCATAAATTTTAAAATGCCAACATTTTAAAATTTATGAGCAGGATAAATGCATTATGCATTTATCTGAGCTGATTAATCGCCCGATTTGTTTGTATTTTAACAGTTATGAGCAAAACAAATTCCGTGCTCAGCTGATCTGAGTATAAAATCGGGACCTGGTCTAAAATCTAAAAGACATATTTTCTAGTGAGGAGGCTCTTTATGAGGTCTTGTACACGTGCCTGTTGTTATCTCAGCATGACGGCAGTCATATGAGCCCATATCTTCGAGGTTTCAACGGGCTACCGTGGACTAGTTTCTAAGAGCGCGTCGCTTTTTTCTGTAGCAAAGAAAAAACCTCTTTTGAACAGTCCAAAAGGTGGTCCATGGCCACAGGACATCGTGTGCAGAAAACACAAAGAAAGAATCACTGAAACCTACTTAATAAGCTTTTAAAACCAGAATTTGTCTTAATTTTAGGTGGTTTTAATGGCGGAATTGCACTGTAGTGTTGACGGGGACGTGAAACCTCGATTCAAACAAAAACAAAATGTACTATTCAAACGGCGGCCACAAAGGTGCTGATGAGACCGCGCGCATGCGCAGGCTGATCCGCGCCATTTGCTGGTCGCACACGGCAAAACCAAGTTTTTTTTCCATGTTTTCTATGTATTAGTTTACAAAGGCAATTACATACATTAATTAAGCCAGCTGACTCAGCTAGATCTCAAGTACAAATGCCAACACGATCTGTTCATTAAAGAATAAAATGATTTATTCTAAACTAAGCAATGAATTATATTTTCACATCGTGAACAGACATGATATCCGTGTTATTTTCAACGTAGCTTTAAATATAAATTGTATAAATGAATTTTTTTTTGTTTCGATAAGTATCAGAAATATTTCATCTCGTGTATTGAAGGCATCAGACTTTACGCTCGTGCTTCACAATCGCGAAAATTTTGATGTTTTCAACACACGTGATGGAACGGGTCTCAGTGGCCTAGTGGATAAGAGCGTGAACTTTTAATAGGTCTCTTACCGCTGTGGGCTCTACTGGGTCGGTCACATTTGACGATTAGCTCAGTTAACCGGGACCCTAGTCACATTTGGCCATTATCCCGAGCCTCGCTCGGGTCACATGTGAGTCGCAAAGCTCTGCAACGGAAGGTAAGGTGGTTTTTCTACGCGCACTCCGATTTTCGTCCACCTCTGATTGACGATTGGTACGAAATAATCTTGAAATGGCCGTAAAACGAAACCAAAAAAATATACAATGTATATATTAATATGAAATAGGTGCGACCTAACTGCAACCAACTATTTTGATGCTTATAAACCTCCCATTTTGTGTATTCTATATTAGGTGGCCCGTGGGTCTTTTTGTAATGAAATGATTTTCTAAATGGGCATTTGCAGTAGTTCCGTAAAATTCCTATATTAAGATCTCCTTTTGGACTGTTCTAAAGTTTAACAGTCTCAAAGGTGGTCCCAGACTGAACAACGACCGCATTAAATTTAAACTTGAACTGTGCAGTAGATAGTTAATCTACATAATAATAAAAATAATAAAAATAATAATAATAAACACAAGCGCTGTCACTATAGGTGACCAATGCCCCCTGTGGGAGCCAATTTCTGAGTTTTTGCAAAATTTCAAGGGGAGATAATTCAGCGAAAAATGACAACAGAGTTATGGCCCTTGGTCAGAATGTAGCCCTTGTGATGGTGAATGAGTGTGTGAAGTTTCATGGGTCAAATGCTTTTTAAGTTATTATCAAGGTTAAAGATTTTGTGACGGACAGGCAGACAAACAAACAGACAGGGCAAATCCTATATGCCCCCGAATCAAAGATTCTCGGGGGGGGGGGGGGGGGGGGGGGGATAAAAATCACTCCACCCAGAGAATGGTAGCTGTCTTTAGTAGAACCAGTATTACATGATGCTTCCACGCGGTGATAAATCCGACCCGCACGCGAGTACTGGTAAACCGCTTATTGGATCTAAGCCTGCCCAGGTAAAGCGGTGTGACAGGGCTTGAGATGTCATTTCATCTCAATGTCGGGTAAAAGTCCCACAAAATTGGAATTAACGTCTCCAAAATGACCTTTACAGTGTTGACGGGGAAGTTAAACCTCAAATCAAACAAACAAAAGCACCAGTATTGTTTTTGAAAACTGCAGTTGCACTCTACCAGTATTAATTTTGAAAACTGCAGTTGCATATATACATCTTTAGGGTAGGGAAGAGTTACTATTTCTGTTCAAGAGATAGAAATGTACCTTGTTCTATTTATCAGAATTCTATCTATCTATCTATCTATCTATCTATCTATCTATCTATCTATCTATCTATCTATCTATCTATCTATCTATCTATCTATCCCCGAAGTGGCCCCCGACCATCGAGGCTTGAAGAAATAGATGGGCTGCATGATGCTTCCATGCGGAGTACTGCCTGGTTAACCTCTTAGAGGATTTATGCCTGCCCAGGGAAAGTGGTGCGAGTCGGACCACCCATGCTTATAAACTGTATTGGTTTCATTGGGTTACAAGGCTTGAGATGTAATTTCACGCAGAGCTGAATCCGACCGCACACAAGTACTGGTTACCCACTTAGAGGATCTAAGCCTGCCCAGGGAAAGCGGAGCAAGTCGGACCGTCCAAGTCTATAAACCCTATTAGTTTCATTGGGCGACAGGGCTTGAAATGTCATTTCATCTCAATGTCGGGTAAAAGTCCCACAAAATTGGAAGCAACGTCTCCAAAATGACTTGTATAGTGCTGACGGGGACATTAAACATCAAATCAAACAAACAAATTGAGATGTCATTTCATCTGAATGTCAGGTAAAAGTCGCACAAAATTGGAAGCAACATCATCAAAATGACCTATATGGTGTTGATTGGGATGTTAAACATCAAATGAAACAAACAAAATTCCCAATGGGGATGTAAGATGGGTCTAAAAGACGATTCTTCAGGAACCATGATTCCACTATACACAAGTAACAAGTATGTCACATTCGGTGTACATAATTACATACACTCCGAAAGCTTACACAGTAATTCTGAAATTACGGCATCTATAACCTGCACAGGCGCTGAAAATTCGTTATCAGAATATAGATGTGACTAATTCAGTATCACAGGGTTTGTAGTTGGCCCATTGATTTGTCAAGTAAACTTAGTGAATGTGTAAAAGGTCAAAATATGGGTAAAAAATTATATCTACAATGCAATCCAGTAACATTGCGTACATTAAGTTTTGATAGCTCTTATGTGTGACTTTGTCAAAGCCACCATTGACAATCACAAACATTGCAACACTTTCCCTACCAACTATCTGCAATGAAAATCGATCTCGTAATTTTTAACAAACATGACAAAGGGATACCCCTTGAAATGGAACTACCAATTTTGTCGCCCAATACTGCACACTAAAAAAAGTTTTGAGCTACTTGAACATGGGGCTTGTCACAAACAAGTTGTTGATTAGTTATTCTGCAATGTTGTTAGATGCAGTGAGTTGAGATATAAAATATTTGTGCCTTTGGCTAGTTTAAACTCAGTCTTGACTATGAAAATCTTCTGATTTTTCTTATTTTGAGAAAAATTGAAAAGTTCTGCATAACTGGCACATCTGCATGTGCAAGCTCATGTTTTCAAGGCTTTACACAACTTAATCTACATCGGGGCTTGAAGAAATTGATGGGATGCATGATGCTTGTACACAGACGAGTACTCCGCTTAGAGAATCTAAGCCTGCCCAGGCAAAGCGGTGTGTGTCAGAACATGCATGCTTATAAACCCTATTGGTTTCGTAGGGTGACAGGGCTTGAGATATCATTTCATCTCAATTTGGGGGGTAAAAGTCCCACAAAATTAGAAGCAATGTCTCTATATAGTGTTGATGGGGATGTTAAACCTCAAATCAAACTAGAATACTGCCGATGACGTGCCATCGCAAATCCCAACGCTTTCTACAGAGGGGCCAAGTACCAAAAACCCCTCACCCTGGGCCCTAATTTGACCCCAGGGTCAAAATATTACCTGAATTATATTCTACTAATTATGCCCTTCAATTTGATATGCCACATGACTATGTTCCAAAAAACATAAATTTTGACCCCCTGGGCCCCAATCTGAATCCAGGGTCAAAATTTTACTTGTATTGTTTTCTACTGATCACCCCCTTCAATTTGATATTCCATATGACTATATTCGGTAAAATGTGAATTTTGACCCCCTGACCCCCCCCCCCCCCAAGTCTGACCCCTTGGGCATGACCCAGTGGTCGCAGCCAAAATCCCGTTCAATATGTGTTACATATATCATTAATCATTACTTATGCAAAGTTTGGTTTCAAAATCTATAAAATTGACTTTGAAATTGAATTTAATTGATATTTGACCTTTTGACCCCTCCCCAAGGCCCCTGGGCCAAAAATAAATGTGACGTTGCACACCCTCATCATGTAAGGAAGCTATGTACCAAATTTGGTGACATTCCAACCAGTGGTTAAGGAGGAGAAAGCGTGACGGACGGACGGAGGCGTTTACAATATCACGGAACGCTTTTTTTAAAAGCGTGGGGATAACAAAAAACTCCTGGTGTAAATTACATACACTCCAGGTTTGGCAGGATGGAGCTGCCTACACAGTAATCACGCTGTTTTTGATGTAATTATGGTAGGGATCACTCATATGTTTGCTTTTTACACATTCCACAAGTTTTTAGGGCAAATCAAGGGGCCAAGATAGAAACTATAGATGATGGGAAGATATGTGTTCTTAGGGGAGATTCTGTGTATTTTTTTTTTTTTTTTTGCTGTCCAAGCAATAAAGCTGCAATCATTTTGGGTCAGGCCTTGTCAAAAGATAAGAATAAGACCAGATTAAATATTATTTGATCCAACGTTATTTTTACACCAGGAGAAATATATTTGGCTGCATGGAGTTTCCGGGTAAAGCAAAATCAACAGCACCTTTACATTATGAAAACATGCCTATACAAATACAATGTATACTTAAATGCCTGAAAAAAAAAAACCCTGAAAATTTCAAGATGGAACAGTGGGGTGTTTTTCTTATTTCGACACAAAATATAGATGGTGGGTACAATTTAGAACCGCCTCATTGAGGTAGTTCTAACCAGTTCCCACAATCTATGGTGGGGGTGGGTTGATTTTAAGATTATTTCACTCATATCGAGCCGATCGTTAATCAGAGGTGGATGAAAACCGGAGTACCCGGAGAAAAAACACCTGACCTACATGTACCATTGCAGAACTTGGTGTCTCACATGGGACCCAAGAGAGGCTCGAACCACAGTGGTGAGAGAGCTAATGATTAAGAGTGAGCGCTCTTATCCACTAGGCAACGGAGGCCCGTCACAATCTATATTTTAGAGAGGAAAAACGAAACATAAGGTTTTCGAACTGTAAACCCAAGTTGTACTGTTAAGGTTCAAGGGGCTCGGGATTATATAGGCTTGTTTTTTGTGATGAAACTACTTGTAAACTGCTTAGAGGATCTAAGCCTGCCCAGGCAGAGTGGTGTGAGTCTGACTGTCCATACATATACACTGGTTTCATTGGATGGCAGGGTTTGACACAATTATTTGTATAGACTTCTGATACATTAGATGCTTGCATTGCTGTTATCTATCAAAGATGTTTTATTAGCCAGAAAAAATGAAATGGTTAAAGTGCTAGACAGATTCTAAACTCTAGCTCAGGCAAATACTTTAATGCACTTCTAAATGAGAACTTCTAATAAGCAGGGCCTGACCAAAACCATTTCCCAGCTGCCATGAGGGCAAGTTCAAATTATCAACATACCGGTAGTCCTGTTTTTATTTTTTTTGTTTTTTATTTCATCTGTCCATTACTTTTATAATACATTTGTATTTCTGTCCCTAAATATTATATCTCGTGGAAAATGAAATACAATGGTCAATGGTTTCCAAAAGCTATCCATTTAATTATTCTTCTACTTTTATGGCATAAGAGTATGGCAAAATATGAGCTGTTGACAGTAGGTTTTAATTTGTGGGTGCGGTAGGGTTTAAGATGGCATTTAATGCAAAGATCAGTTAAAAGTCCCACAAAATGTGAGTCAACATCTTCAAAATGATGTAAATAATGTAAACAGGGACGTAAAGGTAAATTCAAACAAATGAAAAGGTAGCGTTATCTGTGTGGTAATTATTAGCTGTATGATCTTTGTCAGTTTCACCCTGGTTTAGTAAACAAACTGGAGTGTGATAGCTCAGTGGTTAGTGCACTTGCCTCTGATGCAGCTGCTCTGATGCTAGAGGTCCCGGGTTCCGTCCCCGGCAGCGACTATAAAATTTCGGTGTCCTAACACGCCCCATTGGCATCATTTGCAGGGATGAATGTCATAAAGTGCACCGTCCTTCGGATCTGGACGTTAGCTGGAGGCCCTGTGCAGGGCGAGTTATGCCCGGTGCAGGTTAACCCTTTTTGTATCAAATGGAATCTTCCTTCTTATATATTGCAGGAGTTCATTTCAAAATTTAGGGGTGTCAGATTGTGTTTTTATCAAAATTTATTTGGAAAATGATTGTACTTTTAACAAACAGTGGAGGCCAGTCGCCACATTCTGCGGTGTCTCATCTGGGCCTGCACTGTTTGCCAGGGTACCCATTTCGGGGTCTCCAATACTAAATGGGTTAAAGACCCCTACAATAATAATTACAAGATTACTGTGTAGGCTTTCATCCTGCAAACCTCGGGTGTATGTAAAGTACACCTGAGAGTAATGGTCAGATGTGGCCGATCGCAGTTAAAGTAGGAAGAAAGAAAAGAAACTGCTGCATACCGGTACTTCAAGTATGTGAAATGAACATAAGGTGTAATTTTTGGATGCCTATTTTTGACCAGGTATTGAAGTTTTTCTGGGCAGTATGTACAATTGGATAAGGAGGCGTATTGAGACCACTTGCACTACCACATTTCACTTGTGCTGGAATTTATAATGAAAATAGGAATGTAAAGAACTTCAACAGTTGAACAAGTTATGTGACCTCCAATGCTGCTTTGTTTGAACAAGTGGTACTTTGAAATGAAACAGCAAAATTTGAACAAGATGTCTGCATCACAATTCACCTTTTGCTGTGATTCTGGCCATCAGGGTGTAGAGTTTTGTTGTTTTCTTCTGGAGCTAGGAGCTGCATGCTATAGATTGATCGGTCCTGATTTTCTTCGACTGCGGTGGAAAAATCCTCACTGAGCATTGTTGGCTGTATTCACCATATTTGCATTATTTGCTGGCTCCCAGCTTGCACATTGTCTATATTGGAAAAACAGGTAACCAGACCCCCCTGACCTTGAAAGGTCAGGGGGGTCTTGTTACCTGTTTTTCCAACACTGATAACCTTCAGACTAGGAACCAGCAGATAATGCAAATAAGGTGAATTGTTTTAACAACAGGTACATTGAACTGAAACACCAATTTTTAAGCAAGATGTTTCAAGAAAAATGTACCTACTGTATTATTTTATTCACTCATTTCACAGCAGGAAAACTTTTGTTTACTTCCTCGGCTATTAGTTTTGACACGGTCTGTGACACTGTGTGTGTAGTACTACCTCATGCAGTGGAATATACCAGTGAAAGGGTAAAGAAGACACGTTTAAATTATTGTTGAATTAGATGCAGCTGTTAAACTGGAAAAAGCTGTACTGTGAGTTGTTATAGCCATGATAGGGCAGCCAAGTTTGTTTATTTCGAAAAGATGAACGTGCGTCCATGGAAACAAGGAAGTTCAAGTTTTATCCAATCAGGTTTGCTTCCGGCAACAGGAAGCTGTAAAACCGGAAGTACGAAGAAATTTTTTGCCTTAGTCCTGTTGGCTTTTGAGGTTTTGAATGGGTGGGGTATGTTCATAATTAAATACACGTGTTACCGTTAAGCAACCAACTCTCGTTGTTTGCCGCCTTCGGCGGCAAACAACTCGTTGGTTGGTTGCTAATAATGACGCAGCCAGAAAACAAGCACAGTTAGGTACAAGGACACCCAGAAAATGTAACCTTTCCGAGAAACGGGGCCACCCTTAAAGGGAAAAATTTCTCCTAAATGGAGCAAATTCTTTCCTTTAAGTGCAGCCCCTATGATACGCCGGAAAGAAAATGTCTATGTTTGGTGATATACAGTCGAACTTCAATGGCTCGAACACCTTTGGGATCTCGAAAGTCTGTTCGAGACAGGGGTTGTTCGAGCTACTGAGCTAATTGTCAAGGGGCATAACGAGATATATTTAGACATCTTCCCGGTGTTCTATAATGAAAATATACGCTGTGTGTACTCATTAGAATCGCTTCATCGAGGCGATTCTAATGAGTTCACACAACATACATTTGCAAGATAAAAGACTAAAATCTCCTTAATTATCCCCCACTATTTCTTATGTAGAGGATTTCGCCAGGGGCTCATGAATGGGTTCGACACATCCATGGTAAACGAGCCATCGGTGTTCGAGCCATTGAAGTTCTACTGTACTTGTATTTACGGAACCCGGGAAGGGACATGATTTTTAATGACATATTCTATCTGTCTATTCTTGCTGTGCTAGATGTTTAAAGTTATTCAGGCTTCAGTTCTTCCGGCTTTGATGGCCATAGAAATATGTTTCCGCACAAAATGTAGTCCGGTTTGGCGCAGTTATCAAAATTGTACAAGTAATACAAACTTTTGAAGCAGACGACTTGACGATTTTATCTTACGATTCGGCTGCATCATGCGACTGGTTTTGTGAAAAAGTTCCATGAAAGAGCAGACGACACGTGTCTTTCGTAAAACGAACAATGAACGTGTTAGTTATCTTAAAAGCGCCAATCAAAACTTGGCGCAGACGAATTTATATTTTTATCTTATTTTTCAGTGATTGGATTTCATTTGAATCAGCTGCCTGCAGATCAATCGTATGAAATATGAAATTTGTGTCGCAATTTAAGAGAGAAAAAAAGGAAAAAAAAAAAAAAAGATGATATAGCCTCTGCTACATTTCAAAATGGCCAGGTTAAGATTTTACCCCTTCCACCCACGAGTTTCTCAAGTTCACTCTTCAGTCACTGAATTTGTACGCGCCCATTCTACACATGTAAATTGGGTGTCTAGTCAATAGTCGTCAACAGCATGTCAAACCATGTAGAACAGAATGCGATGTATCATTATGAGCCATCATCACCAGGTTCTACACTGTTTGCATCTGTAGGTACCTGTACTCGGCTATAAAGGGCTGAAAGGGTACACACTCATTACACTTACATGACCTAATTAAATGCGAAGTACGTGACGCTAGAAACTTCACCGTACGGTAGCCAGCCAGCAATAATATATCTAACAGTATACTCCTAACAGTTATCACTGTTCCATTCTGTTGTAGGTCTGAATAACTGAATATGTAAGCACAATGTTGTGACAAATAATTAGTCACATGCCGCAAAACTTCAATTCTAACACAGCGCGCCTATATAGGCAATGGAAAACAACTGTTTTATTCTGCAACAAATCACAGCCCGGAAGAGCGTGACGAGTGACGTCATTAAAACTGCAAAGTTATGACGTCACTAGTCGATTTCCTTGACGTTGGACGGTGTAGCGTCATTTTCTCGCATCGACAAGGTTAGAAAAAGATGTAAATGCATGTGTTTCAGTCGATACTTTTAGCGGGATTTCTCCAAACAATGGCGGAAAGTTGTGAGAATTTGGAGGAAACAACAGCATTATTGCCGAGTTTCAGCGTGTTAGAATCGAAATAGATCAACTCTAGCTAGTGATTTGTTAGGTAATAAACCACAGTTTGTCGGTCAGTTGTAAGTAGACAAATCACGCGCGTTACGCGCTCGTGATTTGTCTACTTTACAACTGACCTCCAAACTGTGATTTATTACTCAACAAATCACAGCTAGAGCTGATCTATTTCTTAAACATCGCACAAAAAGTGTTTTCCTTTATTGTAGCGCACGACATAAGGCAGGTTCTTGTCTGAGCCGCGAAACACAATCAGGAATTAGCATCATGTGTAAGCTTTTACAAGAAAGTTGCGTCTACGCTTTGTGTTGTCATAAAACTGGCAACTATCCCAGCAGGCACATGACGTAAGTGTGACGTCACATCAAAGTTGATTTGACGTTGCCCTAGCGACGTGTGCCTGCTGGGTGGTCATTTGCATGTTGTATTATACGCCCCCGCCCATCGGGGCTTGAAGAAATATATGGGCTGCATGATGCTTCCACGCAGAGCTGAATCCGACCCACACACGAGTACTGGTTAACAGCTTAGAGGATCTAAGCCTGCCCAGGCAAAGCGGTGTGAGTGTTGGACCGTCCATGCTTAAAAACCCTATTGGTTTCATTGGGCAACAGGCTTGAGATGTCATTTCATCTCAGTGTCGGGTATAAGTCTCACAAAATTGTAAGTACGTCTCCAAAATGACCTTTACAGTGTTGGCGGGGACGTTAAACCTCAAACCAAACAAACAAACAAATCTATAATGTGCAAGTAATATGATGATGAAAGTGTATAACAGCCGATTCACCTCAGTTTTGTGAACCAAAATAAAAATCAGCACTCCAGCGCCATTGTCCTTATCACTAAAGAAAGTAAATCTGAATTTTTCACAGAATCTGTCATTTCAGTGCCTTTTGGCTCTTTAAATTTTAATATGCTGTGCCCACAAGATTTGTTTGTTTGTTTTTTTGATTTGAGGTTTAACGTACAAGATAATATTTTGTTAGCACAACTTCCCAAGATCTATGCTGCGCAAACAAGACAATATGTTGTGCGCACAAGATAATATGTTGTCTGCACAAGATAAATTATGTTGTCCGCACAAGATAATATCTTGTTTTCACAACTTAATATCTTGTTCGCACAACATATCAAAAAAAAAAAAAAAAATAATAATAATAAATAAATAAATAAATAAAACACAAATCCTGTCCCTTCCCGGGTTCCGTATATATCTAATAGTTGTGTTATCACAGGGATACGCCTGTGAACTATGTCTATTTTTTTCCAAGGATTTGAGACGGGTGTTTTTCTATATCCATGGCTCTTCCTACGTGATCTTTTCGATGTCTGTTTTTTCCGAGGACTTGAGACGGGTGTTTTTCATAATTCATGGCTCTTCCCGCGTGATATTTGCTTTCCAATAAAGACACTAAGCCGCTTCAAGTTTAACGTGTCTTCAGTTTATATTTGCTCAAACTAGCCTATGTATCTACCAAGACATGGCGCATTGGACTTTTGTTTGTTCGTTTGAATTGGTGTTTCAACACTACTATCGCCATATTTGAGACGTTGCTTCCAATTTTGTGGGACTTTTACACGACATCAGTGAGATGAAATGCCATCTCAAGCCCTGCCGCCCAAGCAAACACATGGTTTATATGAAGGAACGGTTCGACTGGTACCACGTTGCCTGGGCAGGCTCAGATGCTCTAAGCGGTTTACAACTACTCGTGTGCGTTTGGTTTCATTTCTGTGTGGAAGCATCGTGCAGCCCATCTTTTTCTTCATGCACCGACGGGCGGGGCGGGTGTTTTCAGTTTATATTTGCTCAAACTAGTCTACGTAGCTACCAAGACGTGGCGCAGCTTACCCTCTCTGCCTCAATTGGGATTTTGTTTGTGCGTTTGAATTGATGTTTTACGTCCCCGTCAGCACAACGAAGGTCATTTTGGAGACGTTGCTTGCAATTTTGTGGGACTTTTACCCGACATTAAGATGAAATGACATTTCAAGCCCTGTCGCCCAAACAAACCAAAAGGGTTTATATGTAGGAGCGGTTCGACTCGCACCACTTAGCCTGGGCAGGCTCAGATCCTCTAAACGATTAACAAGTACTCGTGTGCGTTCGGTTTCATCTCTGCATGGAAGCACCATGCAACCGACACGCCTATATAATTTTGACCCCTTTCAACCCATGGCAACTTTTATATAGTGAAACTGGAGTTAACAGGGGGCGAACCTTGATTTTCTTATTTCTGCTCTAAAATATAGATTGTTGGTTCTCATTAGAACCGCCTCGATGAGGCGGTTCTAACGAGTACCAACCATCTATGTTTTGCGCAGAAGTAAGAAAAATATCACAATTTTTCTCCTTTTTTACGGCGATAAAATTTACAATTTATTTGTATAATGATTTATCTACCAAGTCGTGGCCCAGCATATCCTCTCTGCCCCAATTAGGCTTTTGGTCAATGCTTATGCATAGAGCACAGCGTCAAGTGAAGACCTTGATCAGAATACGTGGATGTACAGGCTGATTTGTGTCTTCGCTGTACGCAAATGTCAAAAGATATTTTTTTCTTGTCGCAACAAAACTAACGTTTATTCTTTTATTTTAATTTGAATCATCCAATATACCATATATTGTTTCCCATCTCAGGTAAAGCAATATGAACGTTTAGCATTTTGTCATATGACACATGTATTATTTGTTCAGAAGGAAAACTTTAATTTAAACTTCAAATAATATTTCATTTAAGGGAAGAAAGCTCTTCTAAACATAGTTGTCCTCTTTTACAAGTCATAAATAAGGGCTACTCTTTAAGGAAATATTTGCTCCTCAAGAATGAGGTAAAGTTGACGTTAGACTTAATAAGTCGTAAATGTTAATAGTTGTGTTCATGCATTACATATTTTATCTTATGCCATCATGCAAGACCAGATTTTATTTTATCCTGACTCCAACATCTCTGCCATCATGCAAGGCCTGAATTATTTTATCCTGACTCCAATATCTCTGCCATCATGCAAGGCCAGATTTTATTTTATCCGGACTCCAACATCTCTGCCACCATGCAAGGCCAGGTTTTATTTTATCCTAACTCCAATGTTGGAGTCCGGATAAAATAAAATCTTACCTTGCATGATGGCATAAGATAAAATATGAAATGCAGGTTTTATTTTATCCTGACTCTAACATCTTATATAAGTCTAGGTTGACGTGTATTTTGCTTCACTGGGGCATTTGTATGTGTTGTGGTTTTCCGTCCCCATCAACGCTAATTGGTCATTTTAATGACGTCGCTTTCGACTTTGTAGGACTTTTACCAGACATTGAGGACATCTCAACCCTTCCACATTAAGAAACCGCTTTGATTTAAGGGACAGGCTTATACCCTCTACGTAGTTTACCAGTACTCAAAGATCGGTCAGTTTCAGTTCTGCGGAAGCCAATCTATTTTACCCAAGCCCCGTTGAGCGGGACACGTCACTTGGGCGTCCAACTGATATTGGCTTACAGCTGGGAAATACCTGCTGTCCTTGCAGCTGGTAAGGGTAGGGATGTTTTTTTTTTTATTCAGTTTCTACTTCTACACTTCCATTTATTTTCCTCTTTCTCTCCTGTCCTTCACTTTCATGTCTTCTTCTTCCTCTTATATTTCTTTTTATCCCTTTCTCTTGGGACCCACATAAACCCCACTACTTAATCGATAATAATAATAATAATAATAATAATAATAATAATAATAATAATAATAATAAAAAAAGATGTTCCATCTTTTGTCATCGGGATCAGTTTAAAAACAGGAAGTTCCCAACTTTGTTGCCTTGAAAAAATTGTGGTAAAATGCCCCATATGTTTTCTTTCCATTTGACATATTTTAACCCTTAAAACGCCGAGAAAACCTACATCTGAAAATGTCGTCAGCTTATGTCTATGTCGTCTGCTGAATCTTCTTGCAAAATTTTAAAAATATTATTGCATACATGCAAACAGTGTAAATCCAGATCGTCTGATCTGGGTTCACACTGTTCTCAAAAATGAGTTTTAAGTAACCGGCAGACGACGAAGCAGACGGCAATTGTCGTGATTGACATTTTATTGTTCATTATTGCGTAATCCGACGCGTGAGTTTTCAGATGTATGTAATACTGGTAATGGAACTCTCACAATCTCTATTTGGACCAAAAAAAAGGAGAAAGAAACACTCTCAGCAATGGTGACTCGGCTGTCGCTGAGTGTATCCTGAACTGAGACTTGACCCTTAAAATGCCAATCTTATCAATTGTCGTCTGTTTGGTCGTCTGCCGGTTACTTTTAAAGTACATTTATGCCAAGAGTATGGACCAAGATCAGACTGCTCCTCTATGAGCAGTCTGATCTGGGTCCACACTGTGTTCCTGTATCAAAGTATATTTTTAAAACGTTGCACGCTAGAAAATTCAGCAGACGACATTAGCAGACGTTACATTAGAATACATTTTGCAAACAGTTTGGACCCAAATCAGACTGCTGTCCGGGCTGGGTCCACACTGTTTGCCTGTATGAAAATGTACATTTAAAACGTTTGCTAGGAAATTCAGCAGCCGACATTAGTAGAAGACATTTTAAGATCGGCAGCTTAAGGGTGAAACTGTTTCGTTTAACCCTTATATTGCAGTATTTTAAGTGAAGACCCTGATCAGACGCCGCTTTCTTTGGCGTCTGACCTGGGTCTTCACTCTTTGCCAATATCCAAGTACACGAACCCAGCCCAGGTTTTACATTTTACACGGCGGAAGAAGAAAAGTACCGCTTTAAACAACCGCTCCCCGGATTTTGCGCATGGCCAATGATAGTCACGTGACAGGAGCAGGCGGGAAGCTCTTATAGTAAGTAACTT
>CAUZLF010000606.1:0-78788 GCA_963580285.1 Lucinisca nassula
CTGCCATAGAAAAAGATAAGGTGAGTATTCGGAGATAAATTTTGGTCGGTTCTACATAAAACCTATGTTGTGGGTATTCATTAGAACCACCTCACCAAGGCAGTTCAAATGAACATATGTTGTAGGCATTCATTAGAACTGCCTGGGTGAGGTGGTTCTAATGAATACCTACAACATAGGTTTAGATGGAGAAATTAGAAAAATTATAAATCTGTTATCACCAAAAATCAACCTCATCTGTTGCTATGCAACTAAGGTACCACCTGATCCTGAAGTAAAAACTAAAACTAACTACAATATTAACATTCATCATGTGACAAAAGTGGGTGTAGCTAAAATTCCATGAAGTGTGAAGACAATAGTACTTCATGATTAGACAATAGTACTTTATGATTGTTTATATGGAGTTCAACGGCCCAGTCAACACTATTCAGGTCATATCAAGCCAGTCAATTAACTTAATACACTTTGAATCGATCCCGGGCTTCTCCAGACTTTCAGATGAGTCTTTAAACTGAGGTCCCGTCTCCATATGACCTTAGCTGTTGGTAAGATGTAATACTCAAACACTCACTCACTTTTCCTGGACAACCTTATACATAAGTGGTTAACCAGGAAAGTGGGCATTCTTTCATCAGAAACTGACAAGTGTTCTATTGGCTTCTTGAATTAGCAGTGGGGAGAGAACTAGAATTTGTTTTTCTACAAAAACACAGATGTCTCCCCCGTTTTTGACTGCTAAGTATAACCTTGACATTGGAGGTATTGAGCTGGGTCTTGTGTGCAAACCATCATCCAATGAAGATGAACATTTCTGCATAGTAACTTTAAAAATGTTCATAGAAAAATAACAAGAGGGCCATGATGGCCCTGGATCGCTCACCTGATCCATAGAGTAACAAGTGGGCCCCGGGGAGGGCCATTATTGACCCCAAAGAGCCCCGGGGCGGAGGCATTTTTGGCCCCAGCACTATAATTTGAACAATCTTGGTAGGAGTCCACTAGATGAAGCTTCATATCAAATATCAGAGACCTGGGCCTTGGGGTTTCAGAGAAGAAGATTTTTTAAGTTTTCAGTGAAAAAAATCTATTTTTGGCTCCTGTGACCTAGATATGCAACAGACCAGAACCATTTGAACAACTTTGAAAGGGGACTTCCTAAGGATCATTCCTTTGAAGTTTGGTCAAAATCCAATCAGTGGTTTAGGAGGAGATGTCTTTTGAAGAAATTGTTTATGCACGGATGACAGACAAAAAGTGATCCTAATATAAAACACAATAGGACCATGATGGCCCTGGATCGCGAACCTGATCCATAGAGTAACAAGTGGGCCCCGGGGAGGGCCATTATTGACCCCAGGGTTATAATGTGCATAATGTTGAGGGAGGTCTAAAAAGGTGAAGCTTCATACCAAATATCAACAAAGGCTATAATTTGAACAATCTTGGCAAAGGTCCACTAGATGAAGCTACACAACAAATATCAAAGACCTGGGCCTTGCGGTTTCAGAGAAGATTTTTTTTAAGATATTCCTTACATAAGCCTATGTAAAACCAAATGGCCCCGGGGCAGGGGCATTTTTGGTCTCAGGGCTATAATTTAAACAATCTTGATAGAGGTCCACTAGATGAAGCTTCACACCAAATATCAAAAGACCTGGGCCTTGTTTCAGAGAAGAAGATTTTCAAAGATTATCTCTATTATAAATCTATGTAAAACCAAAGGGCCCTGGGGCAGGGGCATTTGTGGCCCCAGGGCTATAATTTGAACAATCTTGGTAGAGGTTTACTAGCTGAAGCTTCATACCAAATGGCAAAGACCTAGGCCTTGTGGTTTCAGAGAAGAAGATTTTTCAAGATTTTCCCTATATAAGCCTATGTAAAACCAAAGGGCCCCGGGGCGGGGGCATTTTTGGCCCCAGCACTATAATTTGAACAATCTTGGTAGGGGTCCACTAGATGAAGATTCATACCAAATATCAAAGACCTGGGCCTTGCCGTTTCAGGGAAGAAGATTTTTAAAGGTTTTCCCAATATAAGCCTATGTAAAACCAAAGGGTCCCGGGGCGGGGACATTTTTGGCCCCAGCACTATAATTTGAACAATCTTGGAAGGGGTCCATAAGATGAAGATTCAAACCAAATATCAAAGACCTGGGCCTTGCAGTTTCAGAGAAGAAGATTTTTAAAGATTTTCCCTATAAAAGCCCATGTAAAACCAAAGGGCCCCTGGGCGGGGGCATTTTTTGCCCCAGCACTATTATTTGAACAATCTTGGTAGGGGTCCACTAGTTGAAGCTTCATACCAAATATCAAAGTCCTGGGCCTTGTGGTTTCAGAGAAGAAGATTTTTAAAGATTTTCCCTATATAAGCCTATGTAAAACCAAAGGGCCCCGGGGCAGAGGCATTTTTGGCCCCAGCACTATAATTTTAACAATCTTGGTAGGGGTCCACCAGATGAAGATTCATACCAAATATCAAAGACCTGGACCTTGCAAATTCAGAGAAGAAGATTTTTAAAGATTTTCCCTATATAAGCCTATGTAAAACCAAAGGGCCCCGGGGCGGGGGGATTTTTTGGCCCCAGCACTATAATTTGAACAATCTTGGTAGGGGTCCACTAGATGAAGCTTCATACAAAATATCAAAGACCTGGGCCTTGCAGTTTCAGAGAAGATTTTTAAAGATTTTCCCTATATAAGCCTATGTAAAACCAAAGGGCCCCAGGGTGGGGGAATTTTTGGCCCCAGCACTATAATTTGAACAATCTTGGTAGGGGTCCACTAGATGAAGCTTCATACCAAATATCAAAGACCTGGGCCTTGCAGTTTCAGGGAAGAAGATTTTTGAAGGTTTTCCCTATATAAGCCTATGTAAAACCAAAGGGCCCCGGGGCGGGGGCATTTTTGGCCCCAGCACTATAATTTGAACAATCTTGGAAGGGGTCCATAAGATGAAGATTCAAACCAAATATCAAAGACCTGGGCCTTGCAGTTTCAGAGAAGAAGATTTTTAAAGATTTTGCCTATATAAGCCTATGTAAAACCAAAGGGCCCCTGGGCAGGGGCATTTTTGGCCCCAGCACTATTATTTGAACAATCTTGGTAGGGGTCCACTAGATGAAGCTTCATACCAAATATCAAAGTCCTGGGCCTTGTGGTTTCAGAGAATAAGATTTTTAAAGATTTTCCCTATATAAGCCTATGTAAAACCAAAGGGCCCCGGGGCGGGGGCATTTTTGGCCCCAGCACTATAATTTGAACAATCTTGGTAGGGGTCCACCAGATGAAGATTCATACCAAATATCAAAGACCTGGACCTTGTAGTTTCAGAGAAGAAGATTTTTTAAGTTTTTGGTGAAAAAAATCTATTTTTGGCTCCTGTGACCTCTATGTGCAACGGACCGGAACCATTTGAACAACTTTGAAAGGGGACCACCTAAGGATCATTCCTGTGAAGTTTGGTTAAAATCCATCCAGTGGTTTAGCAGGAAATGTCGTTTGAAGAAATTGTTTACGCACGGATGACAGACAAAAAGTGATCCTAATATAAATCACAAGAGGGCCATGATGGCCCTGGATCGCTCACCTGATCCATAGAGTAACAAGTGGGCCCTGGGGAGGGCCATTATTGACCCTAGGGTTATAATGTGCATAATGTTGAGGGAGGTCTAAAAAGATGAAGCTTCATACTAAATACCAACAAAGGCAATAATTTGAACCATCTTGGCAAAGGTCCACTACATGAAGCTTCATACCAAATATCAAAGACCTGGGCCTTGCTGTTTCAGAGAAGAAGATTTTCAAAGATTACCTCTATATAAGTCTATGTAAAACCAAAGGGCCCCGGCGGGGGCATTTGTGGCCCGAGCGCCACAATCTTGGTAGCGGTCCACTCGATGAAGCTTCTCACCAAATATCAAAGATCTGGGCCCTGCGGTTTCAGAGAACAAGATTTTAAAAGATTTTCCCTGTATAAGCCTATGTAAAACCAAAGGCCTCCGGGGCGGGGGGCATTTTTGGCCCCAAGGCTATAATTTGAACAATCTTAGTAGAGGTCTTCCAGGTAAAGCTTCGTGCCAAATATTAAAGATCTGGGCCTTGTGGTTTCAGAGAAGAAGATTTTTTAATGATTTTCCCTATATAAGCCTATGTAAAACCAAAGGCCCCCGGGGCGGGGGCATTTTGGCTCCCAGGGCTATAATTTGAACAATCTTGGTATAGGTCCACTAGATGAAGCTTCACACCAAATATCAAAGATCTGGACCTTGCAGTTTCAGAGAAGAAGATTTTTAAAGATTTTCCCATTATAAGCCTATGTAAAACCAAAGGCCCCCGGGGCGGGGGGCATTTTTGGCCCCAAGGCTATAATTTGAACAATCTTACTAGAGGTCCACAAGGTAAAGCTTCACACCAAATATTAAAGACCTGCGCCTAGTGGTTTCAGAGAAGAAGATTTTTTAATGATTTTTTCCCTATATCAGCCTATGTAAAACCATAGGCCCCCGGGGCGGGGGCATTTTGGCCCCCAGGGCTATAATTTGAACAATCTTGGTAGAGAGAGGTCCACTAGATGAAGCTTCACACCAAATATCGAAGACCTGGGCCTTGTGGTTTCAGAGAAGAAGATTTTTAAAGATTTTCCCTGTATAAGCCTATGTAAAACCAAAGGCCCACAGGGCGGGGGCAATTTTGGCCCCGAGGCTATAATTTGAACAATCTTAGTAGAGGTCCACCAGGTAAAGCTTCACACCAAATATTAAAGATCTTGGCCTTGTGGTTTCAGCGAAGAAGATTTTTTAATGATTTTCCCTATATAAGCCTATGTAAAACCAAAGGCCCCCGAGGCGGGGGCATTTTGGCCCCCAGGGCTATAATTTGAACAATCTTGGTAGAGGTCCACTAGATGAAGCTTCACACCAAATATCAAAGATCTTGGCCTTGCGGTTTCAGAGAAGAAGATTTTTAAAGATTTTCCCTATATAAGCCTATGTAAAACCAAAGGCCCTTGGGGCGGGGGCATTTTGGTCCCCAGGGCTATAATTTGAACAATCTTGGTAGAGGTCCACTAGATGAAGCTTCATACCAAATATCGAAGACCTGGGCCTTTTGGTTTCAGAGAAGAAGAATTTTAAAGTTTTCGTTTAAAAAATCTATTTTTAGCTCCTGTGACCTAGATGTGCAATGGACCAGAACCATTTGAACAACTTTGAAAGGGGACCACCTAAGGATCATTCCTGTGAAGTTTGGTCAAAATCGGATCAGTGGTTTAGGAGGAGATGTCATTTTAAGAAAAAGTTTACGCACACACGCACATACGCACACACGCACGCACGCACGACGGACAAAAAGTGATCCCAAAAGCTCACCTCGTCACTACGTGACAGGTGAGCTAACAAGAGGGCCATGATGGCCCTGGATCGCTCACCTGATCCATAGAGAAACAAGTGGGCCCCGGGGAGGGCCATTATTGGCCCCAAGGTTATAATGTGCATAATGTTGAGGGAGGTCTAAAAAGGTGAAGCTTCGTACCAAATATCAACAAAGGCTATAATTGTCCAAAAGATGAAGCTCCATACCAAATATCAAAGACATGGGCCGTGCAGTTTCAGAGAAGAAGATTTTTAAAGATTTTCCTATATAAGTCTATGTAAAACCAAAGGGTCTGGGGGCGGGGGCTTTTTTGGCCCCAGGGCTATAATTTGAACAATCTTGATGAGGTCCACTAGATGAAATTTCACACCAAATATCAAAGACCTGGGCCTTGTGGTTTCACAGAAGAAGATTTTTAAAGATTTTCCCTATATAAGTCTATGTAAAACCAAAGGGCCCCAAGGCGGAGGCATTTTTGGCCTTAGGGCTATAATTTGAACAATCTTGGTAGCGGTCCACTAGCTGAAGCTTCATACCAAATATCAAAGATCTAGGCCTTGTGGTTTCAGAGAAGAAGATTTTTCAAGATTTTCCCTACATAAGCCTATGTAAAACAAAAGGGCCCTGGGGCGGGGGCATTTTTGGCCCCAGCACTTTAATTTGAACAGTCTTGGTAGGGGTCCACTAGATGAAGCTTCATACCAAATAGCAAAGCCGTGGGCCTTGCAGTTTCAGAGAAGAAGATTTTCCCTACATAAGCCCATGTAAAACCAAAGGGCCCTGGGGGGGGGGGGGGGGGCATTTTTGGCCCCAGCACTATAATTTGAACAATCTTGGTAGGGGTCCACTAGATGAAGCTTCATACCAAATATCAAAGACCTGGGCCTTGCCGTTTCAGAGAAGAAGATTTTTAAAGATTTTCCCTACATAAGCCCATGTAAAACCAAAGGGCCCCGGGGCGGGGGCATTTTTGGCCCCAGCACTATAATTTGAACAATCTTGGTAGGGGTCCACTAGATGAAGCTTCATACCAAATATCAAAGACCTGGGCCTTGCGGTTTCAGAGAAGAAGATTTTTTAAGTTTTTGGTGAAAAAATCTTTTTTGGGCTCCTGTGACCTATATGTGCAATGGACTGGAACCATTTGAACAACTTTGAAAGGGGACCACCTAAGGATCATTACTGTGAAGTTTGGTCAAAATCCGATCAGTGGTTTAGGAGGAGATGTCGTTTGAAGAAATTGTTTACGCACGGATGACAGACAAAAAGTGATCCTAATATAAAACACAAGAGGGCCATGATGGCCCTGGATCGCTCACCTGACCCATATGATAGAGTAACAAGTGAGCCTCGGGGAGGGCCATTATTGACCACAGGACTACAATGTGCATAATGTTGAGGGAGGTCTAAAAAGGTGAAGCTTCATACCAAATATCAACAAAGCCTATAATTTGAACAATCTTGGCAAAGGTCCACTAGATGAAGCTACACACCAAATATCAAAGACCTGGACCTTCGGGTTTCAAAGAAGATTTTTTAAATATATTCCCTACATTAGCCTATGTAAAACCAAATGGCCCCGGGGCGGGGGCATTTTGGCCTCAGGGCAATAATTTAAACAATCTTGATAGAGGTCCACTAGATGAAGCTTCACACCAAATATCAAAGACCTAGGCATTGCTGTTTCAGAGATGAAGATTTTCAAAGATAATCTCTTTATATAAGTCTATGTAAAACCAAAGGGCCCCAGGGCAGGGGCTATAATTTGAACAATCTTGGTAGAGGTCCACTAGATGAAGCTCCATACCAAATATCAGAGACATGGGCCTTGTGTTTTCAGCGAAGAAGATTTTTAAAGATTTCCCTATATAAGTCTATGCAAAACCAAAGGGTCTCGAGCAGGGGCATTTTTGGCCCCAGGGCTATAATTTGAACAATTTTGGTAGAGGTCCACTAGATGAAGCCTCATACCAAATATCAAAGACCAAGGCCTTTTGAATTCAGAGAAAAAGATTTTTCAAGATTTTCCCTATATAAGTCAATGTAAAACCAAAGGGCCATGGAGCGAGAGCATTTTTGGCCCCAGGGCTATAATTTGAACAATCTTGATAGGGGTCTTCTAGGTGAAGCTTCATACCAAATATCAAAGACCTGGGACTTGTGGTCTCAGAAAAGAAGATTTTTAAAGATTTTCTCTATACAAGCCCTGTAAAACCAAAGGGCCTCAGAGCGAGGGCATTTCAGGCCCCAGCAATATAATTTGAACAATCTTGGTAGGGGTCCACTAGGTGAAGCTTCATACCAAATATCAAAGACCTGGGCCAAGCGGTTTCAGAGCAGAAGATTTTTAAAGATTTTCCCTATATATGCCCATGTAAAATCAAAAGGCCCCGGGGTGGGGGCATTTTTGGCCCCAGCACAATAATTTGACAATCTTGGTAGGGGTCCACTAGATGAAGCTTCATACCAAATATCAAAAACATGGCCCTTACGGTTTCAGAGAAGAAAATTTTTAAAGATTTTCCCTATATAAGCCTATGAAAAATCAAAGGGCCTCAGGGCGGGGGGCATTTTTGGCCCCAGCACTATTATTTGAACAATCTTGGTAGGGGTCCACAAGATGAAGTCTCATACCAAATATCAAAGACCTGGCCTTGCTGTTTCAGAGAAGAAGAATTTTAAAGATTTTCCATATATAAGCCTATGTTAAACCAAAGGGCCCCGGAGCAGGGGCATTTTTGGCCCCAGGGCTATAATTTGAACAATCTTGGTAGGGGTCCACTAGGTAGAGCTTCATACCAAATGTCAAAGACCTAGGCCTTGCGGTTTCAGAGGAGAAGATTTTTAAAGATTTTCCCTATATAAGCCCATATGAAACCAACGGGCCCCGAAGCAAGGGGGAGAGAGAGGACCTGGGCCTTGTGGGGTGAAGCTTCATACCAAATATCAAAGACATGGGCCTTACGGTTTCAGAGAAGAAGACTTTTAAAGATTTTTCCTATATAAGCCCATGTACAACCAAAGGGCCCTGGGGCGGGGGCATTTTTGGCCCCAGCACTATAATTTGAACAATCTTGGTAGGGGTCCACTAGATGAAGCTTCATACCAAATATCAAAGACCTGGGCCTTACGGTTTCAGAGTAAAAGATTTTTAAAGCTCTTCCCACTATAAGCCCATGTAAAACCAAAGGGCCCTGGAGCGGGGGCATTTTTGGCCCCAGCACTATAATTTGAACAATCTTGGTAGGGGTCCACTAGATGAAGCTTCATACCAAATATCAAAGACCTGGGCCTTGTGGTTTCAGAGAAGAAGATTTTTAAAAATTTTCCCTATATAAGCCCATGTAAAACCAAAGGGCCCCGGAGCGGGGGCATTTTTGGCCCCAGCACTATAATTTGAACAATCTTGGTAGGGGTCCACTAGATGAAGCTTCATACCAAATATCAAAGACCTGGGCCTTACGGTTTCAGAGAAGAAGATTTTTTAAGTTTTTGGTGAAAAAAATCTATTTTTGGCACCTTTGACCTAGATGTGCAACGGACCGGAACCATTTGAACAACTTTGAAAGGGGACTACCTAAGGATCATTCCTGTGAAGTTTGGTCAAAATCGGATCAGTGGTTTAGGAGGAGATGTTGTTTGAAGAAATTGTTTACGCACGGATGACAGACAAAAAGTGATCCTAATATAAAACACAAGAGGGCCACGGTGGCCCTGGATCGCTCACCTGATCCATAGAGTAACAATTGGGCCTCGGGGAGGGACATTATTGACCCCAGGGTTATAATGTGCATAATGTTGAGGAAGGTCTAAAAAGGTGAAGCTTCATACCAAATATCCACAAAGGCTATAATTTGAACAATCTTGGCAAAGGTCCACTAGATGAAGCTAAACAAAAACTAGATCTGCAGTCGATGGTATACCATCGCAAATACCCGCTTTTTCTATTAATAACACTATTGACTATGTATTAGCTAGCCAAAACTAAATGTAAGTTAAAAAAAGTTGCAAAGAGCATTCTAACTGATAAGCAAAGTTTCAGAAGTGTAACTCTTATAGTTTAGAAGATATGGCAAAGTCATACTTTTTGACCTTTGACCTTGGGGTTATGTTGGGGTCCACCTAAAGTATCCCAATTTTTTCTATATTCCAACAGCCATCCAATAACCAAGTTTCAGAAGTGTAACTCCAATAGTTTAGAAGATATGGCAAAGTCATACTTTTTGACCTTTGACCTTGGGGTCGAGGTCACACCAAAAGTAGCCCAACATATTCTATATTCCAAGGACCATCCAATAAGCAAAGTTTCAGAAGTGTAACTCCAATAGTTTAGGAGATATGGCAAATCATAATTGTTGACCTTTGACCTTGGGGTCATGTTGAGGTCAAGGTCTCACCAAACGTATCCAAATTTATTCTATATTCCAAGGGCCATCCAATAACCAAAGTTTCAGAAGTGTAACTCTAATAGTTTAGAAGATATGGCAAAATCATACTTTTTGACCTTTGACCTTGGGGTCAAGGTCACACCAAAAGTAGCCTGACATATTCTATATTCCAAGGACCATCCAATAAGCAAAGTTTCAGAAGTGTAACTCCAATAGTTTAGGAGATATAGCAAATCACAATTTTTGACCTTTGACCTTGGGGTCATGTTGAGGTCAAGGTCACAAAAAAGTTGCCCACTGCCATCTACATTCCATGTACTATCCACATGCAAAGTTGTAAAAGTGTAACTTCAGTGGTTGCAGAGGAGATCCATTTACAAGAAACGTGACGGACGGACAGACAGACGGACAGACGGACAGACGGACGGACAGACGGACTGACGCCGGATCGAACTGTGGTACGAAAACAATATACCCGATTTTTCTTCGAAAAAGCGGGTATAAATATCAAAGACCTTGGCCTTCCGGTTTCAGAGAAGAAGATTTTTTTAAAGATATTCCCTACATAAGCCTATGTAAAACCAAATGGTCTCGGGCGGGGGCATTTTTGGCCCCAGGACTACATAAGCCTTTGTAAAACCAAATGGCCCCGGGGCGGGGCATTTTTGGCCTCAGGGCTATAATTTAAACAATCTTGGTAGAGGTCCACTAGATGAAGCTTCATACCAAATATCAAAGACCTGGGCCTTGCTGTTTCAGAGAAGAAGATTTTCAAAGATTATATCTATATAAGTCTATGTAAAACCAAAGGGCCCCAGAGCGGGGGCATTTGTGGCCCAAGGCTATAATTTGAAAAATTTGGTAGAGGTCCACTAAATGAAGCTCCATACCAAATATCAAAGACCTGGGCCTTGCAGTTTCAGAGAAGAGGATTTTAACCCTTATCTTGCTGTTCACGACAACCCCTATCTTTGCAAACAGTGTAGATCCAGATCAGATGGCTTCTGAAGAAGCCATCTGATCAGGATCTACACTGTTTGGCATTCAGTTTATGAATGTGTAGCAATAAATTACATCAAGTAATTTGATTGGTTGATAGACAGAAATGGGTGTGGCGTAGATGAATATTCAGCAAGATAAGGGTTAAAGATTTCCCTATATAAGTCTACGTAAAACCAAAGGGTCTTGGGGCGGGGGCATTTTTGGCCCCAGGGCTATAATTTGAACAATCTTGATAGAGGTCCACAAGATGAAATTTCACACCAAATATCAAGGACATAGGCCATGTGGTTTCATACAAGAAGATTTTTAAAGATTTTCCCTATATAAATCTATGTAAAACCAAAGGGCAACAAGGCGGGGGCATTTTTGGTCTCAGGGCTACATTTTGATCAATCTTGGTAAAGGTCCACTAGCTGAAGCTTCATACCAAACATCAAAGACCTAGGCCTTGTGGTTACAGAGAAGAAGATTTTTCAAGATTTTCCCTATACAAGTCTATGTAAAACCAAAGGGCCCCAGAGCGGGGGCATTTTTGGCCCCAGGGCTATAATTTGAACAATCTTGGTAGAGGTCCACAAGATGAAGCTAAATACCAAATATCAAAATCCTGGGCCTTGCGGTTTCAGAGAAGAAGATTTTTAAAGATTTTCCTTATATAAGCCCATGTAAAACCAAAGGGCCCCAGGGCGGGGGCATTTTTGGCCCCTGCACTATAATTTGAACAATCTTGGTAGGGGTCCACTAGATGAAGCTTCATACCAAATATCAAAGACCTGGGCCTTGCGTTTTCAGAGAAGAAGATTTTTAAAGATTTTTCCCTATATAAAGTAGAAGTAAAACAAAGATCAGGAATTGATACAATTAACTTACTCCACCCATAAAAGACACCAAAGGGAAAGAAATACAAACATTAAGCGACCAGACCATAATGGAAACCTAAACAAAGGAAGGTAAGCCAATGTAAAACCAAAGGGCCCCGGGGCGGGGGCATTTTTTGCCCCAGCACTATAATTTGAACAATCTTGGTAGGGGTCCACTAGATGAAGCTTCATACCAAATATCAAAGACCTTGGCCTTGCGGTTTCAGAGAAGAAGATTTTTAAAGATTTTCCCTATATAAGCCCATGTAAAACCAAAGGGCCCCGGGGCAGAGGCTTTTTTGGCCCCAGCACTATAATTTGAACAATCTTGGTAGGGGTCCACTAGATAAAGCTTCATGCCAAATATCAAAGACCTGGGCCTTGTGGTTTCAGAGAAGAAGATTTTTAAAGATTTTCCCCATACAAACCCATGTAAAACCAAAGGGCCCCGGGGCGGGGGCATTTTTGGCCCCAGCACTATAATTTGAACAATCTTGGTAGGGGTCCACTAGATCAAGCTTCATACCAAATATCAAAGACCTGGGCTTTGCGGTTTCAGAGAAGAAGATTTTTAAAGATTTTCCCTATATAAGCCCATGTAAAACCAAAGGGCCCCGGGGCGGAGGCATTTTTGGCCCCAGCACTATAATTTGAACAATCTTGGTAGGGGTCCACTAGATAAAGCTTCATGCCAAATATCAAAGACCTGGGCCTTGTGGTTTCAGAGAAGAAGGTTTTTAAAGATTTTCCTGATAAAAACCCATGTAAAACCAAAGGGCCCCGGGGCGGGGGCATTTTTGGCCCCAGCACTATAATTTTAACAATCTTGGTAGGGGTCCACTAGATGAAGCTTCATACCAAATATCAAAGACCTGGGCCTTGCGGTTTCAGAGAAGAAGATTTTTTAAGTTTTTGGTGAAAAAAATCTATTTTTTGCTCCTGTGACCTAGATGTGCAACGGACCTGAACCATTTGAACAACTTTGAAAAGGGTCCACCTAAGGATCATTCCTGTGAAGTTTGGTCAAAATCCGATCAGTGGTTTGGGAGGAGATGTCGTTTGAAGAAATTGTTTACGCACGGATGACAGACAAAAAGTGATCCTAATATTAATCACAAGAGGGCCATGATGGCCCTGGATCGCTCACCTGATCCATAGTGTAACAAGTGGGTCCCAGGGAGGGTCATTATTGGCCCCAGGGCTTTAATGTGCATAATGCTGAGGGAGGTCTTAATGGTGAAGCTTCAAACCAAACATCAACAAAGGCTATAATATGAACAATCTTGGCAAAGGTTGTCGAGATGAAGCTACACACCAAATATCAAGGAACTGGGCCTTGCGGTTTCAGAGAAGAAGATTTTTTTAAAGATATTCCATACATAAGCCTATGTAAAACCAAATTTGCATCGGGCTATATAAGTCTATGTAAAACCAAAGGGTCCCGGGCTGGGACATTTGTGGCCCAGGGCTATAATTTGGACAAGAATGGTAGAGGTCCACTAGATGAAGCTTCATACCAAATATCAAAGACATGGGCCTTGCAGTTTCAGAGAAGAAGATTTTTAAATATTTCCCTTTATAAGACTATGTAAAACCAAAGGGTCTCAGGGCGGTGACATTTTTGGCCCCAGGGCTATAATTTGAACAATCTTGATAGAGGTCCACTAGATGAAATTTCACACCAAATATCAAAGACCTAGGCCTTGTGGTTTCAGAGAAGAAGATTTTCGCTATATAAGTCCATGTAAAACCAAAGGGCCTCGCAGTGGGGGCACTTTTTGCCAAAGGGCTATAATTTGAACAATCTTAGTAGGGGTCCTTTAGATGAAGCTTCATACCAAATATCAAAGTCCTTGGCCATGCAGTTTCAGAGAAGAAGATTTTTTAAGATTTTCCCTATATAAGTCTATGTAAAACCAAAGGGCCCAAGAGCGGGGACATTTTTGGTCCCAGGGCTATAATTTGAACAATCTTGATATAGGTCCACTAGATGAAGCTTCACACAAAATATCAAAGGACTAGGCCTTGTGGTTTCAGAGAAGAAGATTTTTAAAGATTTTCCCTATATAAGTCTATGTAAAACCAAAGGGCCCCAGAGCGGGGGCAGTTTTGGCCCCAGGGCTATAATTTGAACATTCTTGGTAGAGGTCCATTAGATGAAGCTTCATACCAAATATCAAAGTCCTGGGCTTTGCGGTTTCAGAGAAGAAGATTTTTAAAGATTATCCCTGTATAAGCCTATGTAAAACCAAAGGGCCCCGGGGCGGGGGGGGGGGGGGGGGGGGGGGGGGGCATTTTTGGCCCCAGCACTATAATTTGAACAATCTTGGTAGGGGTCCTATAGATGAAGCTTCATACCAAATATCAAAGACCTAGGTCTTGTGGTTTCAGAGAAGAAGATTTATAAAGATTTTCCCTATATAAGTCTATGTAAAACCAAAGGGTCCCGGAGCAGGGGCATTTTTGCCCAAGGGCTATAATTTGAACAATCTTGGTAGAGGTCCATTAGATGAAGCTTCATACCAAATATCGAAGACCTAGGCCATGTGGTTTCAGAGAAGAAGATTTTTAAAGATTTTCCCTATATAAGTCTATGTAAAACCAAAGGGCCCCGGAGCGGGGGCATTTTTGGCCCCAGCACTATAATTTGAACAATCTTGGTAGAGGTCCATTAAGTGAAGCTTCATACTAAATATCAAAGTCCTGGGCCTTGTGGTTTCAGAGAAGAAGATTTTTAAAGATTTTCCATATATAAGCCTATGTAAAACCAAAGGGCCCCGGGGCGGGGGCATTTTGTGCCCAGGCACTATGATTTGAACAATCTTGGTAGGGGTTCACTAGATGAAGCTTCATACCAAATATCAAAGACCTGGGCCTTGTGGTTTCAGAGAAGAAGATTTTTAAAGATTTTCCCTATATAAGTCTATGTAAAACCAAAGGGCCATGGAGCGGGGGGTATTTTTGGCCCCAGCACTATTATTTGAACAATCTTTGTAGAGGTCCATTAGATGAAGCTTCATACTAAATATCAAAGTCCTGGGCCTTGTGGTTTCAGAGAAGAAGATTTTTAAAGGTTTTCCATATAAAAGCCTATGTAAAACCAAAGGGCCCCGGGGCGGGGGCATTTTGTGCCCCAGCACTACAATTTGAACAATCTTGGTAGGGGTCCACTAGATGAAGCTTCATACCAAATATCAAAGACCTGGGCCTTGTGGTTTCAGAGAAGAAGATTTTTTAAGTTTTCAGTGAAAAAAATCTATTTTTGGCTCCTGTGACCTAAATGTGCAAACGGACCAGAACCATTTGAACAACTTTGAAAGGGGACCACCTAAGGATCATTCCTGTGAAGTTTGGTCAAAATCCGATCAGTGGTTTAGGAGGAGATGTCGTTTGAAGAAATTGTTTACGCACGGACGGACGGACGGACGGACGCACGACGGACAAAAAGTGATCCCAAAGCTCACCTCGTCACTACGTGACGGTGAGCTAATAAAACCAAAGGGCCCCGGGGCGGGGGCATTTTTGGCCCCAGCACTATAATTTGAACAGTCTTGGTAGGGGTCCACTAGATGAAGCTTCATACCAAATAGCAAAGACCTGGGCCCTGCAGTTTCAGAGAAGAAGATTTTTTAAAGATTTTCCATATATAAGCCCATGTAAAACCAAAGGGCCCTGGGGCGGGGGCATTTTTGGCCCCAGCACTATAATTTGAACAATCTTGGTAGGGGTCCACTAGATGAAGCTTCATACCAAATATCAAAGACCTGGGCCTTGCGGTTTCATAGAAGAAGATTTTTAAAGGTTTTCCTATATAAGCCTATGTAAAACCAAAGGGCCTGGGGGCGGGGGCATTTTTGGCCCCAGCACTATATTTGAACAATCTTGGTAGGGGTCCATAAGATAGAGATTCATACCAAATATCAAAGACCTGGGCCTTGTGGTTTCAGAGAAGAAGATTTCTAAAGATTTTCCCTATATAAGCCCATGTAAAACCAAAGGGATCGGGGCGGGGGCATTTTTGGCCCCAGCACTATAATTTAAACAATCTTGGTAGGGGTCCACTAGATGAAGCTTCATACCAAATATCAAAGACCTGGGCCTTGCAGTTTCAGAGAAGAAGATTTTTAAAGATTTTTCCCTACATAAGCCTATGTAAAACCAAAGGGCCCCGGGGCGGGGGCATCTTTGGCCCAAGCACTATAATTTGAACAATCTTGGTAGGGGTTCACCAGATAAAGATTCATACCAAATATCAAAGACCTGGGCCTTGCAGTTTCAGAGAAGAAGATTTTTAAAGATTTTCCCTATATAAGCCCATGTAAAACCAAAGGGCCCCGGGGCGGGGGCATTTTTGGCCCAGCACTATAATTTGAACAATCTTGGTAGGGGTCCACTAGATGAAGCTTCATACCAAATATCGAAGACCTGGGCCTTGCAGTTTCAGAGAAGAAGATTTTTTAAGCTTTCGGTGAAAAAAATCTATTTTTGGCTCCTGTGACCTATATGTGCAACGGACCGGAACCATTTGAACAACTTGAAAGGGGACCACCTAAGGATCATTCCTGTGAAGTTTGGTCAAAATCCGCTCAGTGGTTTAGGAGGAGATGTCGTTTGAAGAAAAAGTTTACGGACGCACGGACGCACGCACGGACGCACGCACGCACGACGGACGACGGACAAAAAGTGATCCCAAAAGCTCACCTCGTCACTACGTGACGGTGAGCTAACAAGAGGGCCATGATGGCCCTGGATCGCTCACCTGATCCATAGAGTAACAAGGTGGCCCAGGGGAGGGCCATTATTGACCCCAGTGTTATAATATGCATAATGTTGAGGGAGGTCTAAAAAGGTGAAGCTTCATATCAAATATCAACAAAGGGTATAATTTGAACAAGCTTGGCAAAGGTCCACTAGATGAAGCTACACACCAAATATCAAAGACCTGGGGCCTTGTGGTTTCAGAGAAGAAGATTTTTTTAAAGATATTCCCTACATAAGCCTATGTAAAACCAAATGGCGCCGGGGCGGGGGCATTTTTTGCCTCAGGGCTATAATTTAAATAATGTTATGAAGCTTCACACCAAATATCCAAGAAGATTTTCAAAGATTATCCCTATATAAGTCTATGTAAAACCAAAGGGCCCAGGGCTGGGGCATTTGTGGCCTGAGGGCTATAATTTGAACAATCTTGTTAGAGGTCGTCAAGATGAAGCTCCATACCAAATATCAAAGACATGGGCCTTACAGTTTCAGAGAAGAAGATTTTTAAAGATTTCCCTATATAAGTCTATGTAATCAAAGGGTCTCTGGGCAGGGCGATTTTTGGCCCCAGGGCTATAATTTGAACAATCTTGATAGAGGTCCACTAGATGAAATTTCACACCAAATATCAAAGACCTAGGCCTTGTGGTTTCATAGAAGATTTTTAAAGATTTTCCCTATATAAGCCCATTAAAAACCAAAGGCCCCTGGGCGGGGGGCAATTTTGGCCCCAGCAATATAATTTGAACAATCTTGGTAGGGGTCCACTAGATGAAGCTTCATACTAAATAGTAAAGACCTGGGCCTTGTGGTTTCAGAGAAGAAGATTTTTAAAGATTTTCCCTATATAAGCCCATGTAAAAGCAAATTGATTGATTTGAGGTTTAACGTCCCCGTCAACACTGTAAAGGTCATTTTGGAGACGTTGCTTCCAATTTTGTGGGACTTTTACCCGACATTGAGATGAAATGACATCTCAAGCCCTGTCGCCCAATGAAACCAATTGGGTTTATTAGCATGGACGGTCCGCCTCGCACCGCGGTTCCTGGACAGGCTTAGGTCCTCTAAGCGGTTTACCAGTACTAGTGTGCGGGCCGGATTCAGCTCTGCGTGGAAGCATCATGCAGCCCATATATTTCTTCAAGCCCCTATGGGCGGGGGCGGTTGTAAAAGCAAAGGGCCCCGGGGCGGGGGCATTTTTTGCCCAAGCACTATAACTTGAACAATCTTGATAGGGGTCCACTAGATGAAGCTTCATACCAAATATCAAAGACCTGGGCCTTGCGGTTTCAGAGAAGAAGATTTTTAAAGATTTTCCCTATATAAGCCTATGTAAAACCAAAGGGCTCCGGGGCGGGGGCATTTTTGGCCCCAGCACTATTATTTGAACAATCTTGGTAGGGGTCCACTAGATGAAGCTTCATTCCAAATATCAAAGACCTAGGCTTTGCAGTTTCAGAGAAGAAGATTTTTAAAGATTTTCCCTATATAAGCCCATTTAAAACCAAAGGGCCCTGGGGCGGGGGCATTTTTGGCCCCAGCACTATAATTTGAACAATCTTGGTAGGGGTTCACTAGATGAAGCTTCATACCAAATATCAAAGATCTGGGCCTTGCGGTTTCAGAGAAGAAGATTTTTTAAGTTTTTGGTGAAAAAAATCTATTTTTGGCTCCTGTGACCTATATGTGTGTAACGGACCGGAACCATTTGAACAACTTTGAAAGGGGACCACCTAAGGATCATTCCTGTGAAGTTTGGTCAAAATCCGATCAGTGGTTTAGGAGGAGATGTCGTTTGAAGAAATTGTTTACGCACGGATGACGGACAAAAAGTGATCCTAATATAAAACACAAGAGGGCCATGATGGCCCTGGATCGCTCACCTGATCCATAGTGTAACAAGTGTGCCCCAGAGAGGGCCATTATTGGCCCCAGGGCTTTAATGTGCATAATGTTGAGGGAGGTCTTAAAGGTGAAGCTTCATACCAAACATCAACAAAGGCTATAATTTGAACAATCTTGGCAAAGGTCCACTAGATGAAGCTACACATCAAATATCAAAGACCTGGGCCTAGTGGTTTCAGAGAAGAAGATTTTTAAAGATTTTGCCTATATAAGCCTATGTAAAACCAAAGGGCCCCGGGACGGGGGCATTTTTTGCCCCAGCACTATAATTTGAACAATCTTGGTAGGGGTCCACTAGATGAAGCTTCATACCAAATATCAAAGTCCTGGGCCTTGTGGTTTCAGAGAAGAAGATTTTTAAAGATTTTCCCTATATAAGCCTATGTAAAACCAAAGGGCCCCGGGGCGGGGGCATTTTTGGCCCCAGCACTTTAATTTGAACAAACTTGGTAGGGGTCCACTAGATGAAGCTTCATACCAAATATCAAAGACCTGGGCCTTGTGGTTTCAGAGAAGAAGATTTTTAAAGATTTTCCCTATATAAGCCAATGTAAAACCAAAGGGCCCCGTGGCGGGGGCATTTTTTGTCCCAGCACTATAATTTGAACAATCTTGGTAGGGGTCCACTAGATGAAGCTTCATACCAAATATCAAAGTCCTTGGCCTTGTGGTTTCAGAGAAGAAGATTTTAAAAGATTTTCCCTATATAAGCCTATGTAAAACCAAAGGGCCCCGGGGCGGGGGCATTTTTGGCCCCAGCACTATAATTTGAACAATCTTGGTAGGGGTCCACTAGATGAAGCTTCATACCAAATATAAAAGACCTGGGCCTTGTGGTTTCAGAGAAGAAGATTTTTAAAGATTTTCCCTATATAAGCCTATGTAAAACCAAAGGGCCCCGTGGCGGGGGCATTTTTTGTCCCAGCACTAAAATTTGAACAAGCTTGGTAGGGGTCCACTAGATGAAGCTTCATACCAAATATCAAAGACCTAGGCCTTGTGGTTTCATAGAAGAAGATTTTTAAAGGTTTTCCCTATATAAGCCTATGACAAACCAAAGGGACCAGTGGTGGGGGCATTTTTGGCCCCAGCACTATAATTTGAACAATCTTGGTAGGGGTCCATAAGATGACGATTCATACCAAATATCAAAGTCCTGGGCCTTGTGGTTTCAGAGAAGATTTTTAAAGATTTTCCCTATATAAGCCTATGTAAAACCAAAGGGCCCCGGGGCGGGGGCATTTTTGGCCCCAGCACTTTAATTTGAACAATCTTGGTAGGGGTCCACTAGATGAAGCTTCATACCAAATATCAAAGACCTGGGCCTTGTGGTTTCAGAGAAGAAGATTTTTAAAGATTTTGCCTATATAAGCCTATGTAAAACCAAAGGGCCCCATGGCGGGGGCATTTTTTGTCCCAGCACTATAATTTGAACAATCTTGGTAGGGGTTCACTAGATGAAGCTTCATACCAAATATCAAAGTCCTGGGCCTTGTGGTTTCAGAGAAGAAGATTTTTAAAGATTTTGCCTATATAAGCCTATGTAAAACCAAAGGGCCCCAGGGCGGGGGCATTTTTGGCCCCAGCACTATAATTTGAACAATCTTGTTAGGGGTCAATTAGATGAAGCTTCATACCAAATATCAAAGTCCTGGGCCTTGTGGTTTCAGAGAAGAAGATTTTTAAAGATTTTCCCTATATAAGCCTATGTAAAACCAAAGGGCCCCGGGGCGGGGGCATTTTTGGCCCCAGCACTATAATTTGAACAATCTTGGTAGGGGTCCACTAGATGAAGCTTCATACCAAATATCAAAGAACTGGGCCTTGTGGTTTCAGAGAAGAAGATTTTTAAAGATTTTCCCTATATAAGCCTATGTAAAACCAAAGGGCCCCAGGGCGGGGGCATTTTTGGCCCGAGCACTATAATTTGAACAATCTTGGTAGGGGTCCACTAGATGATGCTTCATACCAAATATCAAAGACCTGGGCCTTGTGGTTTCAGAGAAGAAGATTTTTTTAAGTTTTTGGTGAAAAAAATCTATTTTTGGCTCCTGTGACCTAGATGTGCAACGGACCGGAACCATTTGAACAACTTTGAAAGGGGACCACCTAAGGATCATTCCTGTGAAGTTTGGTCAAAAATCCGATCAGTGGTTTAGGAGGAGATGTCGTTTAAAGAAATTGTTTACGCACGCACGGACGCACGCACGCACGGACGCACGGACGGACGCACGACGGACGACGGACAAAAAGTGATCCCAAAAGCTCACCTCGTCACTACGTGACGGTGAGCTAACAAGAGGACCATGGTGGCCCTGGATCGCTCACCTGATCCATAGAGTAACAAGTGGGCCCCGGGGAGGGCCATTATTGACCCCAGGGTTATAATGTGCATAATGTTGAGGGAGGTCTAAAAAGGTGAAGCTTCATACCAAATATCAACAAAAGACTATAATTTGAACAATGTTGGCAAAGGTCCACTAGATGAAGCTACACAACAAATATCAAAGACCTGGGCCTTGTTGTTTCAGAGAAGATTTTCAAAGATTATCTCTATTATAAGTCTATGTAAAACCAACGGGCCCTGGGGCGGGGGCATTGTGGCCCCAGGGCTATAATTTGAACAATCTTGGTAGAGGTCCACTAGCTGAAGCTTCATACCAAATGTCAAAGACCTAGGCCTTGTGGTTTCAGAGTAGAAGATTTTTCAAGATTTTCCCTATATAAGTCTATGAAAAACCAAAGGGCCAAGGAGCGGGGGCAATTTTGGCCTCAGGGCTATAATTTGAACAATCTTGATAGAGGTCCACAAGATGAAACTTCATACCAAATATCAAAGACCTGGGCCTTGCAGTATCAGAAAAGAAGATTTTTAAAGATTTTCCCTATATAAGTCTATGTAAAACCAAAGGGCCCCAGGGCGGGGGCATTTTTGGCCCCAGCACTATAATTTGAACAGTCTTGGTAGGGGTCCACTAGATGAAGCTTCAAACCAAATAGCAAAGACCTGGGCCCTGCAGTTTCAGAGAAGAAGATTTTTAAAGATTTTCCCTATATAAGCCTATGTAAAACCAAAGGGCCCTGGGGCGGGGGCATTTTTGGCCCCAGCACTATAATTTGAACAATCTTGGTAGGGGTCCACTAGATGAAGCTTCATACCAAATATCAAAGACCTGGGCCTTGCGGTTTCATAGAAGAAGATTTTTAAAGGTTTTCCCTATATAAGCCTATGTAAAACCAAAGGGCCCCGGGGCGGGGGCATTTTTGGCCCCAGCACAATAATTTGAACAATCTTGGTAGGGGTCCATAAGATGAAGATTCATACCAAATATCAAAGACCTGGGCCTTGCAGTTTCAGAGAAGAAGATTTTTAAAGATTTTCCCTATATAAGCCCATGTAAAACCAAAGGGCCCCGGGGCGGGGGCATTTTTGGCCCCAGCACTATAATTTGAACAATCTTGGTAGGGGTCCACTAGATGAAGCTTCATACAAAATATCAAAGACCTGGGCATTGCGGTTTCAGAGAAGAAGATTTTTAAAGATTTTCCCTATATAAGCCTATGTAAAACCAAAGGGCCCCGGGGCGGGGGCATCATTGGCCCCAGCACTATAATTTGAACAATCTTGGTAGGGGTCCACCAGATAAAGATTCATACCAAATATCAAAGACCTGGGCCTTGCAGTTTCAGAGAAGAAGATTTTTAAAGATTTTCCCTATATAAGCCCATGTAAAACCAAAGGGCCCCGGGGCGGGGGCATTTTTGGCCCCAGCACTATAATTTGAACAATCTTGGTAGGGGTCCACTAGATGAAGCTTCATACCAAATATCAAAGACCTGGGCCTTGCAGTTTCAGAGAAGAAGATTTTTTAAGTTTTTGGTGAAAAAAATCTATTTTTGACTCCTGTGACCTAGATGTGCAACGGACCGGAACCATTTGAACAACTTTGAAAGGGGACCACCTAAGGATCATTCCTGTGAAGTTTGGTCAAAATCCGATCAGTGGTTTAGGAGGAGATGTCGTTTAAAGAAATTGTTTACGCACGGACGGACGCACGCACGGACGCACGACGGACGACGGACAAAAAGTGATCCCAAAAGCTCACCTCGTCACTACGTGACGGTGAGCTAACAAGAGGGCCATGATGACCCTATATCGCTCACCTGTGTACCAGATAATCATTAGTGATATTTAGAAAAAAAGAACTGTACAGAAAGGCAAGACATGTTTGTTTACCTGATAGATATAAATGTCTTCATAGATCCAGGGTGGTCAATATACTTGTACATCAGTTGAACCAGTTGAACTCTTCAGGATGAAATCTTGAAGAGCAAGATGTAGAGTATACACAAGACTTCTTGAATCCATGCAGTTAGTCTTTGTTCATGATGTAGTCATAATTTGACAAAGAAATCAATATCTGTAGCTATGATTTCCTTTCGACACAGTGGTTTTCAACAGTATTGCATGGGATGACAAAATTAACATAAGAAACACTGATGATCTCAAATAGCTGCATCCATGTCAAAAAAGAGAGGCCAAAGTCTGCTTAGTTCTATCCAGACTGTATCTTTGACTTTTACTCAGTCTCACTGATGTATATGGCCCATATTATAGATTAAGTTACCTTTATATCATAAACATCTTGGTTGTTACATCTATCTTAAACCCACAAAGAATTAATTCTGTTACAGTGGGCATAATTATAATAAGGCATAAACTAAGACACACAAACATATGTAGAATCTATGTTGTGATATGTGCCAGAAAGGCATCTTTAGGTGCACAAAATAAAGAACAGCTAAAAAATAATGTGAGTCATTTCTATGCATAGAAAGCAGATGCATCACCTTATTCTCTTGATCACCAATAAATAAATTCCTGACCTTGCAAGTATGTAGAAAATTGTTACTTAAATCTTTTTGAAGAAAATCTGTTTTAAGCCTTTTCAAGTAACAACAAAGGGGGAGTTCCAAATCTGCCCATGCACAGATTTTCTTGAAACTTCAATTGTTGTTTACTTGAGGACTATCAACTATATATATAACTTTGTTTCATTTGATAAATTACTACAGGTCTAAGGAGAGCTCCTTGGGGTAGTCCCCTGTAGAGGTCATACACACCTGTGAACTTTTCAGTCTTAAATCAATAGGTATGGTTATTTTCAAATTTTGTTGCTTTGATTGGCAACAGAACTCTATAAGGATTAATCTAATACAAAAAATGTAAATGTGTCTATCTCTTTTAATTTTTCTGATAAATTTATTTTCAAAATGTTTTCTACTTTTCATGAAAATTTATAAACAATGAGATTTTCATCATAAGTGTTAGATGTGTTACTGATCTTGTCACCCCAAGATATTGCATATAAAATAGGCCACATATACCCTCTATATAGCAAACAAATTTCAGAAAAGTTAGAAACCGGTAACATTTTTTTTGATTGCTAGATATGGGTTCAGGTCTATTTTTGTGCTAAAATCAGTTGCAATATAAGGGGACAAGATTTCCTTAAAGTGTATTTTTATTGTGTTTTTAATGACCATTTGGTGCCACGTTATCATACAAAGCTTAGCATAGGCATTTATGTAATAAAAACTCCCCCCCCCCTCCCCCCCCCCAACACACACACACAAAAAGATACTGTTTACAGTCAGGCATTTTAGTTTGACTTTTCAAAAGTAAATGAGAACATACATTAGCAAAGTATACCAGTTCAATCCAAACATTTGAAAGAGAAAAAATAAAATGCATTCATGCACTGTTCATGATGAATGTTAGTTTTGACAGTTTTGCAAAAATGATAATCCTGAAAAAATTACATCATTGCAGAATAGGAATAAGGGAAGGTGGATCTTTTTACTCTGTTTTATTTGGTCTTTCTGTATATTTTTAAACATCGCAATAAAAAGTCACTTAATGTCAGTAATACGCAATGACGTATTGAATCTGCTTACTAAATTACTTGCATAGTCCTTTTTTTTCTTTAATTATGTTTGCTGTTGTCATTCTCTTCTTTAAAATAAAACAGCAGCCAATAAATTGCAAACCGTGATGGGACAGACTGATTTTTCCATTTGTTCTAATGATTGATCGGTCCATGTGTTGGTAATTTTTTCTTACATCACTTGCTCAAAGAGACTCACACTCGGCTCCTCCACCAAAGGTTTTTTGAGATCATGAAAACTATTTTCTGCATTGTTTCTAGGTTCATTATAACATCTGCAAAAGTGTAAGCTACAATGTCTTAATCTTCAAAATAAATGCAGAGCTAGTCACACTGTAACTATTTGTAAAATTGGCATTTGGTATACACTTCCCTAAATGAAATAGATGGAAGGCAAGTTGCTGTAACTAATGCATTTGATAGCTGATATTATATTTAGATGTTGTAATACCATTTGCATTTTAGTCATCTGTAGGCAGTATTTGTCATCTGTGTTAAGCTTTCTAGCTCTGTATTAATCTGTTTTTGCAAATGGCGTAAATCAGCTGTTAGTTGTACTATTAGAATATTTCGGAACCAAAATATGCAGTTGGCCTTATATTTTTCCATAATACTGATAGCAAATATACCGTTTGCTCTTTTCTTCATCTGAAGCTGAACTGATTGGTCTTCTCTATAATTCTAATTCATGTTACTCAAAAAATAACTGGATCGCATTTGTAAATATTGATAGATCATATTTAAGAATATAACTTTTAGGGGGGGGGGGGGGGGGCATTGTTAGAGTGACAATAGAGCCAACACAATTTTGTTTCCATTTTGTCTACAGTAATCTGTGTATACTGTGATCAGAAAATATTGTCTGTGGTATTATGCCATACCTGGCTCAACCATAATAAAACATCATTACTCTTGGCCATTCAAGCAAGCTGTGCCATTCAGGTATGACAATCAGACTTTTCAAACTTTTGAAGTAGACTGCATCAGTTCAGAGAGTCAAGCGATAGAACCATCCATTTTACTTGCCATTTCAACAATCTTTGTCATAATAAGCTTCAGCAGGCTTTAGGATTACATTAAGTGCAAAAACGCCTGTTAAGAAATGAAATATATTTTCAATAAAATCCGATTGAATTGTTAATGAGCGCTCAAAATAAATTTTGTTTTTGGTGTTCCCCAGGGTACCATAACTGATACAAATGCTGATTAAATGAGCTCATACTACACAATCAAGGTTTAAACATACATATATCCATGTGTATATATATATTGGTGAGCAATTTCTCGATTAAACATGTTAAACCATATCTACAAATGGCTTAATAAAAATTAAAAAATCTGACCACTACTATTCAATGTTCAAATGCAGTATGTTACCGGTCTCAGATTTTCAAGAAAGTTTGACAAAATGTTCTACATATACATGGGCAATTTTCATATTAAAATGAAGGGGTGACAAGAACTGCAACAATGTGAAATCAAAAGTCAAACATACTCCAAAAGATTTTATGGTTGTGAAATCGAGGGTCTGCTCCATATGAAATTGATCATGGTCTATGGAACTTCAACTGAACAATAGCAAATGTGATACAAAAATAATCACAAATGACTACAAAGATGCCTGAGAACAAAATAACTCCAAAACATAAGAAGTTGTCATGTATATGTACACTTGTTTGAGGGTATCCCTATTTTCGGAAGTGGAAATAAACAAAACATTGTAGATTTATAATAAAAACAGATATGAGAGTGAAATAGCTAAGTAATGAACAATCATTTACCAGGCATTAATTATGCACAATATCATGGACATCTGTGCGTGGGCAGAACCCTATGGAAATTTACTATAGGCTGGAACTCCCCCTTTACATGTAAAATTATTGTCAATGTTGCAAATAAGAAAATAATAAAATATTGACAAAATTCAAAATACTGCGATAAACCTTTCTCTAAGAACAACAGATTTACATGTCAAAACAGTGTTGCAAATAAGAATACAATATAGTATGTTATTTGGCAGAATTCAGAATATTGTGAACAAAAGGCCCCAGGCCAAGTGTCCCCCCATCTCTGAAATGTCAGTATGTGGTGAATATGTCTATAACATATGTCATAAGCCATGTTTAGGGAATTTAAAACCATTTCAACAGACTATTTCTTTTAAATTTTCCTAAAGTTGTAAGGAATAAATTTACAGATAAAAAAATGATCTCCAAAACTGTAAGACAAAGGACCAAAACCCCAGGAAAATTCAGTAATCAATTGAGCACAACCGCAATAGAATATGATCATCTTCAGGTCATGGAAACAAACAAGAGGGCCATGATGGCCCTGGATCGCTCACCTGATCCATAGTGTAACAAGTGGGCCCCAGGGAGATAATGGCCCAAGGGCTTAAATGTGCATAATGTTGAGGGAGGTCTTAAAGGTGAAGCTTCATACAAAACATCAACAAAGGCTATAATTTGAACAACCTTGGTAGAGGTCCACTAGATGACGCTTCATACCAAATATCAAAGACCTGGGCCTTCTGGTTTCAGACAAGAAGATTATTAAAGGTTTTCCCTATAAAAGCCTATGTAAACCAGTGGGCCCTGACGCGGGGACGTTTTTGGCCCCAGGGCTATAATTTGAACAATCTTGGTAGCGGTCCACTTGACGAAGCTACATACCAAATATCAAAGACCTGGGCCTTCCGGTTTCAGACAAGAAGATTTTTAAAGGTTTTCCCAATACAAGCCTATGTAAAACCAGTGGGCCCCAGGGCGGGGCTGTTTTTGGCCCAAGGGCTATAATTTGAACAATCTTGGTAGCGGTCCACTAGACAAAGCTACATACCAAATATCAAAGACCTGGGCCTGCTGGTTTCAGACAAGAAGATTTTTAAAGGTTTTCCCTAATTATAAGCCTACGTAAAACCAACGGACCCCGGGGCAGGGACATTTTTGGCCCCAGGGCTATTAATCCATCCACTGGTTAAGCAGGAGAAGCCCTGGTGGCCATTTTGTTAACCCGAGCGGAACAGTATGAGCAATTTTGGTAGAGGGTCACCAAACGAACATTCCTGTGAAATAATTTCAAAATCCATCCACTGGTTAAGGAGAAGAAGTCCTTCAAAAGTTTTTCTATTTTTAGCTCTGGCAGCCATTTTGTTCACCCGAGCGGAACGGTTTGAACAATTTTGGTAGAGGGTCACCCAAGGAACATTCGAGTGAAATAACTTCAAAATCCATCCACTGGTTAAGGAGAAAAAGTTGTTTAAAGGTTATTCTATTTTTAGCTCTGGTGGGCATCTTGTTCACCCGAGTGGAACGGTTTGAGCAATTTTGGTAGAGGGTCACCCAAGGAACATTCCTGTGAAGTAATTTCAAAATCCATCCACTAGTTAAGGAGAAGAAGTCGTTTAAAAGTTTTTCTATTTTTAGCTCTGGCCGCCATCTTGTTCACCCGAGCGGAATGGTTTGAGCAATTTTGGTAGAGGGTCACTCAAGGAACATTCCTGTGAAGTAATTTCGAAATCCATCCATTGGTTAAGGAGAAGAAGTCCTTTAAAGGTTTTTCTATTTTTAGAACTGGCGGCCATCTTGTTCACCCGAGCGGAACGGTTTGAGCAATTTTGGTTGAGGGTCACCCAAGGAACATTCCTGTGAAGTAATTTCAAAATCCATTCCAGTTAAGGAGTAGAAGTCGTTTAAAGGTTTTTCAATTTTTAGCTCTGGCGGCCATCTTGTTCACCCGAGCGGAACGGTTTGAGCAATTTTGGTTGAGGGTCACCCAAGGAACATTCCTGTGAAGTAATTTCAAAATCCATCCATTGGTTAAGGAGAAGTCGTTTAAAGGTTTTTCTATTTTTAGCTCTGGCGGCCATTTTGTTCACCCCAGCGAAACGGTTTGAGCAATTTTGGTAGAGGTTCACCAAAGGAACATTCCTGTGAAATAATTTCCAAATCCATCCACTGGTTAAGGAGAAGAAGTCGTTTAAAGGTTTTTCTATTTTTAGCTCTGGCGGCCATTTTGTTCATCCAAGCGGAACGGTTTGAGCAATTTTGGTAGAGGGTCACCAAAGGAACATTCCTGTGAAGTAATTTCAAAATCCATCCACTGGTTAAGGAGAAAAAGTAGTTTAAAGGTTTTTCTATTTTTAGCTCTGGCGGCCATCTTGTTCACCCGAGCGGAATGGTTTGAGCAATTTTGGTAGAGGGTCACCCAAGAAACATTCCTTTGAAGTAATTTTGAAATCCATCCATTGGTTAAGGAGAAGAAGTCCTTTAAAGGTTTTTCTATTTTTAGCTCTGGCGGCCATTTTGTTCACCCGAGCGGAACGATTTGAGCAATTTTAGTAGAGGGGCACCCAAGGAACATTCCTGTGCAATAATTTCAAAATCCATTTACTGGTTAAGGAGAAGAAGTCGTTTAAAGGTTTTTCTATTTTTAGCTCTGGCGGCCATTTTGTTAACCCGAGCGAAACGGTTTGAGCAATTTTGGTAGAAGGTCATCCAAGGAACATTCCTGTGCAATAATTTCAAAATCCATCCACTGGTTAAGCAGGAGAAGTCGTTTAAAGGTTTTTCTATTTTTAGCTCTGGCGGCCATCTTGTTCACCCGAGCGGAACAGTTTGAGCAATTTTGGTAGAGGATCACCCAAGGAGCATTCCTGTGAAATTAGATCAAAATCTGTCCAGCAGTTTTGGAGAAGAAGTTGTTTAAAGCAAAAGTTGACGACGGACGCACGGACGCACGGACGACGGACGATGGACGACGGACAAAGACCGATCCCAAAAGCTCACCTTGAGCACTTTGTGCTCAGGTGAGCTAAAAATGGCAAGTTTCATCCAAATCTGGTGAAAACTGTAGGAGGAGTTGAGACAAGAACTTCTGTTGATAACATGGCTTAGACTGACAAAGTGCAATGATGCTGGTAAAAATGAATCAGGCACAACCTCCTTAAAATATGATCATTTTCAGGTCATAAGAACAAAAATTGAGAAGTTTCATCAAAATCTCTTGAACACTGGGAGGAGTTGCGGAGACAAAAACTTCTGTTGATAAAATTGCTAAAACTGACAAAGGGCAATAACTCTGGTAAAAATCAGTCTAGCATGACCTCGATAAAATATAATCATCTTCAGGACATGGGAACAATAACTGGAAAGTTTCATCAAAATCCCTTGAAAATGTAGGAGGAGTGGCAGACAAACCGGCTGATGGATGGACGGTGGACGGATGGACGAAAACCGTTACTATAGTCCCCCTCGACTAACGTCTGGGGAAAAATGGACAGAATGTACATTGTAAGTCAATTCTTCCCCTGTCAAGTGTCTGGTCAGATGTTTAATATGAAGGTAGCAAATGTTTGGATATAAGTAAAGAATTAATATTTTTTAATTATTCTGCAATACATCTAAGAACTAAGATAATAACACCCTTGCAACATAATGCATTTTTTGAATTTTCAAAATAGCTACTTATTTTATGAAAATCCATGATATTTTCCTTATTTATACAGCAAACACAGGTGGCGGGTGCTAGTTAGAACCGCCTCATTTAGGCAGTTCTAATGAGTACCCACAACCTATGTATTGGAGCAGAAATAAGAAAAATAATGTATACCCCTATAAACCCCAGATTTCTCAATATAAAGTGGGGTTTAAGGGGGTGTTTATTTCATGGGCTTGTTCACGTGATGTGAATCCAGTTGAAGAGTATAATTAATATTAACCAAAGGTACATCAACAGCATCCATGTAATATGACATCATAAAAATATACATACATACAAGTCAATCTTTGAAACCTCCACTGTATCAACAGACTATCAGATGCTTTATAATCTTCAAAATTTTTATGCCAACAGAAAATGTAGTTTCATCTTGTGCACATAAATTCTAAGAAAAAAGGTTGAAATCATACTCAAAAATATTTTTTAATCTACTATAAAACTGGTAAACCAAATAAAATATTAAATATTATTAAGGTCCTTTAAGATTAAACTTTTATTTTTCCATGTTGTTTTCTCGAGATGTCCTATTTCTCACTTCTGACTGGAAAAAGAGGACCTATTCCATTAGAATAATGCATCCATATATGTAATGCTTTCAGTCATGATAGAAAAAATAGCATTTCTGAATGAAAATTTATATATTTTTCTTATTTCAGCTTCAAACATAGATCATTTAGAGAAACACCTCACTGTCTATGTTTCGAGTAAGAAAATGGTAAAAATATGTATAGAAAATAAAGAATAGCCCTGTAAACTCCACTCTTCTCTATATAGGGAGTTTTACAGGGGTGCTCATTTCCTGATATCTGTAAGTGGTGGCCACCCAAATCTTGCCAAACCACCAGCAATATCTACCTTTAAAAAGGTAAATACAGCATTTTATGTGGTGGGTGAGTGCACTGAAAAGTAGCATAAAAATACCTGACACTATTTCCAAGTTGTTATGCAAAAAGTGTGGTACTTATGATCTGGCCAATAGATTCCTCTGTTCCAATTTCACCCAAAAAAGCAACCTTAATTTGAGAGACTGGTTTTATATATTTAAAATTATGCAGGTGAAAAGTCTTCAACTATGTGGATTTCATGTGCAAAAAGACTATTTTGTGATCTGACCAGTATGTTTCACATGTTCCAACTGCACCATCAACATATGAAAAATCAACATTAGAAAATACCAAATCAAGCGTTGTGAGTGAGTGAGTTTTAGTTTTACGTCCCACCAACAGCTAAGGTCATACGGAGACGGGACCTCGGTTTAAAGACTCATCCGAAAGTCTAATCAAGCGTTGTCATATGATCTGTGGTACATTCTTTTATAAGCATTTTGCATGAAAACTTATCACTTAATTTCTTAACAATGCTATGTTTCAGCAAAACATTAATATTGAAATCTCCAATTATCATCAATGGCTTTGATGGGGTCAAATATGGAATAAGTTCTTTGTTCAGACAAGAAAGAAGATTACTGTCAGACATTTGAGGTGACTTATACAAAAATACGATCTGACTTTCAATCGAGACATGCCTTGCAGTTATCATAATAAATTCTAATGTATCTGAACTATACTTTCTCTTCTGTATAATAATGATATCATCTTTGACATAAACTGCTAATCCATGAGGAGGTCTTTTGCAAGTACTGTATCCAATTTGGTCATTTCTTGTCAAACAATAGCCTTCTATTACATAATCACTATCATTATCAGGCTGATGTAGTCGTGTTTCTGCTAATCCAAATATGTGCGTTGACAACAGATTTTTGTCATGTCTAACATCATCAAAATGAAGATTCAAGGATCTACAATTATTGAAAGCAACTTTGAAATGCGAAACTGGATCTATCAATTCTAAAGATGTATCACACAGCTGAAGCATTGCTGTTTCATGCAATCGCTGCATTTCTGTCTTAACCTGGTCATCAACTTGTAATGCTTTCTCATTGAAGTTAAGGATCTGAAGCTTCTCAATTGACCTTACCCTGCTGAGTGCTACATAGTGTAAATGTGGAACTTTGCGAGTTTTACGTTGTGTTAAGTCAATAACAACTCTTTCAAGGGTACTACCTTGTGCTCTATGTACTGAACGCCCTGCAGAAGGTTGCAAAGGGAATTGAACTCTCTGAAAGGTCTTTCTGTTGTAAGTAAATGACCTGTTGACATCAAAAATTGGTGTCCAATTTTCATCAATATTGCTATGATACAGTCCCCTGTTTTTGTATTTGATTCTTGTTTCCATTCCTGCTTTTTTGTCATCAAACTGGACCCAAATTATGCTTGGACGTCGTGTGGTTTGTAGTTTATACTCAATAAACTTAACTACACATGATGCTCCATTTGCTAGTCCATCTTCTGTTTTTATGTTTATTGTTAAATCATAAATCATGTCAACAACAACTGTTAACGAGCAATGTAAATTTGCTGTTTGGTTTGAATCTGTTACATTCTTTAGATTCTTGAGTGCACAGTCTATCTTTTCTTTAGATAACTTAGGTGAGACATATGTATCCATGCATGGTATTTCAACCTTTTCTGTTGCCATATTTCTTATAATTTCATCATTAAAAACATGCATGAAATAGTTTTCTGCAAAGAGGTGAGGCGCATTTTTCTGATACTCAGTATCTTTTTTAGTTACTTCACATAGCTTAAACCTATTCTTGTCTTCAGCAGTCAAGGCATTGATCCTTAATCTATTTAACAATTCTGCAAATTCCAGGTCATCTTTTTGTCTCATAATTTCTGTTAGTTCAAACATGGTAAATAAGTCTTTCCAGAGATTTTGTGATAAAGCAGCTGCATCATGTTTCATGTCATTAAATATCCAATCACCACTCACTTGTTTCAACTGATAAAGATCACCAACAGCAATAATGCTAACACCACCAAAAGGCGTTCTTGTTCCTTTCAATGCTTGAAGTCTCTGATCAATAAAATTCAACATAGAATTACTAACCATTGAAATTTCATCAATAATCACAACTGACAAATCACGGTATTTTGATCTAAAGGTATTCAGACTGTCACAGGTTAATGTTTGATCCGATTGCTTATACTTTTGTTTAAATGCAGATGAGATGGTAGAACCATTAATATTAAATGCTGCTTTTCCTGTAAATGCACAAAGAAGAACCCTTGTGTGATCCGCATCTTCTCCTTCTTTCAGATTTAATATTCTAAACAAAGTCTGATACAATGCTCGAATAACTAGACTTTTTCCAACACCAGCTCCACCAGAAAGAAATGCATATAAGGGGGCATCTTTTGTTTTAATCCAGTGAATCACATGATAGTAAAACTGTTTTTGTTTACTATTTAAACACTGCAGGAGCTTTCTGTAATCAATATCTGAAAGAATATTTTCATTCACATCAATTTGAGGTGCAGAAACGTAACATCCAATTTCAGTCCCTATATCATAGTCTCTATGCTCAATTCTATCAGGATTAAAATATATAAACTCTTCAGACTGAATTGGTTCAATTTCAGCATCATCACCTTCAACTTGTTGTGTACTTGGAGCAATATCATCGAATGCATCATATTCAATTTCTGCTAAATCTCTTGCTAATTCCTACTCTTCAGCATAATGTTCGTAAGTGGAACATTTATGATCTATCACATGCTTCATTGACTCATAGTGTTCTGTGTGTATCACTTGTGTCTTTTAATTTTGGATGGCCATATGGCCATTTTGTGGGAAAGTAACTGTCCATATGGCCTTCCTTTGTTTAGGTTTCCATTATGGTCTGGTCGCTTAATGTTTGTATTTCTTTCCCTTTGGTGTCTTTTATGGATGGAGTAGGTTAATTGTATCAATTCCTGATCTTTGTTTTACTTCTACTTTTCTTTATATGTTCTAAAAGTTCCAAGTAAGTCAGTCTCTTCATTTCTCCATGGGTGAAAAAGTAGAAGTTTCTCTCTATAATAGTTCTCTTCATCTGTTTTGCGATTGAATCTCACATACCTTATTATTTTAGAATTACGACATCGTTTGATTTTTATGCCATTCTTTAAAGTTAAAATAGTTTCACCATCACCAAAGCATTCTTCATCTGACACTTCTGCATCTTTCTCATAATCTTGCTCCTCCTCATCTCTACTATCATTATGTCCATCTGGGTAAATGACTTCTAACTCAGACACATAATCGGCTAAGCAATACTTTTCCAATGGTTTGGGACGCTTCGAGTATCTTTTAATTTTATTGTCTGACATTATATCTGTCGAGTCTGCCGGCAATTCATCAAGTACTGACTTTGGTTTCAGTAACTGTACTCTCTGAGTTGGAAGTGACGTATTTATGAAGATAACACTCCTTGAACTTTTAGTCAATGGCATTTGCAGTACCAAATAAACTGCCTCTTGTGCACTTACTTCAACACTGTTTGAAAACACATTTCCAATATGTCTAACTTGTCTTTTGAGATCCATATTGCCATTCCTTGCTTCTTTTGCAGCTGCATGCAACAAATTACTCATCCCTCTTTGAGATTTACTAATGTATGAAACTATATACATAGCACAAGCATATGGATCTAACACAAATTGTATATCAATGTTTGCCTTCCAAGCTTTTAACACACTATCATTGTACAAATTTACACGGATTTCACTTGGTTTTCTTTTCAAAAACACTTTTGAAGAGTTTAAAGAACTTCTGATACATTTAATATATTCTTCCTCACTCATTTGGACAACACTTGTCAGAAACTCCTCATAAGACATATCATATCCATCTTTCTTACTGTTCATTGTTTTCTGTAAGTTTTGGTACAATTTATAATACTTGTCTTTTTCAGTTTCGAGAGGCTGTAAGACCATAGTTTTGGAAAGAGGTGGCAAAGGATAACCAAATCGACAGATTTTATCTTCTCGTTTTCTACATGTTCTAGAATGTTTGTGAATTTGAAGTTCTATTAAATGACGAAGATGTGAATTATCTATAGAACATTTCAAATACTGATCCACATAAGCAGCCAACTCTACATCCGAATCCACATTGAATTTTGGTGCATTCTGTACCCATACAATCATATGAATATGTGGCGATCCACGTTGCTGAAATTCCACTCTAAAAAAGTAATCAACAACTTTTCCAAGAGGTTCATGCTCACTCTTTAGAACTGTGTTGATGAATTCTTTAACTCTATGCTCGAAATATCTAGAACAAGTGACTGGATCCGATTGAATAAGTTTTATCTTTTGTTCCCATGCCAAGTTTTCAATTTGATCATCAGTGTAGTTGAAATTTTTATTTAAGGTAGCTAGCATTTTCAGAAGCTCAATCCATCTTGTATCAGCTGAGGACAATGACATAAACCAAGTTGGCAAACCCAACTGACGAATCATAGCATAAACATCTTTTTTTCTAGATTCTAAATATGCTGGAGAATTTCTTAGCTGTTTAAACAAATAGTAACCTTCATCATTTTTTACAATACTGTCAATACACTCTGAGTTTCTTGCTTGTACAGCAGTAATATTATTTGTTCCCGTTTGACACCTTCTAACAGCAAGGTTTACTTTATCGTTCAGTTGCTTCATTTGTATTTTTTTCAGTTTAAAAAATATATTGGGTACACTGTTAGCAGCACGCCTATCTTGGCTTCTCAATTCCCATTTAGCAATATCACTTTAATGTACAGGCACTTTTCTATCATCATTATCTATGCGCCTCTGCCCACAAAATATGGTTGGAAAACAAAGATATTCTGAATCTTTATCTTGAAATATACTGAGTGGCCTTTGACCTTCTCCAGGAGCAAATGTGAATGTAGAATTTCTGTTTTCAAGATCTGCATCATCCAATAGAGTGTCAATATTTCCCACATTTTCTTGTGCGATTTCTTCTGCATCTGAATCATACAGTTCTTCGACATGAGGTGTGTTATGATTTGAAATATCATCATTTTTTTCTAACTGATCGTTTGGATAATTGTTACACATTTCACTAACAACACCATCAAAATCGATAATATCATACTTTGAACATTCTTTTGTACACAACTCAAAAAAATTATGTATAACCTCAGCTTGGTTCTGATTACATGGACTATCCTGAAGACTTTCATCCAAAACACCATCAGAATCATCATTATTTGTTTCAGAGCAGGTTTTTTTTGTGATTCAAAAAATGCATGCAGTGTTTCATTACTTTCTTCTGTGATTCTCTTTAACCACTGCTGGTCTATTTCAACATTTGCGTTTTTGTACAATTCACTACCACTCATTAGCCAATGCAAAGCACAAAGCACATGATATGGTCGAACATTTTCTGAGAAAACATATGACTTAAATGACATCTTCTTCTTTAATTTCACTGCAACTGTAACATTTTCATCAAAAGGCCTAGGTAAAGCATTTACAACTGGTTGAATGTCAACAGGTACATTAACAACATTTCCTTTTACTGATAACTGGCGACCTCTAGGTAGTTCTCTCATCTGCATGAATGGTATACGTAAAGCAATAAGGCGTTCTTCAAGTGGAAACAGCTCCAATTCTTTTGGTTTTGGTGGCCACTTCATTCCGTTTACAACAGACAATTTTGGGACTTTACCACACTTAATATTGTCTTTGCATGTACAGCATATCCATTCTTCTTCATTGACTGATTTCACCCCTGTTAAGTAATTTTCCTTGTCTTTAGAAACAAATGTTATAGCTTTTGATACAGACTCTTCAAACCATGTCTGTTGACAACAACTACATATATAGACAGGTCCAATTGATATATTCTTGTGAAACTTTTCAATACAAACATCAATATCACTACCACATTTTCTGCGCTTTCTGGTTATATTTTCAGCTTGTGAAAAGGATGGATCTTTACGCTTGGTAGCTTTTCTTTTACAGTCTATAATGTTTTCAGCTTTTTTGTTTCTTTCATTTAATCTCCATTGTTGTTTTGCAAACCTTTCTTGTTCTAATATGTATGCATCTGACCTTGCCTTCCTCTTTGACCGATTTTGTATTTCAATTTCTTTTTGTTTGAATTCATGGCATTCTCGAGATTCTTTTTTCTTTTCACATTCCCATTTTTTGTATTCATCTATCAATCTTGCTCTTCTCTTACATGCTTTTGTCATAACTTTGTCTTTTCTCCGGTATTCTTCTGATTGTCTAGCACTCTGCTTAGATTTGAGTGAATATTCTCTATCTTTTTTTTGGTATTCTTCAGATTGTCTAGCACTCTGCTTAGATTTGAGTGAGTATTCTCTATCTTTTTTTTGGTATTCTTCAGATTGTCTAGCAATGTGCATAGATTTGCGTGTATATTCTCTATCTTTTTTTTGGTATTCTTTAGATTGTCTAGCACTCTGCTTAGATTTGAGTGAATATTCTCTATCTTTTTTTTGGTATTCTTCAGATTGTCTAGCAATGTGCATAGATTTGCGTGTATATTCTCTATCTTTTTTTTGGTATACTTCAGATTGTCTAGCAATCTGCTTAGATTTGAGTGAATATTCTCTATCTTTATTTTGGTATTCTTCAGATTGTCTAGCAATGTGCATAGATTTGCGTGTATATTCTCTATCTTTTTTTTGGTATACATCAGATTGTCTAGCAATGTGCATAGATTTGCATGTATATTCTCTATCTTTTTTTTGGTATACTTCAGATTGTCTAGCACTCTGCTTTGATTTAAGAGTATAATTTTTGTCTTTTACCTTGAAGTTAGAGTCTTGCCTTCGTTTCTGCATATAAACTCTCATATATTCTTTTCTTTCTGCTGCGTTTTTCTTATTTATCATAACTTCTTTGTTCCTAATATTTTGATTTTTAGTTATCTTTGTTCTAATTCCTGTCTTCTCTTCAAGTTTATGCTTTTGATCCTTAAAGTATTTTCCAATAAGTGTTTCATGATTTCCAATGCTTGAATCAGCAAAAAAGTCTTCTCTTCCATGTGCATGACTCGTATGGCTTTCAGACACCTTTCTTTTGTATGTTACAGATTTCCAAGCATAGTCACGTGAAGTGTCAGTATCACACTCTGCATGATTTTGAATATCCAATACACTGTTATGCTCAAGATTAGATAAGTCAAAGTCTACAGGAAGAATTTCAAACTGTGTGGAAATTGAAATCATCATACTTTCAAACAACGCATATAAAAATGCAACAAGATCATCTAAACAATTGAAAGCAGCTAGTAATGATTTTCCATCTGGAACAGATAACCCATTGAAACCATGTGAATGTGAATCAAATATAAAGTATTTGCAATCTCTCTTGAACACAGAGGTACAAATAGAACCGATCATTAATAAAACACTTGAAGAACATTGTAAAGTAGTATACAATGCTTGGTGAAGAGTAGGTAAATTGGTACTGACAAACTGTTCTGTGCAAAGACCTGTCACAACTGGAGGTGTTTTCACTACAACTTCTTTGTTTAAAATTGAAACTAATCTTGGAAGTTCATCAAAGCAAAGTAACTTACTTCTGAATTTACCTTTTGTCTTTAATTCATCTATGATCTTATTATACAGACAATCTCCAGCTAAAAGAATGCTGTCTAGATCTGTACTACAAGAAATATCTGCGTATGTTGCATATATTAATGAACAAAGTACATTTGCAGTGCATTGACATCCTCTGGACTCACTGCTAAATATTTCAGAACCTTGGTGAAAAGATCCCAGTTCAAATTTGACAGAGTTAAATGGACCATTAGAAGGCTTCCATAGCATTGTATCAGTTTGTTCTGTTAAAGGAAAGGCAGTGTACATAATTTCTTCGTCACTTTGTGTAGAGCTTGACAATACAGTGTTTGTAATCTCTTTTGGTGACTGGATTTTGGTATTTTGTACTAGCTGTATTCTGCTGATATCATTGTAATCTGTTCTTTGCAAAACTTTGGAATTTCGTACTCGTTGTTTTGTTTTAATATCTTTTTCATTTGTACATTGCAAAACTGAGGCAACAGATTTTTCCATATCTTTGTCAATTGTACTTTTCATATCTTTGTCAATTGTACTTTTCATTTCTTTGTCTTTTGTACTTTTTATAACTGAAGCATCAGATGATACGCTGAGGCAGGTCATACCCACATCTGAAGTATCTAGAGACCCTGCGTCAGATGACACTTTGGGGCAGGTCATACCCCCATCTGACAAACTATCTGACCCTGGCACAGATGTCCCCATCGCTGCAAGCGATTGGGGCTTAGATCCTCCATGATCTGTGAGGGGGGTCAGGCCCACATCTGCGAAAAATAACCCAGGGCTGCTACCATCAGCCCTCATCACTGTCTTTGCCAACGACTTTTTCCAGTTTTTCTTACGTGGCATGTCTCAACCTGAAATATACAGAAGTAGGTGTCCTCTTTAAATGGAAATAGATATTTAAGGGGAACTGGTATATATATATGAAACTTATTCTGAATCATGGTTATACTAGATGAGTTTTTGTAAAACAGAATGTTTTTTTTTTCACTGGTTCTAAGTAATTTAACAGGGAAATCAGTAAAACAATATGATAGCTCTCCATCAGAGTCTAACTGTTGGTTTTCTTTTGCTCCAGCATTTCAGTGGTTTCTTGCTGTCAAGTCCTCACCGTTGTTTCATCTCTGTGGTTGTTCGTTTCTTTTTGTGTTCAAGCAGATGTTGTCTGCCCCCGCCCATAGGGGCTTGAAGAAATATATGGGCTGCACGATGCTTCCACGCAGAGCTGAATCCGGCCCGCACACTAGTACTGGTAAACCGCTTAGAGGATCTAAGCCTGTCCAGGAACGGCGGTGCAAGGCTCATAAACCCTATTGGTTTCATTGGGTGACAGGGCTTGAGATGTCATTTCATCTCAATGTCGGGTAAAAGTCCCACAAAATTGGAAGCAATGTCTCCAAAATGACCTTTACAGTGTTGAAGGGGACGTTAAACCTCAAATCAAACAAACAAAACAAAATCAAGGAGATGTTGAACTGATGAGTTAAAAGGCCTTCATGCGGACTGAACAAATTATTTGTCTTAATCGCAATGGAAGTAAGGGCGAGGATTGTGGCCGCGTAAAATGGATTTAAGCCCCCCAGTGGAATTCGTTTCACTGACAATTCCAAGGCAGTTCTTCAGTCGCGGTTTATTTTTGTTATGGTTTGTCTTTGGTTGTTTGTGTCACTTATATTATTTTGTTTTGTATAGCCAATTGGCCATTTTGTGGGAAAATAACTGTCCATTTGGCATTCCCCTATTGATGTTTCTATTAGGGTCTTTTGTTTAATGTTTGTGTTAATTCCCTTTGCTGTCTCTGATGGGAACTGTGGGTTAATTGTATCAATTCCTGATCATTGCCTTCACTTCTATTTCACGTGATGACTTTTAGCATTGTGTAAAGTTTCAATCAAGTGTTTTTAATAGGATACATCAATCCAGCTGAACAGCTGACTAATAAAAAGCGTAAACCACAGTGGAAGATGAGGGGGAGGGTTGGGGCACTGTAAAACCAGTTTAAACCCACATAAAGCAGGGTGTCCCAGCAATCATTCTTTTGCGAATTGGCTTTGTGCCATTCGTTCATATTTGGTCTGTTTTTGTGTGTGCCCCCATGTCACTTTCTTAAGGTGACTTGAGATGACTGCATTCTTAGATTGTTGCCTTTCCTGGGTGACCTTTTCTTACCAGTTTGTACTTTCATTGCAGTTTTATTTGTTTTATGTTCACTGTTGTTCAATTTTTATATGTTTTAATATTTCAACACTAATGTGTGTCAAGATTATTTAATTTAGTAAAGGTTACCAAGATATTACCTATTTGGGAAAGAACTGTTTTCATTGTTTATTTTGGAGTTTTATGGCCCAGTCAAATCAATAAAAAGTATTTCTTATCCACTCAGTTTACCTTATGACACTTCAACAGCAACTTATACATCAGCAGTAAACTAGTATAGTGCATATTCTTTAAACAGAAACTGATAACTGCCCTTCTTAAATCAGGGGAAGGAAGACAATGACCAATATTCACAAATGAATGTTGCCAACTGTTGCAGGTATCCAACACGCGAACTGCTGATCACCAGTCATACAGGCATCCAACTTAGTTACCAAGGCCAGCAAGATAAACAGCTGTTAACTGGGCTTGTTGCCAGTAATTTAATAATTTGTTTAGAAGTGTCTGTTCATCTTTCTCTTGGATGTTTGGGATAGGCTTTGCTTCCCTCTTTAATTGCATGCCGGTGGGTCAGGCCTCAATTTCTATGACGGTTCCAGCATAAAGGCTTACTGAGAATTAGAGAGATCTAATTCAGTGAAGTGGTGGTCGGTGCCTGATGCTCTGTCTCTGGTCGGGCCCATCCAAGTCTAACTGTTGGTTTTCTTTTGCTCCAGCATTTCAGTGGTTTCTTGCTGTCGAATCCTCACCATTGTTACATCTATGTGGTTGTTTGATTTTTTGTGTTCATGGAGATGTTGCACTGATTAGTTAGGAGGCCTTCATGCGGACTGAACAAATTATTTGTCTAAATCATGACAGAAGGGCGATGATTGTGGCCGCGTAAAATTGATTTAAGCCCCTCAGTGAAATTCGTTTCACTGACTGTTCCAAGACGGTTCTTCTGTTGCGGTTTATTTTTGTTATAGTTTGTCTTTGGGTGTTTGTGTCACTTATGTTATTTTGTTTTGGATAGCCAATTGGCTATTTTGTGGGAAAGTAAATGTCCTTTTGGCTTTCTGCTATTGATGTTTCATTAAGGGTCTGTTGTTTCATGTTTGTGTTTCTTTCCCTTTGGTGTCTCTGATGGGAGCTGTGGGTTAATTGTATTGATTCCTGATCATTGCCTCCACTTCTATTTTGCGTTCTGCTTCAATCAGTTCCTTAAGTATCTTTAACCTGATTAAAATATTTCTCTAGGGGTTCTCCTGACAGGCATTAATTTGTGAAACAAAGGAACATAGTTGATAAAAAATGTACAGTTAATATTCTTTGATACTTTACTACCTCTCAATGGCCTCCGATGTTTTTGTTTACTAAATTAAAAGTGACCTTGACCTCCTGTCTCAAACTCAATATTATTACACATTACTGACAACTTGAATAAATTTATCAACATGCTATATTTAAGATTTTCGTGTTAATAATAATGTAGCCACTGTCTCCATTCTTTTGGCACTGATTAAGCAAACTTCTTCCATCAAACAAAAGATGTGGTCCACTCGGATTCTGCCAAAATCATATAGCCATTAGTTTTTCATCATTAGATAAATGTTCATTTACACGGGCCTCCGTGGCCTAGTGGTTAAGAGCGCTGACTCTTGATCATTAGGTCTCTCACCGCTGTGGTTCGAGCCTCACTCGGGTCACATGTGAGACGCCAAGTTCTGCAACAGAAGGTCAGGTGGTTTTTCACCGGGTACTCCAGTTTTTCACCCATCTCTGATTAACGATCAGCTCGATATGAGTGAAATAATCTTGAAAGAGCCGTAAAAACCAAAACAAAAAAAAAAATGTTCATTTACCTTGGAATACAGTGATGAGTTGTTCAAGGACAGTCTTTTACTCTGTTTATACAGCACACTAGTCTCTTTTCACTAATAATGTCACATGTAACTATCAGACATACACTTATCACTGTCAATATGTATCAAAACACAATATAAATGTCCTTTTATCGCAAATCTTGTTGATACTACAAGAAAAGGAAAACTTTATCAGTCAATGTTGTAGAAACAAACAATTTTTTTAACATTCTAAAAAAATACTGTTTAAATAAATTAAGAAAAATAAAGTTTTAAAATAATTCTAATTAGCTAAATATCTTTACAAATATCACACTCACTATAACCTCAAACCAGTGCTTCAGCTGAAGTGCACGACCCGCCGGATGCTTTTAGCTTTATGAGTGTTACCATACATGGGTATGGTGGCCATTTTGGTCATGTGACCTCGACCTATAACGGTTCCCCCAATAAATGAGCCTTATCGTAAGGAGCAAAAATATATCTGATACTTTAGTACTGTATTCTGAATCGTTTGCAGGATAAAATGCATTCTCACTTTTCCAATACAAAATCATATGTGTCAAAGTTTGACCTAGGCAGAAAGAAGGTCAAGGTCAACCCAAGGTCACCATTTTAGCAATTTATGATGGGCCTACGTCCCAGATGCCATTTATCAAGTTTCGTGAAAATCTGCCCAGTGGTTCTGGAGAAGACTATTTTTGAAGGGTTTTTACCATATATGGCTTGGCGGCCATTTTGGTCATGTGACCTGGACCCCATGAGCAAATTTTGGTTTCCCCCATCCCATAGAGGCTCCATATGAAATTTGACTTCAATCGGCCCAACTGTTTTCGAGGAGAAGCAGTTCGAAAATTTTCACATTTTTCGCCTCGGCGAGGCTATACTAAATGGAATGTAATATTTCTCAAGTTCATTGGTTAAATCTCATTGATATCTATCAGTATGCCAAAAATTGTTTAAATATTCCAACAAAAGCATATGTGTCAAAGTTTGACCTAGGCACAAAGAAGGTCAAGGTCAACCCAGGGTCCCCATTTTAGCAATTTATGATGGGCCTACATCCCAGATGCTATTTATCAAGTTTCGTGGAAATCTGCCCAGTGGTTCTGGAGGAGACTATTTTTGAAGGGTTTTTACCATATATGGCTTGGCGGCCATTTTGGTCATGTGACCTGGACCCATGAGCAAATTTTGGTTTCCCCCATCCCATAGAGGCTCTATATGAAATTTGACTTCAATCGGCCCAACGATTTCCAAGGAGAAGTAGTTTGAAAATTTTCACATTTTTCGCCTCGGCGAGGCTATACTAAATGGAATGTAAAATTTCGCAAGTTCATTGCTTAGATCTCACTGATATCTATCAGTATGCCAAAAATTGTTTAAATATTCCAAGCGGTTAAGTCACTATGACCAATTTTCACAAACGGATTATGGACGGAAAGACAGACAGACCATATATGGCTTGGCGGCCATTTTGGTCATGTGACCTGGACCCCATGAGCAAATTTTGATTTCTCCCATCCCATAGAGGCTCCATATGAAATTTGACTTCAATCGGCCCAACGGTTTCCAAGTAGAAGCAGTTCGAAAATTTTCACATTTTTCGCCTCGGCGAGGCTATTCTAAATGGAATGTAATATTTCGCAAGTTCATTGGTTAGATCTCATTGATATCTATCAGTATGCCAAAAATTGTTTAAATATTCCAAGCGGTTAAGTCACTATCACCAATTTTCACAAACGGGTTACGGACGGACAGACAGACTGACAGACTGACAGAATGACAGACTGACAGAAAGACACGGTGATTTTAGGGCACTCTTAGAAATCAACCGACTTCAGTCGGTCTCTTTTTCTGCTGGTCGTGCAATCTATAAACGTATGTAATATGAAATTCATAAATAATTTTCATTATATTTATATACAAAGTAGATTTGGTTTGTGTATGGCATTGAAATTTTCATTCATTGAACAGTGGAAAAGGTGACAAAGTAATATAATATGTCTCCCCACCGGGAGCATAAAAACATGATCAGCAAGGCGGTTTTACTCCAGGAAGAGACCCTCTATGCACAGATGAAGGTATAACAACAGGCAAAATGGAGTGTTAATTTTCTGTATCTTTGAAACAAACTGGATCTATCATGAAAAGTTATTAATAACTCACACATTGTACTGTCACAGGATGGTATGAGTTTTATACAAAGGCAATGAATTTATGTTCTTTTTTGACTGTTTTGTCCTTGACCTGGGTACATGGCATCTAACAGTTGCACTCTGCACATTCTGTAGAAACGGTGAAGATCTTATACAAGTTTCATGAAAATTGTAAATCTTCACACCGTAATTTGAAATTGATACAAAATGTCTACAGATGGACCAAACAACCTTCATCTTTCTTACCTGGTACGTCTGCGATCACCCTTTTGAGGATATTCATTGTTAGTGTTCGTTTCAGATGAAAACATTTGTTAATTTGTTTTGGAGTTTTATGGCCCAGCCAACACTAGGTCATTTTTGAGCCAGTCAGTTTAACTAACCACACTTCCCTGACAGGCTTATACATAAAAGGTAAACCAGTGCAGTGCACATTCTTTAGCCAGAAATTGACAGCTGCCCTTCTTGAATAAGCATAAGGGAGAGAAAGACTGTGGAAAAGATTTCCTGATAAATTACCATTTAAGATCATAAAAAATATTTTTCATGATCAATCTTCACAAATGAATGTTGCCAACCCCTGCAGGTATCAAACCTGTGACCTGATCACCAGTCAGAAGAGCATCCAACAGAGACACAAAGGCCGGCTCAAATGAACTAGTTTTATTAGAGAAACTATCATTAATATTCTAAAGCAACAATAAACACTATCCCGGGTACGACTATAAACAACACCAATATTACTCTTCACCATGCTGTAAACGACAGATATTCATGGATTTGAAATGATGCCTTGAACCTGAAAAAAAAAATCATAGTGTCAATATTATCAAAACAATTGTTAACATTATCTTCAATTCTGTTTTCTATTACTACACAAGTACAACAATGTATAATTTCCTTCATATTACCATGCATAAAACAACTTGTTTTAGGCTTTGGAGATTTTCAATGAAGGTAAACCGTGAAAAAGTCTCTTAATGATTAAGTTTTCACTAAAGTAATTTAATACATTCTGATAGCTCCCAAAAACTTTACCAATATTTTAAAAGTGCACTCCAGAGCAGGGGCATTTATTGCCCAAGGGCTATAATTTGAACAATTTTGGCAGAGGTCCACTAGCTAAGGCTTCAAACTAAATACATGTATCAAAGACCTAGGCATTGTTGTTGCAGAAAAGATTTCTAAAGATTTTCCCTATATAAGTCTATGTAAAAATTTGAACAATCTTGAAAGAGGTCCACTAGACAAAGTTTCATAACAAATATCAAAGACTAAGCCTTCTTATTTCAGACAAGAAGATTTTTAAAGGTTTTCCCCATATAAATCTATGAAAAACCAAAGGACCCAGGGGCGGGGGCATTTTTGGCTATACTCTGAACAGTCTTCATAGAGGTCTACTAGACAAATATCAAAAACCTGCGCCTTACAGTTTCAGAGAAGATTTTAAAAATTTTCCCTATATAAGTCTATGTAAAAACAGTGGGTCCTGGGGCGGGGGCATTTTTGGCCTGAGGGCTGTAAATTTAACAATCTTGATAGAGGTTCACTACAAAGCCTCATACCAAATATCAAAGACATGAGCCTTGTGGTTTCAGAAAAGAAGATTTTCCCTATAAAAGTCTATGTTTAAAAGATTAGACAAAACTACATACCAAATATCAACGACGTTTCAGACAAGAAGATTTTTTAAACGTTTTCCTAAATAAGAAGTCTTTGTAAAACTAAAGGGTCCCAGGGCTGGGCAATATTGCCCCAGAGGCTATTATTTGAACATTCCTGATTGAGGTTCACTAGACAAAGCTTCATACTAAATATCAAAGACCTGAGGCTTCTGGTTTTAGATAAGAAGATTTTTAAAGGTTTTCCTTATATTTACATAAGTCTATGAAAAACCAAAAGGCCAGGGGTGGGGGCATTTTTAGCCCAAGGGCTATCATTTAAAAAAAAAAGATAATAATAAATAATAATCAACCTTATTTATAGAGGGTAACACATTTAGTACTAGTACTAATTTTCCATGTGGCCCTCTTTTTCTGGGTAGGAACCAGTACTAAGTAACAAGTGGGCCCGGGGGAGGGCCATTATTGACCCCAGGGCTATAATGTGCATAATGTTGAGGGATGTCTAAAAAGGTGAAGCTTCATACCAAATATCAACAAAGGCTATAATTTGAACAATCTTGGCAAAAGTCCACTAGATGAAGCTACAAACCAAATATCAAAGACCTGGGCCTTGCGGTTTCAGAGAAGATTTTTTAAAGATATTCCCTGCATAAGCCTATGTGAAATCAAATGGCCCCAGGGTGAGGGCATTTTTGGCCTCAGGGCTATAATTTAAACAATCTTGATAGAGGTCCACTAGATGAAGCTTCACACCAAATATCAAAGACCTGGGCCTTGCTGTTCAGAGAAGAAAATTTTCAAAGAATATCTCTATATTATATAAGTCTATGTAAAACCAAAGGGCCCCAGGGCAGGGGCATTTGTGGCCCGAGGGCTATAATTTGAACAATCTTTGTAGAGGTCCACTAGATGAAGCTCCAAACCAAATATCAAACACATGGGCCTTGCAGTTTCAGAGAAGAAGATTTTTAAAGGTTTCCCTATATAAGTCTATGTAAAACCAAAGATCTCGGAGCGGGGGCATTTTTGGCCCCAGGGCTATAATTTGAATAATCTTGATAGAGGTCCACTAGATGAAATTTCACACCAAATATCAAAGACCTAGGCCTTGTGGTTTCACAGAAGAATATTTTAAAGATTTTCCCTTTATAAGTCTTATGTAAAACCAAAGGGCCCCCGAGGCGGGGGCATTTTTGGTCCCAGTGCTAAAATTTGAACAATCTTGGTAGAGGTCCACTAGATGAAGCTTCATACCAAATATCAAAGACCTAGGCCTTGTGGTTTCAGAGAAGAAGATTTTTAAAGATTTTCCCTATATAATTCTATGTAAAACCAAAGGGCCCTGGAGCAAGGCATTTTTGGCCCCAGGGCTATAATTTGAACAATCTTGGTAGAGGTCAACAAGATGAAGCTTCATACCAAATATCAAAGACCTGGGCCTTGCGGTTTCAGAGAAAAAGATTTTTAAAGATTTTCCCTTTATAAGCCTATGTAAAACCAAAGGGTACCGAGGTGGGGGCATTTTTGGCCCCAGCACTATAATTTGAACCATCTTGATAGAGGTCCACTAGAGGAAGCTTCACACCAAATATCAAAGACCATGGCCTTGCTGTTTCAGAAGAAGATTTTTAAGGAATATCTCTATATAAGTCTATGTAAAACCAAAGGGCCCAGGTCGGGGGCAGTTTTGGCCCTAGCACTATAATTTGAACAATCTTGGTAGGGGTCCACTAGATGAAGCTTCATACCAAATAGCAAAGACCTGGCCCTTGGGGTTTCCGAGAAGAAGATTTTTAAAGATTTTCCCCATATAAGCCCATGTAAAACCATAGGGCCCGGGGCGGTGGCATTTTTAGCCCAAGCACTATAATTTGAACAATCTTGGTAGTAGTCCACTAGATGAAGCTTCATACTAAATAGCAAAGACCTGGGCCTTGCGGTTTCAGAGAAGAAGATTTTTCAAGATATTCCCTATATAAGCCCATTTAAAACCAAAGGGCCCCGGAGTAGGGGGGGGTGGGAAGGATGAAGGACCATGGCCTTGTGGGATGAAGCTTCATACCAAATATCAAAGACATGGGCCTTACGGTTTCAGAGAAGAAAATTTTTAAAGATTTTCCCTATATAAGGCCATGTAAAACCAAAGGGCCCCGGAGCGGGGGCATATTTGACCCCACCACTATAATTTGAACAATCTTGGTAAGGGTCCCCTAGATGAAGCTCAATACCAAATATCAAAGACCTGGGCCTTACGGTTTCAGAGAAGAAGATTTTTAAAGCTCTTCCCTATATAAGCCCATGTAAAACCAAAGGGACCTGCAGCGGGGGCATTTTTGGCCCCAGCACTATAATTTGAACAATCTTGGTAGGGGTCCACTAGATGAAGCTTCATACCAAATATCAAAGACCTGGGCCTTGCGGTTTCAGAGAAGAAGATTTTTAAAGATTTACCCTATATAAGCCCATGTAAAACCAAAGGGCCCCGGAGCGGAGGCATTTTTGGCCCCAGCACTATAATTTGAACAATCTTGGTAGGGGTTCACTAGATGAAGCTTCAAACCAAATATCAAAGACCTGGGCCTTACGGTTTCAGAGAAGAAGATTTTTAAAGATTTTCCCTATATAAGCCCATGTTAAACCAAAGGGCCCTGGAGCGGGGGCATTTTTGGCCCCAGCACTATAATTTGAACAATCTTGGTAGGGGTCCACCAGATGAAGCTTCATACCAAATATCAAAGACCTGGGCCTTGCGGTTTCAGAGAAGAAGATTTTTAAAGATTTACCCTATATAAGCCCATGTAAAACCAAAGGGCCCCGGAGCGGGGGCATTTTTGGCCCTAGCACTATAATTTGAACAATCTTGGTAGGGGTCCACTAGATGAAGCTTCAAACCAAATATCAAAGACCTGGGCCTTACGGTTTCAGAGAAGAAGATTTTTAAAGATTTTCCCTATATAAGCCCATGTAAAACCAAAGGGCCCTGGAGCGGGGGCATTTTTGGCCCCAGCACTATAATTTGAACAATCTTGGTAGGGGTCCACCAGATGAAGCTTCATACCAAATATCAAAGACCTGGGCCTTGTGGTTTCAGAGAAGAAGATTTTTTAAGTTTTTGGTGAAAAAAATCTCTATTTGGCTCCTATGACCTAGATGTGCAACGGACCGGAACCATTTGAACAACTTTGAAAGGGGACCACCTAAGGATCATTCCTGTGAAGTTTGGTCAAAATCCGATCAGTGGTTTAGGAGGAGATGTCGTTTAAAGAATTGTTTACGGACGCACGCACGGACGCACGGACGGACGGACGACGGACGACGGACGAAAAGTGATCCCAAAAGCTCACCTCGTCACTACGTGACGGTGAGCTAACAAGAGGGCCATGATGGCCCTGGATCGCTCACCTGATCCATAGAGTAACAAGTGGGCCCCACGGAGGGCCATTATTGATCCCAGGGTTATAATGTGCATAATGTTGAGGGAGGTCTAAAAAGGTGAAGCTTCATACCAAATATCAAAGACAAGGGCATTGCAGTTTCAGAGAAGAAGATTTCCCTATATAAGTCTTGTTAAACCAGGGCGGTGGCATTTTTGGCCCCAGGGCTATAATTTGAACAATCTTGATAGAGGTCCACTAGATGAAATTTCACACCAAATATAAAAGACCTAGGCCTAGTGGTTTCACAGAAGAAGATTTTTAAACTTTTTCCAAAATAAATCTATGTAAAACCAAAGGGCCCCGGAGCGGGGGCATTTTTGGCCACAGTGCTATAATTTGAACAATCTTGGCAGTGGTCCACAAGATGAAGCTTCACACCAAATATCAAAGACCTAGGCCTTGCGGTTTCAGAGAAGAAGAATTTTTAAAGATTTTCCTTATATAAGCCTATGTAAAACCAAAGGGCCCCAGGGCGGGGCATTTTTGGCCCCAGGCCTATAATTTGAGTAATCTTGGTAGGGGTCCACTAGATGAAGCTTCATACCACATAGCAAAGACCTCGGCCTTGTGGTTTCAGAGAAGAAGATTTTTAAAGATTTTCCCTATAAAAGCCCATGTAAAACCAAAGGGCCCCGGGGCGGGGGCATTTTTGGCCCCAGCACTATACTTTGAACTATCTTGGTAGGGTACTGACTGGATGAAGCTTCATACCAAATATCAAAGATATGGGCCTTGAGGTTTCAGAGAAGAAGATTTTTAAAGATTTTTCCCTATATAAGCCCATGTAAAACCAAAGGGCCCCACGTGGCGGGGGCATTTTTGCCCCAGCACTATAATTTGAACAATCTTGTTAGGGGTCCACTAGAAGAAGCTTCATACCAAATAGCAAAGACATGGGCCTAGGGGTTTCAGAGAAGAAGATTTTTAAAGATATTCCCTCTAAAATCCTATGTAAAACCAAAGGGCCCTGGGGCAGGGGCATTTTGGGCCCCAGCACTATAATTTGAACAATCTTGGTAGGGGTCCACTAGATGAAGCTTCATACCAAATATCAAAGACCTGGGCCTTGTGGTTTCAGAGAAGAAGATTTTTTAAGTTTTCGGTGAAAAAAATCTATTTTTGGCTCCTGCGACCTTGATGTGCAGCAGACCAGAACCATTTGAACAACTTTGAAAGGGGTCCACCTAAGGATCATTCCTGTAAAGTTTGGTCAAAATCGGATCAGTGGTTTAGGAGGAGATGTAAAACCAAAGGGCCCCAGGACGGGGGCATTTTTGGCCCCAGCACTATGATTTGAACAATCTTGGTAGGGGTCCACTAGATGAAGCTTCATACCAAATATCAAAGACCTGGGCCTTGTGGTTTCAGAGAAGAAGATTTTTAAAGATTTTCCCTATATATGCCCATGTAAAACCAAAGGGCCCCGTGGCGGGGGCATTTTTTGTCCCAGCACTTTAATTTGAACAATCTTGGTAGGGGTCCACTAGATGAAGCTTCATACCAAATATCAAAGTCCTGGGCCTTGCGGTTTTAGAGAAGAAGATTTTTAAAGATTTTCCCTATATAAGCCTATGTAAAACCAAAGGGCTCCGGGGCGGGGGTATTTATGGCCCCAGCACTAAAATTTGAACAATCTTGGTAGGGGTCCACTAGATGAAGCTTCATACCAAATATCAAAGTCCTGGGCCTTGTGGTTTCAGAGAAGAAGATTTTTAAAGATTTTCCCTATATAAGCCTATGTAAAACCAAAGGGCCCCGGGGTGGGGGCATTTTTGGCCCCAGCACTATAATTTGAACAATCTTGGTAGGGGTCCATTAGATGAAGCTTCATAACAAATATCAAAGCCCTGGGCCTTGTGGTTTCAGAGAAGAAGATTTTTAAAGATTTTCCCTATATAAGCCTATGTAAAACCAAAGGGCCCCAGGGCGGGGGCATTTTTGGCCCCAGCACTATAATTTGAACAATCTTGGTAGGGGTCCACTAGATGAAGCTTCATACCAAATATCAAAGAGCTGGGCCTTGTGGTTTCAGAGAAGAAGATTTTTTAAGTTTTTGGTGAAAAAAATCTATTTTTGGCTCCTGTGACCTAGATGTGCAACGGACCGGAACCATTTGAACAACTTTGAAAGGGGACCACCTAAGGATCATTCCTGTGAAGTTTGGTCAAAATCCGATCAGTGGTTTAGGAGGAGATGTCGTTTAAAGAAATTGTTTACGCACGGACGCACGGACGCACGACGGACAACGGACAAAAAGTGATCCCAAAAGCTCACCTCGTCACTACGTGACGGTGAGCTAACAAGAGGGCCATAATGGCCCTGGATCGCTCACCTGATCCAAAGTGTAACAAGTGGGCCCCAGAGAGGGCCATTATTGGCCCCAGGGCTTTAATGTGCATAATGTTGAGGGAGGTCTTAAAGGTGAAGCTTCATACCAAACACCAACAAAGGCTATAATTTGAACAATCTTGGCAATGGTCCACTAAATGAAGCCACACATCAAATATCAAAGACCTGGGCCTAGCGGTTTCAGAGAAGAAAATTTTTAAAGATTTTCCCTATATAAGCCTATGTAAAACCAAAGGGCCCAGGGGCGGCCACATTTTTGGCCCCAGCACTATAATTTGAACAATCTTGGTAGGGGTCCACTAGATGAAGCTTCATACCAAATATCAAAGACCTGGGCCTTGTGGTTTCAGAGAAGAAGATTGTTAAAGATTTTCCCTATATAAGACTATGTAAAACCAAAGGGCCCCGGGGCGAGGGCATTTTTGGCCCCAGCACTATAATTTGAACAATCTTGGTAGGGGTCCACTAGATGAAACTTCATACCAAATATCAAAGACCTGGGCCTTGTGGTTTCAGAGAAGAAGATTTTTAAAGATTTTGCCTATATAAGCCTATGTAAAACCAAAGGGCCCCGTGGCTGGGGCATTTTTTGTCCAAGCACTATTATTTGAACAATCTTGGTAGGGGTCCACTAGATGAAGCTTCATACCAAATATCAAAGTCCTGGGCCTTGTGGTTTCAGAGAAGAAGATTTTTAAAGACTTTCCCTATATAAGCCTATGTTAAACCAAAGGGCCCCGGGGCAGGGGCATTTTTGGCCCCAGCACTATAATTTGAACAATCTTGGTAGGGGTCTACTAGATGAAGCTTCATACCAAATAACAAAGACCTGGGCCTTGTGGTTTCAGAGAAGAAGATTTTTAAAGATTTTCCCTATATAAGCCAATGTAATACCAAAGGGCCCCGTGGCGGGGGCCATTTTTTGTCCCAGCACTAACATTTGAACAATCTTGGTAGGGGTCCACTAGATGAAGCTTCATACTAAATATCAAAGTCCATGGCCTTGTGGTTTCAGAGAAGAAGATTTTTAAAGATTTTCCCTATATAAGCCTATGTAAAACCAAAGGGCCCCGGGGCGGGGGCATTTTTGGCCCCAGCACTATAATTTGAACAATCTTGGTAGGGGTCCACTAGATGAAGCTTCATACCAAATATCAAAGACCTGGGCCTTGTGGTTTCAGAGAAGAAAATTTTTAAAGATTTTGCCTATATAAGCCTATGTAAAACCAAAGGGCCCCAGGGCGGGGGCATTTTTGGCCCAAATACTATAATTTGAACAATCTTGGTAGGGGTCCATAAGATGAAGCTTCATACCAAATATCAAAGACCTGGGCCTTGTGGTTTCAGAGAAGAAGATTTTTTAAGTTTTTGGTGAAAAAAATCTATTTTTGGCTCCTGTGACCTAGATCTGCAACGGACCGGAACCATTTGAACAACTTTGAAAGGGGACCACCTAAGGATCATTCCTGTGAAGTTTGGTCAAAATCCGATCAGTGGTTTAGGAGGAGATGTCGTTTAAAGAAATTGTTTACGGACGGACGCACGACGGACGATCGACAAAAGTGATCCCAAAAGCTCACCTCGTCACTACGTGACGGTGAGCTAAAAAAGTTATTGGCTGTAAACAAAAAAAGCACTTTTTTACCTTTGACCTCTAAGTATGGCATTGACCTTTGTGGTACAACACATCGTCTCATGATGGTTAACATTTCTGCCAAGTAATTTCATAATCCATCAAAGAATAAGGAAGTTATTGACTGTCCTTTTTTTACCTTTGACCTCTAGGTATGACCTTGACATTGGAGGTAATGCTAACAAATAAATCAAAGGACAATAACTTTTGAAAGGGGCATAATGCGGATGAGAAAAAAATATGTGTCAGCTAATTTTCCATAGCGAATCCATATATGAAATTTCAAAACCCTAGCTTACACAGTTCTTAAGTTAATCCGGATGAAAAAAAAATACTTGTCAGCTTTTCCATCAGGAACATATACGAAATTTCAAAACCATAGCATACAGGGTTCTAAAGTTATGGAATGCATCACTTTTAGCATACATTACAATAGACACAAATTACCAAAATGACAAAGGGCCATAACTCAAATTTTGTCAAAAGTTAATCAGGTCATCTACTCATCACCACCAATCTTTTCATCAACTTTCAAGACTCTAGCTATAATAGTTTTTGAGATCTCTTGCTGACAAGATTTTATTAAAAAAACTTCAAAAGGCAATAACTCTTGAAAGAGGCATAATCCGGATGAGAAAAAAAATACGCATCAGCTTATTTTCCATCAGGAATGCATATATGAAATTTCAAAACAATAGCATATACAGTTCTAAAGTTATGCTATGCATCACTTTTAGCATACATTGGGCACAAATTACCAAAATGACAAAGGGCCATAACTCACAAAGTATTTTTCGGAATTTTGTCAAAAGTTAAGCAGGTCATCTACTCATCACCACCAATCTACGTGTATTCACCAACATTCAAGGCTGTAGCTATAATAGTTTTTGAGATATTTTGCTGACAAGATTTTATTCAAAAAACTTCAAAGGGCAATAACACTTGAAATGGGCATAATCCGGATGAATAAAAAATGCTTGTCAGCTAATTTTCCATCAGAAATGCATATATGAAATTTCAAAACCATAGCATACACGGTTCTAAAGTTATGCTATGCATCACTTTTAGCATATATTACAATGGGCACAAATTACCAAAACGACAAAGGGCCATAACTCACAAAGTTTTTTCGGAATTTTGTCAAAAGTTAATCAGTCCATCCACTCATCACCACCATTATGTTCACCAACTTTCAAGGCTCTAGCTCCAGTAGTTTTTGAGATATCTTGCTGACAAGATTTTATTAAAAAAAAATTCTAAGGGAATAACTCTTAAAAGGGGCATAATCTGGATGAGAAAAAAAATACACGTCAGCTTATTTTCCATTAGGAATGCATATATGAAATTTCAAAACCCTAGCATACACAGTTCTAAAGTTATGCTATGCATCACTTTTAGCATTCATTACAATGGGCACAAATTACCAAAATGACCAAAGGGCCATAACTCGCAAAGTATTTTTCGGAATTTTGTAAAAAGTTAATCAGTTCATATACTCATCACCACCAATATACTCAACAACTTTCAAGGCTCTAGATCCAATAGTGTTTGAGATATTTTGCTGACAAGATTTTATCAAAAAAAATTTCAAAGGGCAATAACTCATGATAGGGGCATAATCCGGACAAGAAAAAAAATATGCGTCAGCTAATTTTCCACGAGGAATCCATATATGAAATTTCAAAACCCTAGCATACACGGTTCTAAAGTTATGCAATGCATCACTTTTAGCATACATTACAATGGGCACAAATTACCAAAATGACAAAGGGCCATAACTCACAAAGTATTTTTCGGAATTTTGTCATAAGTTAATCAATTCATCTACTCATCTCCAACAATCAATTCACCAACTTTCAAGGCTCTAGCGCCAATAGTTTATGAGATATCTTGCTGACAAGATTTATTAAAAAAAAATTCAAAGGGCAATAACTCTTGAAAGGGGCATAAACTGGACGAGAAAAAAATATGCGTCAGCTAATTTTCCATGAGGAATCAATATATGAAATTTCAAAACCCTAGCATACACGGTTCTAAAGTTATGCTATGCATCACTTTTAGCATACATTACAATGGGCACAAATTACCAAAATGACAAAGAGCCATAACTCACAAAGTATTTTTTTTTACTGAATTTTGTCAAAAGTAAATCAGTTCATCTACTCATCACCACCAATATATTCACCAACTTTCAAGGCTCTAGCTCCAATAGTTTTTGAGATATCTTGCTGACAAGATTTTATTAAAAAAATTTCAAAGGGCAATAACTCTTGAAGGGGACATAATCCGGACGAGAAAAAAAAAACGCATCAGCTAATTCCCATGAGGAATCCATATATGAAATTTCAAAACCCTAGCATACACGGTTCTTTAGTTATGCTATGCATCAAAAGTGTAACGGACGGACGAACGAACCAGAACCAATATGCCCCTCCACTTTTTTCAAAGTTGGGGGCATAATCAGAAAGTTATTGACAGAACACAAAAAAGGCTCTTTTTTTACCTTTAACCTCTATGAATGACCTTGACCTTTCAGGTACCAAACTGGGTCATGCGTGCAACACATCATCTCATGGTGGTTAACATTTCTGCTTAGCAATTTCAAAATCCATCTAAAAATAAGAAAGTTATTGACCAAACACGAAAAAAGGCCCCTTTTTTACCTTTGACCTCTAAGTATGACCTTGACCTTTGAGGTACCAACCTGGGTCATGCGCGCAACACATCGCCTTATATTGGTTTACATTTCTGCCAAGTGATTTCAAAATCCATCTCAAAATAAGAAAGTTATTGACCAAATACGAAAAAAAGGCCCCCTTTTTGACCTTTGACCTCTAAGTATGACCTTGACCTTTGAGGTACCGACCTGCCTCATGTGCACCACACATCGTCTCATGGTTGTTAATAATTATGCCAAGTAATTTTAAAATCCATCTCAAAATTAGAAAGTTATTGACCAAATACGAAAAAAGGCCCCTTTTTGACCTTTGACCTCTAAGTTTGACCTTGACCTTTGAGGTACCGACCTGCCTCATGCGCACCACACATCGTCTTATGGTTGTTAATAATTATGCCAAGTAATTTTAAAATCCATCTCAAAATAAGAAAGTTATTGACCAAACACGAAAAATATGCCCCTTTTTTACCTTTGACCTCTAAGTATGACCTTATCCTTTAAGGTATGGACCTGCCTCATGCGCACCACACATTGTCTTATGGTTGTTAATATTTCTGCCAAGTAATTTTAAAATCCATCAAAAAATAAGAAAGTTATTGACCGGACATGATTTGCCCATACATATATACATACCAACAAACTTCCAAGGGAGATAATTCAAAAAGTATAAATGCGAGAGTTATAGTTCTTGCGCACTGCACGTCGTCTAATGCTGATTAATATTTATATGAAGTTTCGTGAAGATAGCTCTAACGGTTTTCAAGTTACAGAGCGGACACGAAAGTGTGACAGACGGACAGATGAACAGACAGACACACGCCCGGGGGAAAAACAATATGTCTCTCCGAAAAAATTTTTTTCTGGGGAGACATAATGACAGTAGCAAAGATTTCATAATCTCCATGAAACACTTGCCGACTCAGCAGGTATCAAACCCATGACCTCGTGATCACCAGTCAGACATGCATCTGACGGAGCTATCAAGGCTGGTGAAGTGCTTCATGAAGAATTCTAGCAACAACATCACATCAAGAACTTTGTAAAATGAAATTTCAATATTTTGAGTTGATTGTTTGTAAATCCACCCAAGTTACTACAATCTGACTTCAATGGCTCGAATACCTTTGGGACCAAACAGTGTTGTCAGTGCTTTGATATTTACACCTATCTTTATGAAGGTTAGGTATTAACCCTTAAGATGCCGAGAAAAACTACATCTGAAAATGCTGTCTGCCTATGTCGACTGCTGAAACTTCTTGCAAACTTTTTAAAAATATCTTTGCATGCAGCCAAACAGTGTGGGCCCAGATCAGACTGCTCCTTGAGGAGCAGTCTGATCTGGGTCCACACTGTTTGCCAAAAAAATGACTTTTAATGTAGTTGGCAGACGACAAAGCAAACAACGATTGACGTGATGAGCGTTTTATGGGTTAAAAGTATCAAATGATACTAGCCCTTGTCTTGCTGAACACGACAATCTTTACCTTTGCAAACAGTGTAAATCCAGATCAGAGTGAAACAAAAGGACAAATACATTAACCCATTGTATACTAGTGGACTCTTCCATTGCTATATGTTGGACAAGTCCATTTGTCACATAAGGGGGGTCAGGTCTATTTTTGTCGTTTTTATTCTATTCTTGACACAATTCTGTTAGCAAATAGTACAGGCCCTGATCAGACACCGCGTTCTACGGCATCTGATCTGGGCTTGTACTATTTGCCAAGGTACCCCTTTAGGGGTTTCCCACATGCAATGGGTTAATTCAAGAAATCTGATTGGTTGACAGTCATCAATAGGTGTTGCAAAAGCAGAATAAGTGTTAACCAATGAAACCAGCCATAACATTTAACACCTGTCCCCATGATGTGACATGAATCAAAGATTACTAGCCCCCGCCCATCGGGGCTTGAAGAAATAGATGGGCTGCACGATGCTTCAATGCAGAGCTGAAACTGACCCGTACACAAGTCCTGGTAAACCGCTTACAGGATCTAATCCTGCCCAGGCAATGCGGTGCGAGTCGGCCCGTCCACATTTATAAACCCTATTGGTTTCATTGGGCTGCAGGACTTGAGAAGTCATGTCATCTCAATGTCGGGTAAAAGTCCCACAAAACTGGAAGCAATGTCGCCAAAATGACCTTTACAGTATTGACGGGGACATTAAACTTCAAACAAAAACAAGAAGGCCCAGAGGGCCATGAATCGCTCACCTGAGTATCAGTGTCTCTAGTGCATTCTTGGCCCAAGGGCTATAATTTTAACACTCTTGGTAGAGGTCCACAAGGCTTCAGACCAAATATCAAAGACCTGGGCCTTCTGATTTCAGAAAAGAAGATTTTTAAAGGATTTCCCTATATAAGCCTATGTAAAACCCGCGGGCCCTGGCGCGTTGGCATTTTTGGCGCCAGGGCTATAATTTGACCAATCTCAGCAGAAGTTCACTAGTTGAAGCTTCACACCAGATATCAAAGACCTGGGCCTTCTGGTTTCGGACAAGAAGATTTTTAAAGGTTTTTCCTATATATGCCTATGTAAAACTAGTGGGTCCCAGCGCAGGGACAATTTTGGCCCAAAGACTATAATATGAACAATCTTGGTAGAGGTCCATTAGATGAAGCTTCATACCAAATATCAAAGACCTGGGCCTGGCGGTTTCAGAGAACATTTTCTAAAGATTTTCCCTACATAAGCCTATGTAAAACCAAAGGGCCCCGGGCGGGGGCATTTTTGGCCCGTCCACCACAATTTGAACATTCTTGGTAGGGGTCCACTAGATGAATCTTCGTACCAAATAGAAAAGACCTGGGTCTTGCGGTTTCAGAGAAAAAGATTTTTAAAGATTTTCCCTATATAAGCACATGTAAAACCAAAGGGCCCCAGGAAGGGGCATTTTTGGCCCCAGCACTATAATTTGAACAATCTTGGTAGAGGTCAACTAGATGAAGCTTCATACCAAATATCATAGATCTGGGCCTTGCGGTTTCAGAGAAGAAGATTTTTAAAGACTTTCCCTATATAAGCCCATGTAAAACCAAAGGGCCCCAGGGCGGGGGCATTTTTGGTCCCAGCACTATAATTTGAACAATCTTTGTAGGGATCCACTAGATGAAGCTTCATACCAAATAACAAAGACCTGGGCGTTGCGGTTTCAGAGAAGAAAATTTTAAAAGATTTCCCCTTTATAAGCCCATGTACAACCAAAGGGCCCCGGAGCAGGGGCATTTTTGGCCCCAGCACTATATTTTGAACAATCTTGGTAGGGGTCTACTAGATGAAGCTTCATACCAAATATCAAAGATCTGGGCCTTGCGGTTTCAAACAAGATTTTTAAAGATTTTCCATATATAAGCCCATGTAAAACCAAAGGGCCCTGGGGCGGGGGCATTTTTTGGCCCCAGCACTATAATTTAAAAAATCTTGGTAGGGGTCCACTAGATGAAGCTTCATACCAAATATAAAAGCTCTGGGCCTTGCGGTTTCAGAGAAGAAGGTTTTTAAAGATTTTCACCATATAAGCCCATGTAAAACCAAAGGGCCCTGGAACGGGGTGATACGTAGTGACGAGGTGAGCTTTTGGGATCACTTTTCTTCCGTCATGCGTCCGTGTGTGCGTGAGTAAACTTTTTCTTCAAACGACATCTCCTCCTAAACCACTGATCTGATTTTGACCAAACTTCACAGGATTGATCCTTAGGTGGTCCCTTTCAAAGTTGTTCAAATGGTTCCGGTCCGTTGCACATCTAGGTCACCGGAGCCAAAAATAGATGTTTTTACCCAAAATTAAAAAATCTTCTTCTCTGGAACCACAAGGCCCAGGTCTTTGATATTTGGTATAAATCTTCATCTAGTAGACCCCTACCAAGATTTTTCAAAATATAGTGCTGGGGCCAAAAATGCCCCTGCTCCGTGGCCCTTTGGTTGTACATGGGCTTATAAAGGGGAAAGGTCCAGGTCTTTGCGGTTTCAGAAAAGAAAATTTTAAAATATTTCCCCTTTATAAGCCCATGTACAACCAAAGGGCCCCGGAGCAGGGGCATTTTTCACCCCAGCACTACATTTTGAACAATCTTGGTAGAGTACCACTAGATGAAGCTTCATACCAAATATCAAAGATCAGGGCCTTGCAGTTTCAGAGAAGAAGGTTTTTAAAGGTTTTCCCTATATAAGCCCATGTAAAACCAAAGGGCCCTGGGGCAGGGCATTTTTGGCCCCAGCACTATAATTTGAACAATCTTGGTAGGGGTCCACTAGATGAAGCTTCATGCCAAACATCAAAGACCAGGGCCTTCTGGTTTCAGACAAGAAGATTTTAAAAGGTTTTCCCCATATAAGTCTATGTAAAACTGGTGGGCCCTGGTGCGGGGGCATTTTTGGTCCCAGGGCTATAATTTGAATAATCTTGGTAGAGGTCCACTAGATGAAGCTACACACCAAATATCGAAGACCTGGGCCTTGCGGTTTCAGAGGAGAAGATTTTTCAAGTTTTCATTAAAAAAAATCTATTTTTGGCTCCTGTGACCTTGATGTGCAACGGACCAGAACCATTTGAACAACTTTGAAAGGGGACCACCTAAGGATCATTCCTGTGAAGTTTGGTCAAAATCCGATCAGTGGTTTAGGAGGAGATGTCGTTTGAAGAAAAGGTTTATGGACGCACGCACGCACGCACAGATGACGGACAAAAAGTGATCACAAAAGCTCACCTTGTCACTACGTGACAGGTGAGCTAAAAAAAAAAATCAAAGATTACACTTGCTTATCAAAAGATGTGTTGATCTGTTCACAGCCAAAACACAAAACGTATGTCCCCATGATGTCTTGTCACCAGCCTGTGTTGGCATGTGATCACTCATCCAAGGTTGATAATTATCTCCAGCTACTCGGGTATCCTCCAGTCTCCATGTATGACCACAATATGCAAACATCTGTGCCTTTGCAAATGGGTCTATAAGTTTGGTATTATCAAAATTCAATGAAATTGTTCAAACAATTAAAGGAAAGAATTCCCTTACGGACAAATTCTTTCCTTTAAGAGCAGGCCCCTATTTGACAACAGTGACAATAGTTTTTGAAAAGGTTGTCTCCCCTTAAGGGGAACTGGAACAACTGCCATTTTTCAAAGGGAGACAACTTTCAGGACTTCCTGTCCATATTTCTATAAGCCCTGTCCAACTGAAAAAGGGGTCAACTCTTAAAGGAAAGAATTTGCCCTCTGGAGCAAATTCTTTCCTTTAAGAGTTGACCCCTTTTGACATGGGAGACAAAATTATGTTTTGCAGCAGTTGTCTCCCCCTGAAGGTGTATCCATTCCCCTTAAGGAGTATTCACTCCCCTTAATATTTGCATTTTACATGAATCTGGCTTGCCAGCAAAACACATACCAGCATTAGTAACTATCTCCAGGACGTCACCATCATTATGAATGTTTACTGTATAATTCATCATATCTGAAAGGTGATGGTAAAAAGCAACTGTCAATAAATGCTTATACACCTAAACCTCTCTTTAACACTGCTCCTTATAATAACATGGATAGAATATAAGACACTTTAACCCTTTTTTTACCAAATGCAATCTTCATCCTTATATATAGCAGTAGTGCATTTCAAAATCTGGGGGTATCAGGTTGTGGTTTTTCAAATTTTATTTGGAAAATGACTGAACTTTTAGCAAGCAGTGGAGGCCCTGATCAGATGCCGCATTCTGCGGTGTCTGATCTGAGTCTGCACTGTTTGCCAGGGTACCCGTTTTGGGGTTTCCGGTACAAAATGGGTTAAAGATGGATGATCCAGAATCCCATAAATGGTCATTTTTCTATATATTTGGAAATAACACAGCAGTTTAACTTAAAGACAGTTTCTGCTTTGGACCCCAGCTACAGAGTTATGAAGAGGTTGGGCTGTATTTTCTGTCTTAAACATTGTAAGTAACAATTTTCCTTGTTTCTCATTCGAAACATATGTTGTGGGTATTTGTTAGAATCATCTCATTGAAGCAGTTTGAACAAGTACCCACAACATGTTTTTATTGAGAAATAAGAAAAACTGTCTTGAAATTCATCATATCTGATAGTAATTGTACAGAATAATTCTCCTTATTTCTTGTCAGAAACATGTTGTGGGTACTTGTTAGAATTGTCTCATTGAGGCAATTTGAACAAGTACCCACACATTTTTATTGAGAAATAAGACAAGAGGGCCATGATGGCCCTGGATCGCTCACCTGGTCCATTTTGTTTTTGTTTGATGACGGGTACTCACGGCCTGTGTCTTTGGGCGGAAATAGGAAAAATAATGTATACCCTCCTAAACCTGAGTTTTCTCTATATAAGGCGGGGTTTGGGGTGTTCACTTCACGTACTTGTTTGCGTGGTGGTGGGACTGCTTTTGGTCATCACTGTTGGGGAACGGTTTGTTTGTTGAGCAAAACATAATTAGAATATTATAACTAGTTGATGTAAGAATTAACCTTAATTCTGACCTTCATGACTTTCTACATACCTCTCTCCTATGAATAAGATATATCTCCGAGACATGTTGCGTAGTGGTCGTAATTCCCAGTGAATGAACACGTCTGTGTCTGCTAAAATCTGGAGCGATCACGTGCGAAGCATGATTTAACGTAGCTGAGTATCAGCGGTTAGGTCACGTGACACGCTGCTGATTGAATGAATGTGAATGGAAAGTGCGATTTACTACACTATATGAATGAATGAATACAATTGAATAGTTTCTGTGTACCCATAGTTGTATGCTCCTCTCTTGATATGTTTTTTGATTTGTTTCGAGTATGTATAACCGCCTCAGTATGAGGGCAATGAACATATCTTTGTTTGAGCCCTAATAAAATCTACTACTACTCATTTGAGATTTAACGTCCCCGTCAACACTGTAAAGGTCATTTTGGAGACGTTGCTTCCAATTTTGTGGGACTTTTACCCGACATTGAGATGAAATGACATCTAAAGCCCCGTCGCCCAATGAAACCAATAGGGTTTATTAGCATGGACGGTCCGCCTTGTACCGCGGTTCCTGGACAGGCTTAGATCCTCTAAGATTTTTTTAAAGATTTTCCATACATAAGCCTATGCAAAACCAAATGGCCCCGGGGCTATATAAGTCTATGTAAAACCAAAAGGCCCCATGGTGGGGGCATTTGTGGCCCCAGGGCCATAATTTGAACAATCTTGGTGGAGGTCCACTAGATGAAGCTCCATACCAAATATCAAAGACCTGGGCCTTGCAGTTTCGGAGTAGAAGATTTTTAAAGATTTCCCTTTATAAGTCTATGTAAAACCAAAGGGTCTCTTGGCGGCAACATTTTTGGCCCTGGGCTATAATTTGAACAATCTTGATAGAGGTCCACTAGATGAAATTTCACACCAAATATCAAAGACCTAGGCCTTGTGGTTTCAGAGAAGATTTTGAAAGATTTTCCTTATATTAGTCTATGTAAAACCAAAGGGCCCCGGAGTGGGGCCATTTTTGGCCAAAGGGCTATAATCTGAACAATCTTAGTAGAGGTCCATTAGATGAAGCTTCATTCCAAATATCAAAGTCCTGGGCCATGCGGTTTCAGAGAGGAAGATTTTTTAAGATTTTCCCTATACAAGTCTATGTAAAACCAAAGGGCCCCGGAGCGAGGACATTTTTGGTCTCAGGGATATTATTTGAACAATCTTGATAGAGGTCCACTAGATGAAGCTTCATACCAAATATCAAAGACCTAGGCCTTGTGGTTTCAGTGAAGAAGATTTCTAAAGATTTTCCCTATATAAGTCTATGTAAAACCAAAGGGCCCCGGAGCGGGGGCATTTTTGGCCCCAGGGCTATAATTTGAACATTCTTGGTAGAGGTCCATTAGATGAAGCTTCATACCAAATATCAAAGTCCTAGGCCTTGCGGTTTCAGAGAAGAAGATTTTTAAAGATTATCCCTGTATAAGCCTATGCAAAACCAAAGGGCCCCAGGGCGGGGCATTTTTGGCCCCAGCACTATAATTTGAATAAGCTTGGTAGGGGTCCTATAGATGAACCTTCATACCAAATATCAAAGACCTAGGCCTTGTGGTTTCAGAGAAGAAATTTTTAAAGATTTACCTATATAAGTCTATGTAAAACCAAAGGGCCCCGGAGCAGGGGCATTTTTGGCCCAAGGGCTACAATTTGAACAATCTTGGTAGAGGTCCATTAGATGAAGCTTCATACCAAATATCAAAGACCTAGGCCTTGTGGTTTCAGAGAAGAAGATTTTTAAAGATTTTCCCTATATAAGTCTATGTAAAACCAAAGGGCCCCGGAGCGGGGGCATTTTTGGCCCAAGGGCTATCATTTGAATAATCTTGATAGAGGTCCATTAGATACAGCTTCATACCAAATATCAAAGTCCTGGGCCTTGAGGTTTCAGAGAAGAAGATTTTTAAAGATTTTCCATATATAAGCCATGTAAAATCAAAGGGCCCCAGGGCGGGGGTATTTTATGCCCCAGCACTATAATTTAAACAATCTTGGTAGTGGTCCACTAGATGAAGCTTCATACCAAATATCAAAGACCTGGGCCTTGTGGTTTCAGAGAAGAAGATTTTTTAAGTTTTCAGTGAAAAAAATCTATTTTTGGCTCCTGTCACCTGGATGTGCAACGGACCGGAACCATTTGAACAACTTTGAAAGGGGACCACCTAAGGATCATTCCTGTGAAGTTTGGTCAAAATCTGATCAGTGGTTTAGGAGGAGATGTTGTTTGAAGAAATTGTTTACGCACGCACGCACGATGGACAAAAAGTGATCCCAAAAGCTCACCTCGTCACTACGTGACGGTGAGCTAAAAAATTGTACTGAAATTATCCGGAAATTCACCCTATCTGATAGTAATTGCAAGGGATATAAATTTCCTTATTTCTCATTAGAAACAGATGTTGTGGGTACTTCTTAGTAAAGCCTCATTGAGGCAATTCTAACAAGTACCCACAATATGTGTTTTTATTGAAAAACAAGAAAAATTATTTTCTTTACGCCTGCTTATCTAGAGCTATGTTATAGGCACCCTGGTAGAGTGCTTACAGCACTAGAGAAAGCGACCTGTGGGTAACGTATACCCCCGGCCAGTGCCATACTCTGATATATCTTTTGAGCTTGTATGTAATATGAATGAAGAAGTGAAGAAGCTATAAGAATCTATAAATGTGCTTGTAAAAGCTAAATCCAACATAAAATTTCTAAATGGACCAAGGGAGTGAGGGCATCAAAGTTACTGAAGAGGTGGGGGTATCAATGTTACTGAAGCAGCAGGGTGGGGTATGCATCAATGAAATCTTTGGACTGGTTCATTGATGCAAGTATCAACTGAATTTGTCTTAAAGTTTAGAACATACAGGCATCTATAAACTTTGTCATAAAAATTTAACCAAATGTAAAATTTCTCTAAGTCCGTGACCTTGACCTCAAGGTCACTGTGGGGGGAGGACATGCATCAATGAAATCTTTAGACCAGTATGCAACTTCAGTGTAAGTATTAACTAAATCTATCAAAGGGTTCAGAAGATACAATCTCTTAGAAACTTTGACGCAAAACTTTAACCAAAATGTTAACGGACGGACGGACAGGCGGAAAGACGGACACATGGACAGATGAACGGCAGGATGAAAACATTATACCCCCATAGCATACGAAATAGCATACTTTGTATGCCGGGGGTATAATAAGTATAAATTTGGTGATAAAACTTGAAGCAAGCATTACAAATTTCAAGTCGAGGACCTTGAACTATTGGTCATTGGGGTTGGGGGTGGAGCGGTGAGATATTGATCTTATATATAATATGAATGAATAGGTGAAGAAGCTATAAACATCTATAAATGTGCTTGTAAAAGGTAAACCAAACATAAAACTTTTAAATGGACCAAAGGAGTGAGGGCATCAAAGTTACTGAAGGGGTGGGGGTATCAATGTTACTGAAGCAGCAGGGTGGGGTATGCATCAATGAAATCTTTGAACTGGTATGAAGCATCGATGGAAGTATCAATTGAATTTGTGTTAGAGTTTAGAACATACAGGCATCTATAAACTTTGTCATAAAACTTTAACCAAATGTAAAATTTCAAAGTCTGTGACCTTGACCTCAAGGTCACTGTGGGGGTGAGACATGCATCCATGAAATTTGTAGACCAGTATGTAACTTCAATGTAAGTATGAACTTAATTTATGAAAGGGTTCAGAAGATACAATCTCTTAGAAACTTTGACGCAAAACTTTAACCAAAATGTTAACGGACGGACAGACGGACGTTCCAACATGTCAGATTTAAGGGCTATTTCTTTTGTTCTTTTCTTTTGTTTGGTTTAGGGGCTAACCTCCTTAACCTTTTATTTATGGAATAAATCTATCGTTTACCAATCATTTTCCAATCACTTTCTATTGTTATCAATCTGGACACTAGCCCCTAGCATTTCAGCCAGTTCATGTTTAAGAAAATAAAAACACGCTGTTTTCATATTCACAGCAGAAGATTGTCACTGATATCATAATGTCGCAATCATCCAATCATATTGAAGAGAACCAAGTTTATTTTGATATCAATTAATGATCATGTGATGTCTTGTGAGTCTATGAATTCAATGAAGCACAGCCCCAGGTAAGAGGGAGTAACCCCATACAGAGGACCCTCGTTATAATGACAGAATTTGTTCCCTATTATTGTGCCGTTATACAGAATCCCAGTTAGGAGTATGATAGGTAATAAAAGGCCTATTCCCCATCATTACTCTGAGAAACAAATGTTATTGACATTTGTTAGAATCGCCTCAGAGTATTAGATTACAAGAATCTTTTATGACTATGGACTCAGTTTGTGCATTTTCAACCCGAGGGAAACCTATGCTAAGCCTTAAGCAAAGTAGTCATTCCATTGAAATTGCCGTTATAATGAATGTCGGCATAAAGAGGGTCGACTGTATTATTTTTCTTATTTCTGCATGAAAACATATGTTGTACGCGCTTCTAATAGGTATACACAATGTTTGTTTTCGTGAAGAAATAAAAAAAAAATTTTCGGATGAAAAAGCGCTTTATCTAGAGCTATGTTGAAGTATGAATAATATCATGTTCCAATAGTAAACTATACGATTTTGTTCTGTAAATGCATGGAAAATGTAAATATGGCAGATTCAACATACCATCTTGTGAGAGAGTACCATATTCTCTCTCCTCTCTGTAACTTGCCAGTAGTTTACAGGATTCCAAATCACCTGATTCGCTTGTGTCAACACATGCTCTGAAAAAAACATACAAAGCAGATTCTAAGAATTTTACATGGGTGTAAAACAAAATTTGTCAGCCCCGATAGCTCAGTGGTTAGTGCGTTTGATCTATGATTGAAAGGTTGTGGGTTTGAATCCGGCCACTGGAGGCAAGGTGTGTCCTTGGGCAAGACAAATTATGACAATGCCCCACTCGAACAAGGTGTAAATGGGTAGCAGTGGTGTAACAGTCACTGCCTCTCTCTCACGCAAGGGATAACATCCGGAATGAGTGTCTGAGAGCGATTCAATAAGCTTGGAGCTTTCATTGCAAACAAACTAAAATAAATTAGTATAAACTAAACAAAATTGTTTATGGCGTCATGACCATACCCTCCCAGATTATATCCAGGTGTAGTTTTTTAAAGGTCAGCACTCCAAACCTGCTTAGTTATGCATTACAATAAAAAAGAATGTTTTTTTCTCTGCAGTTAATTGGTTTATCAGTAATTGCCAATTATCGGACATGCAAATATTTCAATCAGGGGGTTACGACTAAAGTTTGATTTTTAAAGGTGCATTATTGAGCTATCTGGAAAAAATGCTTCCAAAAATAAAATACATATAGCCGGTATATTTCTTTAAAACAATTCAAATGAATGCATTTTATGCAAAAATGCGAACAATTATGATGACAGGTAAAAGAGTTTGAAAGGGATTCCCTAACTAGGTTTCGAACACTAGTTAGATCTATTTTTAGTTCGTGACAAAAATAGAATCCCCATGTATGACGTTATGCGACGTTCATTTTTGGCCTTGTTTGCTTAGACCATGCCTGAATCGGAAAAAAATATGACGCTGAATACCATGCCATAAGTAACGACACTCAGAGACGATACTGTCACCATGTATGTGTCAAGTGACATATTTATTTTTAGAACCGAAATTCCGAACACATGTTCAGAGCGAAGGGTAAACGCGAATGAAAACGACCATTTTCACAAAGTTCTGAAGCTGTATTTGGCTCCAAAAGTGTACACATGACTAAGGAGTATGCATTGAAGATAAAAACCAGAAAAAAAAATTGAGACCCGGTAGCTCAATAATGCACCTTTAATTGTCTAATACAAATGGGTCCTGCTAACTAGAGAAAGCGGCCAGTGCCACCCTCTGATGTATCTTTCAAGCTTGTATGTCTTATGAATGAAGTCAAGAAGCTATAAGAATCTATAAATGTGCTTGTAAAAGCTAAACCAAACATAAAATTTCTAAATGGACCAAGGGAGTGAGGGCATCAAAGTTAATGAAGCAGCAGGGTGGGGTATGCATCAATGAAATCTTTGGACTGGTATGCAACATTAATGCAAGTATGAATTGAATTTTTCTTAGAGTTTAGAACATACAGGCATCTATAAACTTTGTCATAAAACTTTAACGAATTGTAAAATTTCTAAGCCTGTGACCTTGAGGTCAAGGTCACCATGGGTGGGGGGCAGGGACATGCATCACAAAATTGTTTATCAAACATGAAGAGAATCTAACATGTGGTTACAGAGATATAAGCCATGAAAAAGGTTTAACACAAAACTTTGACATGTGTGTGCGTGAATTTGGGTTTAACGTCGCTTTCAACAATTTTTCAGTCATATCACGACGGTGTCTGGTTGCGACAGGGAGCTCAATGCTCACGTTTATAGTGCTGCCTCACTGAAGTATCATGTCCCAGACACATTACATGATACCACACCCAGTCACATTATCCTGACACTGGATCGACCAGTCCTAGCTCTTCCCCGTAAACCTGAGTGCCAAGCGAGGAGCAGCTAGTACCATTTTTAACGACTTTGGTATGTCGCGGCCCGGGATGGAACCCCAGACCTCCCGTTCCCCGGAGCGGACACTCTACCAACTGAGAAAAGTAGATGAACAGACAGACAGCCCACCCAGGGGTTTAGATATTCCATATGAAAAGTAATGCTATAGAGATATACTTCACCAAACATGAAGAGAATCTAACATGCGGTGAAAGAGATATCAGCAATGAAAAAGGTTTCACACAAAACTTTGATGTAAAATAAAATGAACAGACAGACGGACAGCCCACCCAGGGGCTTGACCCAGGGGCCTAGATATTCCATATGAAAGGTAATGGTATATAGATATCATTTACCAAAGATGAAGAGAATCTAACATGTGGTTATAGAGATATCAGCAATGAAAAAGGTTGAACACAAAACTTTGACGTAAAAGTAGATGAACAGACAGACAGACAGACAGCCCACCCGGGGCTTAGATATTCCAAATGAAAGGTTATGGTATACAGATATTGTTTACCAAACATGAAGAGAATCTAACATGTGGTTACAGAGTTATCAGCAATGAAAAAGGTTGAACACAAAACTTTGACGTAAAAGTAGATGAACAGACAGACGGACAGACAGACAGCCCAAAGCCCAACCAGGGGCTTGACCCAGGGGCTTAGATTTTCCATATGAAAGGCAATGGTAAAGAGATATCGTTAACCAAACATGAAGAGAATCTAACATGTGGTTACAGAGATATCAGCAATGAAAAAGGTTTAACACAAAACTTTGACGTAAAAGTAGATGAACAGACAGATGGACAGACAGACAGTCCACCCAGGGGCTTGACCCAGGGGATTAGATATTCCATATGAAAGGAAGTACGAACGAACTTACGAACGAACGAACCAACAAACGGACGGAAAGACGAAAACTATATACCCCCTGACATACTTCGTATGCCGGGGGTATAAGAATAGAGTAATAATTTTAGCTGAAAGTATTTTTAATGCTTGTAAGATTGTTCTGTTTTCGAAATGGCACAGTTTAGAATTTTGTCTATGTTGCAGAAGACAAATCGTGATAAAAACCGGCTTGGTAACCCGAATCAGTCAGCTGAGTAACTGGCTAAAAATGATCAAACAAACCGGACTGGCAATCCGGTTCAGTCAACTGCGGGACTGAAAAAATGTATAGTGGCTAACTGCAGCACATCGCGAACTGGTCTTTGACCGCACCATGCTGGTTGTTTCCCTTTAGCGCTCTTCAGTAACTGGGTGATCCGAATATTGGGTAATGAAAGTAGATGAAATCTAGCGTGTCTGAACAATGTGAGCAAAAATTGCTGTTTATAATCAAGATACACTGAAGTTCATATTAGTTGAACAAGTGTAAGAGCATTATGGTATGCCATGCGTTACCCTGATAACACAGCAGCACTCTGTATTTTGAAATTGCAAATCACTACACAATACAAACCAAGGACGTTTACGGAAATTACCAAAACTGTTTCGACAATTTCCGTATTTTTTGGCGTAATCTGGCTGGACCGATTTGGATTCTTCAGTTTCTCGAGTCCTGCCTTAGAGTGTACAACAAAGACCCTGATCAGATTGTGTGGATGCATGAGCTGACCTGAGTCTTTGCTGGGTGCACATGTAAATTGTAGGAAATGCTGTGCCCCTGCACGTACATAGTAAGATGCCTTGAGGAATGCTTATGGCTGCTGAAGAGAAGCGACTAATTTATCATAAAACTTATTTGGTAGTCATGTAAACAAGAGGACCAAGCTAGCTTGGTCCTGTATCGCTCACCTGAGCTAACAGATTCAAAGTTTAAGGAAGTGCCAACCTTTACTGAAGGCTTTATGGGAGGACATGGTGATGACAGGGTAAGCATTTTCTGAAAATCAAGTAGAATGTAACTCTATGATAAACAGGCTGACCTCACCGGTTTTCAAACTCATTCAAGCTTTTATTCCTGACTTGCTAAGAAGATCCGATCTAAACTGAAGTGGCTATGGTGATGACAAGTTCAAAAACAAGAGTTTTCAAACACCTCCAAGCTTTCTGCCTGACTTCCTTGTTTGTAAGTTTCATGAAGATCAGTTCAAAACTAAAGGGGCAGCAGTGATGACAATGTAGACAAGAGGGCCATGATGGCCCTGGATCGCTCACCTGATCCATAGAGTAACAAGTGGGACCCAGGGAGGGCCATTAATAACCCCAGGGCTATAATGTGCATTATGTTCAGAGACGTCTAAAAAGGTGAAGCTTCATACCAAATATCAACAAAGGCTATCATTTGAACAATCTTGGCAAAGGTACACTAGATATGCTACATACCAAATATCAAAGACCTGGGCCTAACGGTTTCAGAGAAGAAGATTTTTATTAAAGATATTCCCTACATAAGCCTATGAAAAACCAAATGGCTCTGGGGCTGGGGCATTTTTGGCCTCAGGGCTATAATTTAAACCATCTTGATAGAGGTCCACTAGAGGAAGCTTCACAGCAAATATCAAAGACAATGGCCTTGCTGTTTCAGAAGTAGATTTTTAAGGAATATCTCTATATAAGTCTATGTAAAACCAAAGGGCCCCAGGTCGGGGGCAGTTTTGGCCCTAGCACTATAATTTGAACAATCTTGGTAGGGGTCCACTAGATGAAGCTTCATACCAAATAGCAAAGACCTGGCCCTTGGGGTTTCTGAGAAGAAGATTTTTAAAGATTTTCCCCATATAAGCCCATGTAAAACCATAGGGCCCCGGGGCGGTGGAATTTTTAGCCCAAGCACTATAGTTTAACCAATCTTGGTAGGAGTCCACTAGATGAAGCTTCATACCAAATAGCAAAAGGGGGGGGGGGGGGGGGGGGGCGAAGAAGGACCATGGCCTTGTGGGATGAAGCTTCATACCAAATATCAAAGACATGGGCCTTACGGTTTCAGAGAAGAAAATATTTAAAGATTTCCCCTATATAAGCCCATGTAAAACCAAAGGGCCCCGGAGCGGGGACATATTTGACCCCAGCACTAAAATTTGAACAATCTTGGTAGGGGTCCCATAGATGAAGCTCTATACCAAATATCAAAGACCTGGGCCTTGCGGTTTTAGAGAAGAAGATTTTTAAAGCTCTTCCCTATATAAGCCCATGTAAAACATAAGGGCCCTGGAGCGGGGGCATTTTTGGCCCCAGCACTATAATTTGAACAATCTTGGTAGGTGTCCACTAGATGAAGCTTCATACCAAATATCAAAGACCTGGGCCTTGCGGTTTCAGAGAAGAAGATTTTTAAAGATTTTCCCTATATAAGCCCATGTAAAACCAAAGGGCCCCGAAGCGGGGGCAGTTTTGGCCCCAGCACTATAATTTGAACAATCTGGGTAGGGGTCCACTAGATGAAGCTTCATACCAAATATCAAAGACCTGGGCCTTACGGTTTCAGAGAAGAAGATTTTTAAAGATTTTCCCTATAAAAGCCCATGTAAAACCAAAGGGCCCCGAGGCGGGGGGCATTTTTGGCCCCAGCACTATAATTTGAACAATCTTGGTAGGGGTCCACTAGATGAAGCTTCATACCAAATATCAAAGACCTGGGCCTTGCGGATTCAGAGAAGAAGATTTTAAAAAATTTTCCCTATATAAGCCCATGTAAAACCAAAGGGCCCCGGGGCGGGGGCATTTTTGGCCCCAGCACTATAATATGAACAATCTTGGTAGGTGTCCACTAGATGAAGCTTCATACCAAATATCAAAGACCTGGGCCTTGCGGTTTCAGAGAAGAAGATTTTTAAAGATTTTCCCTATATAAGCCCATGTAAAACCAAAGGGCCCCGAAGCGGGGGCAGTTTTGGCCCCAGCACTATAATTTGAACAATCTTGGTAGGGGTCCACTAGATGAAGCTTCATACCAAATATCAAAGACCTGGGCCTTACGGTTTCAGAGAAGAAGATTTTTTAAAGATTTTCCCTATAAAAGCCCATGTAAAACCAAAGGGCCCCGAGGCGGGGGCATTTTTGGCCCCAGCACTATAATTTGAACAATCTTGGTAGGGGTCCACTAGATGAAGCTTCATACCAAATATCAAAGACCTGGGCCTTGCGGATTCAGAGAAGAAGATTTTAAAAAATTTTCCCTATATAAGCCCATGTAAAACCAAAGGGCCCCGGGGCGGGGGCATTTTTGGCCCCAGCACTATAATTTGAACAATCTTGGTAGGGGTCCACTAGATGAAGCTTCATACCAAATATGAAAAGACCTGGGCCTTGCGGTTTCAGAGAAGAAGATTTTTTACTTTTTCGGTGAAAAAACTCTATTTTTGGCTCCTGTGACCTATATGTGAGTGCAACGGACCGGAACCATTTGAACAACTTTGAAAGGGGACCACCTGAGGATCATTCCTGTGAAGTTTGGTCAAAATCCGATCAGTGGTTCAGGAGGAGATGTCGTTTGAGAAATTGTTTACGCACGGACGCACGGACGCACGCACGGACGCACGACGGACGACGGACAAAAAGTGATCCCAAAAGCTCACCCTCGTCACTACGTGACGGTGAGCTAAAAATAGGCATTTTCAGCAATCAAAGGCACGTCACTCTATGATAAATGTGCCGACTTGGCCAGTATTCAAACTCATCCAAGATTTTATTCCCAGCCACCTCACATATAAGTTTCAGAAAGATCCGATCAAAACTGAAGGGGCTACGGTGATGACAAGGTCAAAATTTGGCATTTTTACCAATCAAAGGGATGTTACTCTATAATAAATGAGCCGACTTGGCCAGTTTTCGAACTCATCCGAGGTTTCATCCCTAGCCACCTTACATATAAGTTTCAGAAAAATCTGATCAAAACTGAAGGGGCTACGGTAATGACAAGGTCAAAAATCAACATTTTCAGCCATCAAAGGGACATAACTCTATGATAAATCAGCTGACTTGGCCTGTTTTCGAACTCATCCAAGATTTTATCCCCAGCCACCTTACATATAAGTTTCAGAAAGATCCGATCAAAACTGAAGGGGCTATGGTGATGACAAGGTCAAAAATCGGCATTTTCAGCAATCAAAGGGACGTAAACCAATGATAAATGGGCCAACTTGTCCGGTATTCAAACTCATCTTAGGTTTTATCTCCAGTCACCTTACATATAGGTTTCAGAAAGATTCGATCAAAACTGAAGGAGCTACGGTGATGACAAGGTAAAAAATTGACATTTTCAGCCATCAAAGGGACATAACTATATAGTTAATGGGGCAATTTGGCCGGTTTTCGAACTCATCCGAGGTTTTATCCCCAGCCACCTTACATATAAGTTTCAGAAAGATCCGATCAAAACTGAAGGGGCTACAGTGTTGACAAGGTCAAAAATCAACATTTTCAGCAATCAAAGGGACCTAACTCTATGATAAATAGGCCACCTTTGCCGGTATGCGAACTCATCCGAGGCTTTATCCCCAGCCACCTTGCATATAAGTTTCAGAAAGATCCGATCAAAACTGAAAGGGCTATGGTGATGACAAGGTCAAAAATCGGCTTTTCAGCAATCAAAGGGACGTTACTCTGTGATAAATGGACCAACTTGGCTGGTTTTCGAACTCATCCGAGATTTTATCCCCAGCCACTTTACATATCAGTTTCAGAAAGATTCGATCAAAACTGAAAGGGCTACAGTGATGACAAGGTCAAAAATCAGCATTTTCAGCAATCAAAGGGACGTTACTCTACGATAAAAGGGCCGACTTGGTCGGTTTTCGAACTCATCCGAGATTTTATCCACAGCCACCTTACATATAAGTTTCAGAAAGATCCGATCAAAACTGAAGGGGCTACGGTGATGACAAGGTCAAAAATCGGCATTTTCAGCAATCAAAGGGACGTAACTCTATGATAAATAGGCGGTCTTGGGCGGTTTTCGAACTCATCCGAGGTTTTATCCCCAGCCACATTACATATAAGTTTTAGAAAGATCCGATCAAAACTGAAGGGGCTACGGTGATGACAAGGTCGAAAATGGGCATTTTCAGCAATCAAAGGGACTTAACTCTATGATAAATGGGCCGACTTGGCCGGTTTTCGAACTCATCCGAGTTTTTATCCCCAGTCACCTTACATATAAGTTTCAGAAAGATCCGATCAAAACTGAAGGCGCTACAGTGATGACAAGCATTTTCCCATAGTAAGTCTATGGGACCTTGTGGTTGCCATAGGAACCAAAGTTTTAGAGCGATTTCAAAAAAAAGTTTATGTCATCAATGCCCCACCAGAGGCATGCTACAGATGAGAAATGATTGAGATCAGCCTGCAGGATACAGATATATAGCTGCTCAAAAGTGTGGACGGACGGACGACGGACGGACGACGGACGGACGACGGACGACGGAGGACCCACTATACTATAAGCTCCCCTGGAGCCTTCGGCCCAGGTGAGCTAAAAAACTGATACAATTATGTTTGTAATAGCATATTTACTTGTCCATAATGCCATGATGCCATCCATGACAATCCTATGGTTTAACCCATTGTTTGCGGGAAACCCCTAAATTGGTACCTTGGCAAACAGTGAAGGCCCAGATCAGATGCCACAGAACGCGGCGTCTGATCAGGGCCTGCTCTATTTGCTAACAGAATTTATCTTCAAAAATGGATTAAAAATGAACTAGAAATGCGTCCATAGGACACGGATGCCCCCCTGAAATATGTCTATGTTCTTATTCATCCATAGAAAGTTATTGACCCTGTTTAAGTTTTGGACCCTTTCTTCACATTTGACCTTTAAGTATGACCTTGACCTTGGAGTAAGGACCTTGGTTTTGTGTGAGGCAGATTGTCTCATGATGGCCAACATTTCTGCCAAGTAATTTCAAAATCCATCCAGAGATAAGAAAGTTATTGACTGCGTTTAAGTTTCGGACCCTTTTTTTTTATCTTTGACCTCTAAGTATGACCTTGACCTTGGAGGTATGGATCTGGGTTTGCACGTGACACATCGTCTCATGATGGTTAACATTTCTTCAAAGTAATTTCAAAATCCATCCAGAAATAAGAAAGTTATTGACTGCGTTTAAGTTTCGGACTCTTTTTTTTTTTTTACCTTTGACCTGTAAGTATGACCTTGACCTTGGAGGTACGGACCTGGGTTTTGCACGTGACACATCGGCTCATGATGGTTAACATTTCTACAAAGTAATTTCAAAATCCATCCAGAAATAAGAAAGTTATTGACTGCGTTTAAGTTTCGGACAGGGGCAACACTATATGCCCTTTCCACCATTCTTCGAATGGCGGGGGCATACAAAAATAGGCCTGACACCCCTTATATTTCCTATGAAATGACCATGATGTAACATTCTCTATGTATCTACTAACCTCCAAGTTTCTCCATCATGGAAGACAACACAATCAAATACTGGTCCACAGTCACTGTACTTCTTATCATAAGCTAGCAAAATATCAACTCTGGCTTGTAGGTCTTCTTTCTCTACTTTTTCTTCCTGGTATGAAAAACATAAGAAAGATCTTACTTGGTTGTTTTCAATGGAATTTATGTCAAGAGCCTTTGGTGAGTTTCATAAATGAAAAAAAAGCATCTCACAATGACCCAAACATGCATGTCGAAGATCTCACACAAGTGTTTATTTTCTTTGAAATTTCTGAAAAGAGCGTGTTTGGCGAGTTTCATAAATGAAAATCAGAACCTTGCAATGGCCCAAACATAAATATAACGATAACACACCCATGCAACATAGTGCATTTTTTCACATCTCCAAAATGGCTACTTTTCTGATGAAACTCTGTGATATTTTCCCTTTTAAATGCTCTAAACATAGGTTGTGGGCGCTCTTCAAATCGCCTCACAGAGGCTGTTCTAACGAGTACCCACAACCTATATCTTAGAGCAGAAATAAGAAAAACAATGTATACTCCTGTACACCCAAGTTTTCGCTATATAAAGAGGGGTTTAAGGGGGTGTTCATTTCAAGGACTTGTTAACATGATGGGATCATCTCACACAAAAGGTCAATTTATATGTAATTCATGAAAAAAGCCTTTGAAGAAATAGTCTCCCCATAGGTTCAAACACCTCAAAATATTTCAGATGAGTGAGAAGTGATAAGAATAAAAGAATCTTATATGGGTGTGAGAGGTGGATGGAAAAATCCGTCCCGAGGAACACTGTCCGGCATCACGAGGCTTGCCTCGTGATGCGGGACAGTGATCCCTAGGGACGGATTTTTCTATCCATCCCTCACACCCATATTGGATTCTTTTTCTTGCATACCTTCCATTTCTATTGCGAATTTTTAATGCTGCTGTCGTTTTGGTTACCGACATCCGCCATTTTGTGATGACACAACAGGAATGTTTAGTGGCATCACGCATGACGACATCGCCCATGAGGTTTGTAATCAACCAGTGCATTTATCAAACACGCGATTATACTTGATTTGGGGTCGGAACACCAGGGTTAGAACATAAATTTCTATCCCAGGATAAATCGCGGATTTCCTTGTCTGGTGTGCAAGAACAAAATATACAGGAAAATATAAAATTCTTTTATAGCAAACATTGTCAGAAGTACATGTTTCTGCACGCACTACGTTGATCACGGTGCTCAGCGGGGAAATGTTTACGTCATGTTAGAATGAGAGTTTTATACTGGAAAACAACACGATAAAATACCAAATGAATGAGAAACAATCAAAAGTTTTAACATGTATATATTTATTGGCTGGAAATTATTGTGGTACATGAAATTATTTTGCTTATATTTCTTATCAACTGTGGTAAATCCAAGATGGCAGACATTGCAATTCAGCAAAGACAAGCGTGAGAGGGTAATATATTTTTGCTCATGGGGTATATGGAAAATAATTGCCCTTGAGCTGTCCAATCAAAAACCTAGGAATTCTTTTGCAGTATAAGAAAAACCACTTATCCCTAAATTTCTGGCCAAGCTTTATCCCTGTCTTATAAGTGGACATCAATGCTTTTTCAAGCCGTATATCTGGTAGCCATTGAGAACATAAATTCGTACGAGTATCTGACAAAATTGTCAAAATATAACATCTAGTACTACTCATTACTCATATTCATACAAAAATTCCGTTGAAGGCTATGTCGCGCCTGTTGGGGCGTGGAGTCACCCAACCATGATATGTAGGTCAAGGTCAAACAAAGATGCTTGCATAAAAGTTTCCATTCTTAAATGCAAGCTTGTACTAAGTATCATTAATGAAGCTGGAATAATTCTGGAGAAATGAACTTAACCATTAGGGTGAACGCTAGGTTGGTCCCAATATTTTACAAAGTCAGTGAAATATGAAATGTAGGTTAAGGTCAAATATGGATGCTTGCATAAAAGTTGCCATCCACAGATACAAGTTTGTACCAAATATCATTAATGAAGCTCTTATAGTTCTTGAGAAATATACTTGAACATTAGAGTGAACGCTAGGGTGGTCGCAATAATTTACAAAGTCAGTGAACCATGAAATATAGGTCAAGGTCAAATATGGATGCTTGCATTTAAGAAACCATCCCCAGATACAAGTTTGTACCAAGTATCATTAATGGAGCTCTTATAGTTCTTGAGAAATAAACTTGACCATTAGGGTGAACGCTAGGGTGGTTGCAACATTTTACGAAGTCAGTGAACCATGAGATATAGGTCAAGGTCAAATA